>ML793432.1:0-51847 GCA_009831015.1 Picea engelmannii | reverse complement strand
TGTGACTGATGTTGAATATGCCATTGTTTATTCCCCTGCATTATTGTGATCATCATTTAGCGTTTCAGCAAAGAGTTTAAAAGAAGCATAATTGTTTAAGCACGTTAACAACTGATTCACCCCCCCCTCTCAGTTGTCCAACACCATAGACTTGGGATTATATTCATGTAACGAATCTAAGGTCTCATTGGTTGGTATGACAAGTAAAATTGGTGAAGGAATTGATTGTAGAAGTAACGTTTTTCATATAAGGGTAATCATGTGACACACTAAGATAGACACATTAATCGACAATGGATCTCAATCTAATCTAATATCATAATAATTGGTTAATAAATTGGGGTTAAAAACACAAATACATCATAAGCCTTACACACTTAAATGGATAAACAATCATCATCAAATGCACATAACAAAGTAGTGCACAATCAAATTTTCAATTTCATCTAAGTATGTGGATGAGGTAACATGTGATGTAGTGCCATTAAGAGAATGTGGAATGGTCTTAGGTAGTCCATACTTATATGATCGTAAGGAAATCTTCTACAGGAAAAATAATCAATATCAATTAACCAAAGAAGGTCAAGATTATGTGGTTCATTCCCATCATGTTAAGGCAAATAGAAATCTTCAAACAATGGAACAATTAAAGAAGAAATTTCAAGCAAGAAACAAACCTATAATTGTTTCAAATGAAGTAATCAATCTTAAACAAGAACATGAAATGATTGTTGAATGGAAAATCAATCACAGTTTGCTTCAAGACAACCCCATGTCATGCAAATATTACAAGTATATCAGATAATTTGCAGTCATGTTTTTGATGTTGTCATTAGTAATGTTGTCTACATGGCTAATAGTGGCTTCAGTGAAATGTGACAGAGCTCAATTGGATAACAATATGCTGTCAATTGTCATGATTGTGCTACAATTGATCTTGATGAGACAGGTGCACAGGACAGAGTTCAGAGACAAAGGACAAGCTGGGTGGCCTATCCCGAGCTTGTTGACTAGTCAGTAACCTTTTGGGGACCAAAACATTCCTTAGTGGGGAGGTGTGATCTAGAATCGGATCCATGAGGCTTTCCAGGTCCAGAAAAGGCTAAAATGAAAGTTCTCGTAATCGGATTAAACCAATTCTATTGCGATCGTCTCATCGCGTTGATTCTGTCCATATATTTACTTTCTCAAATAGACATTGTATGCGAGAGTTATCACACTCTAACTGTTTTCCCAAATAGGTAAAA
Organism: Picea engelmannii; assembly: GCA_009831015.1. Taxonomy (NCBI): domain Eukaryota; kingdom Viridiplantae; phylum Streptophyta; class Pinopsida; order Pinales; family Pinaceae; genus Picea; species Picea engelmannii. Next base: position 50,600 of record ML793432.1, on the reverse strand, counting down.
ATTCAATAGGTCAACATGAAAAGACGTCAATGCTGACATCAGCATTACATCATCATGTTGACATAGCATTGAGACATGTGGCAACACAACAACTATTTGACTAGGCATAGGGAAGATCCACTCAAAATTTGACATGTGGCACTATGCAGGAAAATGAAGAGATGCCACATGGCCTAGACGTGGGCTAACACATGGCACCCTATCACTGGATGGAAGTTTAAAAGTTTTTGGGGGCTGATGGGATTCAAACCCATGACCTATTGCTGGAGAAATAGCTTTGGGAGGGGTCCAATGGCCAACGTGCCAACACATGGGTTTGGGTTTTAAAACCCACTTTAAACTATGTAAAGTGCATAGTATATATGTGGGGGAGGAAGGGGGCTGGGGCTAAGCCCTAGCCCACAGGTTTCATTACATAATATGACCACAACTAAAATGGTGGGGTGCTCCAATACAATTGTAACAAAAGGCGCGGGGGCCGATTGGACCAAGGCTTAACCTCTGGCACCTTGGGTGAATGCGATCGGGGGCGGTGGCCAGGCTGTTGGGCATGCAGATAGGGAGTGGTCCTATGTGTTTATGCCATATGTCCAATGATTTAAGAAAAGGGGCCAGCGCATAACCCTTTGGGTTGGTGCTTGGACACTTATACACCATATGACCTCATTTTAGAGTGTGCGCCCAACCCTAGCGGCTATTTTTGAATTTGGTTGCATAAATTGGGTTTTGACCATAATATATGGATTTTTAATTGATTTTATGACTACTTTTGGAGGATTTGGTAAATTTTGGGGGGATATTGGGCCCTTTTTGAGGCCAGATCTTGGGAAGAAGTTGGGGAATGATAACCAACTTCAGATCTATATAAACCATGCCTTCTTAAGGCCATGGAATGGGAGTCAGAACAAAGTTATACGGAAGGAAAGCCAAGCCAAAGCCATTTTTATGCAGGGAAGTTGTTGAGGAGCACACCTTTGCAGGACATTTTTGGGAGCTCCGATCATCTATTTTGAGTGTCATTTATTCTATTGGGGTCTAGAGATCTGGGAGAACAAGACCAAATCAGTCTTGTAGCCTTATGGCATTGTTGTGATGTACTTATTGATATTTGAACAGAAATAAGGAAGCCTCATCCACTGAGACAAAGGCCTAGAGACGTAGGAGAGATTGTCGAACTCCGTTATCACTAGTCTTGTTATGGTTTATTGTTTTTCATGCTTATGTTCAAATCTGTATATTGTTTTATGGCTGCTATGTTTCTTCATTAAATGCTTCCTCTTTCATTCAACTTCCTAAACGGCTAATAAGCACATGCATAATAACTCAACCATTGTCATTGAAAAGATCTTTTCGGATCAAGTGAAGTTTTCATGGTTAGCAAGATAGGAGCTAGATGGAGTGCAAGCATGGAAGAACGTCTTCAAATTCGTCACCTTCGGCTACGGTAATCCTAAAATGAGTTTGAATTCATTAAGTTTTAAATGAAAATGTAGTTTGAGTTCATTGTATATTGTTGTAAATCTTACATCTTGTTGGGTAGAATTGGAAGTAAAAACCGGGTGTGTATGTCTGTCGATCTCTACTCCTTGTTGACATTTTGGTTGAACAAATTTGTATTAGGAGTCACTAAAGGAATCTTGGGGTGTTGAGAAATTTCGAGCTTTCCCTTCCATTGTCAAAACCCTGTAGAATAAGGTTGTAGTTATCCTCTTCTTGTAATTTACCCTTTGCGTTTTATTAGTCCCATGGCCTATACATGACAGACAGAGGGCGGGCGTGGATTCTCAGACGTTAGGTTTTTAGAAAAACGAGCAGGTATTAGATGTCCCTTCAGAATTGTAGTGGGTCGTATACTAACCCGTCGCGAGGTCATGGAAATTGAATGCGCCCAGAATAGCCCTTAGAGCTCTTGTTTTTTCACCATTAACTACCGAAGAATAATTTTTTTTTAAAATGAACAATGCGAGGAAGCACCCTGTCGATTGTTGCAGAGTCTAGGCTTTTGGCATTCTTTTCTTGAGTGGTTGGTTGATGCTCTCTTATTTAGCGATCATCATGCTCCATATCCTTGGGGACAAATAACAATAGTTCTCTCCCAGAATAGGAGTGCTTTCCCTTATAGTGTTACTGTTTATATAGCTGCGCGGATTGGTCCGTCGAGGATGGAAGATTCTCTCCCTTCCTTCCCACAGTTGAGAACCTCCTCTACGTGCCTTCCCCTTTTCTGAACATTGGCATAGATGCTTACACCAACGCTTACTTGGCGAACTTCCTCTAGGGTCCGGTTCAGCCTCCTCTTCCTCGTAAACGAATCTGGTCAACTGACAGACAGAAAATCGGCTGCCAAGAGTACCCACTCCTTGCTCCTTCCTTGATAGAAATTCAGGTTTGTTGGCGTGCCCACCCTTGCTCCTTCCTAACCTAAGTTTGGGTGGCCAGGGGCGCCCTCTCATTGCTCAAGTCATAGCATATTTAGGGTTCGCCAAGTGTGCCCCTTTTTTCTCGTCTGACAGAAATTACAGGATGTAGTGCGCCCTCTCGTGCTTAAATCCTGACAGCAATTCAGGCTGGCCTTAAGCGCCCCTCCATTGCTTAAACCTGCGTAAATTAACCAGCTTTCACCTATCAATAATTTCGTTAACCTGGAACGATTGTGGTTTGACATTTATTTTCAAGGGATGGTACTTGATTCCTTTCTTATAATTTTTTTTTTTAATTCCTCAAATCCCTTTGAATGGCGACTTTATGTTTAAACCTCCCCTTTTTGAATAGATGTAGGTGACCCAAGAATTCCTTACCCACCTACCTAAAATAAATAATATTTTGATCTTATTAAGGGCATAAGCACCCCACCGCTTATTTAATCATGATGATATGTTTGAGATCTTACATATTGAGAAACCGTAATAACCCTTCCAAGGTATACATGGACCAAGATGATCAATATTGACTGATCCTTACACATATAAAAAAATTGACACCATAGTCTTGTATGGATTAAACCATATAGGTGTCTTCCAAAAGCGCTCATCATCTACCTTTAGTTTTATTATTTAGTGAAGAGATTTAAATGCAAGGGAACCGTTCATCATTGTAATAATTGGATATATTAATAGATGGATATAGGTGCAAATTCTAAGTTGTGGCCACTGTAATTAAATTCTGGAGCTTGATTTAAGTTGGTAAATTAGTAAGCACGAATTTTATTTTGATTACTTTTAACTTAGCGAGAGTTGTTAAGAGTGTTCCTAGTCATCTCCACATTAACGATAGTGATAGTCCTGATTGTCACTAATCACCGAAGGAATTCAACCGACCCATTAATAATAATCAACACCTTTTCCTTCGAGCTGCAGTGGTATAGGAACTTATCTTATACTGCTTAGTGAAAGTATTTTGTTATTATGTCATTGATTTTTAGGTGATGTTGATGATTTATTGATTGTGTACTTTGATTCTCTTGCTCCAAATTAGTAATGTGGATGCTTGATTGATTCATGGAGTAAATTGATGACTCACGTGCATTGAAATTAATGTGATGTGTGATGGGTTATGTAATCATCTTCTCTTGCGCCTTATAAAATAAAGTGGATTACACATGCGTCTTATCCCGTGTCGTCATATTATTAGATTCTCTTAGCGCCTTGCAATCATTGTAAAGTATGATCAATTACGAGATTAGATTTCTTTCAACATGGAACAAAAAGGCTTGGGCACCCTTAAGCATTAAATGACGTGGATGCATGTTCTCTTAGATTTAGTTTATTTCTTGCACACATGAAAATTTATTGTATTGAATGATGGTTTTAGATGTTTAGTTCATTATTTTATCTAGTTTAATCTTGACTGGCGGTTTTAAACTTAGTTTATTCTTGCGCGCATGAAAATTTAAGGTATTGTATGTTGTATTGTATAAGGTTTATATTTTCTTCTTGCATGCAATGAGAAGTCAATGTATTGAATGGTTGTTGGTTATTTTCTTCTTAGGCCATGGAAATTTATTGTATTGTATGATTGTTTAGATATTAGCTTTGTAGTGTGAAAAAATATATGATGGTTGAATGATTTTGTAGTTATTGGGTGCCATAAAAATTTAATGAAGATTTACCTTGCACCATTGATTTGATAATGGATTGCTTGCGCATTAGAATGATGATGGTTGTACAATGTTTAGCTTGATTACTCAATGCCTTTCATAATGATGATGCATGATTAGTTTAGTAATAAAATCATTATGTTATGCGTCTTGAATTTAATGTTGTTATGATGAGTCATGTATACAGATGATGTATGATCGACTGATTACTTGAATTTCTTGCAGCATGGTAAATTAATGTTTACGTTCGATCAATTGATGAATTAGATGATCGTAATTTTTTTTTATTTAGCATAGTTAGTATGGACTTGATTGTGCTAGTGGAATGTAGACACCTCCTTGTTCCTTAGAAAAATCACCATCCTTAAGACCTTAAATGGTCAAAATAGATGGGAACCTGGGCTTGACCATTTCTTATGTGTCATGGAGGTCGTAACCTTGCATGGTAGGTTGGGAGGGTAGTATATTAGGTTATTCTTGTGATTATATTTATGATCCTTATGGTTCATTATGATATCTTATGTTTTCTTGGTGTTATCTGATGATGGTCCTTATGAGATGCTTTGAACGTTTAAAATTTGTGTCGTTAGGCGTCGTTGTGAACTGTAGAATTCCATGATGTTGGGTTGTCGTTAATTAATATGTTAATACATTGATATGCATGTCATAGTTCATGGCGATGATGTGTCGGCATTGTCTCATGATTGAATGTTAAAGAATTCATATTGTTTCATTAATTTATGTAAATAATGTATCGAAGATGTATCTTTTAATTGTGATGTTTTAATTTTCCTAATGCAAAAAAAAGAAAAAAAAATATTACCTGTGTACGTCACTTTTGGGTCATAACAGTGGGGTTGTTATAGTAAACACTTAGTACTACTCGAAATATGGTTCTATCATCTGTACTATCTACTGCATGGACTCCCCCTATTCAACATACATATTTACTAGGAGTCTCCAAGATGGATGGATCAAAAAAGTACGCACTCTGATCTGGAGTAATATCCCTATTTGTATGTGGAGAGATATTCATTTTCATCCTCCTTCTGAATTTTTTCATCATTCTGATTTTTTACATCTTCTTATTCATCCTCTGCCTGAATTTTAACACTTTCCTCTTTTTCTGTAAATTCATCATGATCTTGTGTTGTTGCAGATCCTGTAAGTACGATTCCTTGGACATGTTCTTCATTTACCTGCTCTTCTTGTTTTTCACTTCTTTTCCAAGCCTTCTTGAATCTATCATCAATATTTTCTTTCATGGGAGGATATATCATGCTTATAAAATTTTGAGCTATGTGTCCATTGTAAATTTGTAACATTCAATATTATGTGGAGACACATAAGCATTTTTTTCTTGGTCATTTCTTTCATAATCCCTGCAATCTACAACTTTATGTCCAAAGTTAGTATAATTAAAACAATGACCATAAAATAAATGTACATAACTGGGAGCGAATGATCTTCTTTGTGGTGTAGTCCTTCTAAAATCTCGTCTTGAATATTCAAAATCTTCTCTTTGATTTTTTTCTTTCACAATGATTGAAGATTCTGTACTGGTTGAATGAAGAAGGTCTTTTTTACTCATTCATTTTTTATTCTTGTTCACCATGATTCCTTTCTTTGATAAATTTTACATAACTCATTTGTTCTGTTTCTTTCGTCATGGAGCTTGAACCTTCCTCAAGATGAAAATTCTTGTATCCTAGTCCATATTTTTCACTGTATGGCCTTTGACTGTTGAGAATGTTTTCTAATAGTTGAAGTTATTGTTGATCTTGTTGACTTCAACTCTCAATTCATGATTTCCTTTTCAATCTTCTCACACTCTTTTCCTTTCTTTATCATATGGATTTGCATTACTTCTTCCTTTCTCTTTCCTTCTTCAAGTTGGGTTTTCAGGTAGAGTGATTTTCTTTTCTTCCTTTTTTTATTTAGATCAGTTAAAGCATTGACTAATTTTTCCTCAAGATCCACTTCATCCTCTTCATTGTTTTTCTTATTTTTCGTAGCCATAAAGAGTACTCTTTCTGAGTCACTATTGTTTTCATCATCTTCATCAAATGAGGAACTATCTTTTCTTGAATATATATTTTTCTTGAAGACTTTCCTTTTATCTTTTTCGTTTCCCTTTTGATATTTATTTTCTTTCTTGGGATCTTCCTCTTCATCACTATCTTAGTTCTTAGCATAAGGACACTTATTTTCAAAATGACCAATTTTACCACAATTAAAACATTTAAGGGAAGCATACCTTTGTACTTTCTATTGAAGTTGGTCATTTCTTCATCTTCCTCTGAATCATCGATTCAATGACAATTTGAATTCAACTTTTTCTTTCTCTTTTTATTTTTCCTTTTGGATTCTTTGAATGTTACTTCTTTTGTTACAAGGTTCTCTTGTTTTGTTCTCATTTCATAGGCGGTGAGAATCCCATGTAGCTCATCCATGCTCAAAGTGTCTAGGTCTATTCTTTCTTCTAGGGATGAAACATTTGGATCAAATCTCATAGGTAGATACCTTAGTACCTTTTGAACAATGACTGGTTCCTTCATCTCTTCTCCCATACCTTTAATAGTATTAACTACTTCATCAACTCAAAAAAGGTATGTTGCAATGTCCTCCTCCTCCTTCATTTTCAATTGTTCGAACTTAGCTCTAAGGGTTTGGAGTTTGTCTCCCTTGACTCTAGCATCTCCTTCATAAATATTTTGAATCTTATCCCACAGATCTTTTGTAGAATCATAATCCATAAGCTTAACAAATGCTAAATTATCAAGAATTTTCAAAATAATACCTTTATCCTTTGAATTTTTTTCTTCGAGTTTCTTTCCATATGGAAAGAAACTATAACAATATTTTTTTCAGCCATAGCTCTTTTTTTAGTCTATGATGAAAATTATACAAAAACATAAGTACTTGTAAAAGTAAACTTGTTTCAATCGAAACCGTGCAATTGATAACTTGTATGAACATTTAGTTTTGCAATAGTTTGTATACAATATTTTATAGAATCACCATTGAGCAACTCAAGGAGAATAGAGAGAGTTGTGCATATATTGTAGGATCCCTTTGGCCCATTACTAACCACGATTTTGAATACGAGCATGGTTTTTTTACTCTTGCTATAAGTTTTTTCATTTCAAGGTAGGTTTGATTGTAATGGTCATTCAAGTGCACCTAGTAAACATTGGAGAGATCTAAATGTTTATGATCAAATAAACATGAAACTATGAAATATGCAAAAACAATATGCAACATGTAACTTAGAAAATGAAACAAAAAAGATGTTTTGATTGCAATTATTAATGTGGTATTTTTATGCATTGCTTCATCATATTTCACATACATTCCATATTGATGATTTCTTTGTTGACACCCTCAAATAACTGTCGCAACATTACAAACTGAATAATCATTACTTGTTTCCAAAAGTGCAACAATTGTAGTATGTAGAGTGAGCCTATGTTTAATAGAAACTAATGGTATATTTTCAATTATAGAAGTTGGAGTCATTGCAATGCAAAGGCTAGAATTTCCTCTTTCATATTTTCATTTTTTGATGATCTCAAATCATATTATTCTAACACTATTACTAGGAGAAAAGTGTGATAGAAACTATGATATGCAGGGAGTTGAAGGTTCTCACAACTAGGACCATATAACACTAGAATATTGATCTTTTACTTGAAAAATTAATTTAAAAAATAATTGAATGTTATAATTCAAAATTAAATTTATAGAATAATTTAGTGCTATTATTTTATTCTTTTGTAATGAAGTAATATGCAAAAGCAATATAATTTTGTTTTTTTTCAAAATTATAAACATTCTCAAACATTATTTGTTGGTTGTCATCATTGTGCATTGTCTCACTATCTACTTTGTGAGTAGGCATTTTATTTCTACAATGAAAGCACAAACAAATTGTTGTTTTTTTTCAATATTTTTTGTGTGAGAAAACAAATTTCCACTATAAATGTGCATTGGAAACCACATAAACAATAATACAACATATAATATATTTACATTATTACCAATAAAATCAATTTTTAGGAATCAATCCTAAGTGTAATACTTTTATGGTACATTAATTATTATTTTTTAAATAATGAAACCAATTTAAAAATCTAACAACTTCACCATAAAAAATAATCTTATTGTAGAGCCACTACATTCAATATTCTAAATACTAAAATTGATGAAGAAATATAAATTATTTAATTAAAAGAATGTCTCACTTAAGTTTAGTAGCATAGAACAGATAAAATATACCACGCAAACAAACACGGTGAGGCTACGCTCACTTCTTGATATTAAACGAAGACGGATTACATCCTTATATAGGAAAAGACTCTCCCGAGTCGGCTACATGCAAACCATAAGACAACTAGACAACTGACTATGAACTGAGAACTAACTCTTCTAACTGGCGCTTACAACTCGCACTTATTACTGCTGCTAACAACTAGCTAATATCTCCATTATTTCCAAGTAGAACAAAAACCATGGCCTCAACCAATAACGTCATGCAGAAAGTCAATAGTCGTTGAGTCGATACTTCCAATTAAACATTTTTAGAATATTATAAATCACTAGATCACTACAAATAGAACCATGGAGATAGCAATCGAATTGTAAAGTTAAATTTTTTTTGTCTTGAACATAGCTGTGAATTCTGAAAAACTATGAACATAGTTGTGAATTCTGAAAAACTATGGTCACCATTTAGACCTTTTCAATTGCCTACAAGTGGAAAGAGGTGAAAGGAATCAATTTTTAACATTCTTCTATTTAATAGAACCACAATTCGAATCTTAGTTTGAAATTTCTCTTCAAAATCGCTATAAATACAATTTCTTATTTCTTCAAAACTAAGCGGGATATAAAATGTCATCAAATCTATGAGAATCAGCATATCAGAAAGCGCAATAATGTAACTAAAACTTTACTTAGAGGTAAAAAATCATATATAGGCTATACTAAGATGAACTACTTAAATTTATATAAGTGTAAGTGAGCGAGTTTAGTATAGGAAGTGTTTCGATCAACAAGCTTTTAATGTTTTCATAATTAATATGATTGGTAGTAATATTAAGATGTCTCAAATGTAGACATTTGAATGTTATTGTGGATTTTCTTAATATGTGTCTCTATTTATGTCTACATCGCTCATGGAGAAATTATAATTATTGATGGAGGAAATATTCACATTGTTCATGGAAGAATTATTGATGGAGGAATTATTCAATGCAAAGGAAAATAATACCTCATGAAGTTGATAGAATGTGATTTTATTTATACTTTCTGGAGATGAATAAATGCTCTCTAATTTAATTGCAAATAATATTGAATGCCCTTAATGTCTTGATCAATCTCAAAGGTTCATTATCAAAACATGTTGTTAGACATAGTCCTTTAACATAACAAGATCAACTTCTTAATTTCCATAGTTTTTTGTTGCAATTATGTCTATGTTTCTTTCTATTCAAGAAAGGACATCAGTTTAGAGTATGTTGTCTTAAAATTGAATTTCGAAAATTTCTTTTTACTTGGTGGACAAAAAGTTTGTGTTTCTTGGAAACAAAGAACCATATTGTTTATAAGTTCTTTACCTTGTAGAATGTTATCAAGGTGTGCATGTAAACTATGTGTATTCAAGGTTATATTTGCAAGTATGTTGGAACATGTGATTGAAATTTGCACATAGTCTAATTTTCATGACCCATTTGCAAATAACCATTTCCTTTTTTTTTGTTTATGGAGAAATTTTCCTATGTTAGTTTTTGGATAAGAAACAATGAATCCATGATTCTCATTTAGAATAAAGATGTGTATATAAATTCATATGTTCTAATGTTGATTGGATCAAATGCAGGTTTATCTAATGTCGATCCTTGTGCTTTGTGTATTGTTCTAGTACATCAATCTTTCTGCTTTGTGTATTGTTCTAGTACATCGATCTTTGTGCTTTGTGTATTGTTATAAAGCAACATGGTTGTATTGGAAATTGTTTTCAAAATGTAGTTTGATTCTTTCCTTTAGTGCATGGAAATGGCATTGCAATTTGAAATATTGATGTCCAACTTGGTGAAATATTTTTATCATTTAATTCATGGAAATTTTCTCTTCGTAATTTTCCAACAATTAAGTTAGACAATTCTATCCAATATTTTTTTCTTTGAATAACTCTTGAATTCTCCATTGGTACCATTGACAAGGTGTCTTCTATTCCTAACTAGGACATTTCTATCGATTAGTATTTTTTATAACATTGTAGTTGTATTCTAATAAGTTGCAAAGTTTTCTTCCTTGCTTTCAAGTTCATCATAAGCATCAAGAGTTACTAATTTTTTTTTTATTTACTTGTGAAACCAATTTTTCATTATGTCTTTGCACATCTATTATTTTCTAAAATGAGTACGGAAATTATGAATATGTTGATGGGGTCTATAGCAATGGTGATTTACGTATGATATGTCCTCATTCATTTTATTTTTATTTGAATTGTGATCCTTCCAATGAGGTTGAATGGAAGGGTTTAATTATAGTAGGAGGCATGAAGCTTTTGGGGCTTGAAGATAATGTTTTAATTGGAGTTTCAATTTTCATTTTGATTAGTATTGAGAAGGATCATGGTAAACATCTATGGAAATTCATGGTAAACATCTATGGAAATTAATGGAAAAAATAATTTTAGAAGTAAAAATGGTTAGAAAATAATTTCCGACTCACAAAAGTTGGTTTATACATCCATTTTCATTCCTACATAATAAGAGAAGTTTCTACCATTAACCCTTAAAACATACCATACGTGAACTCTTGAATTAGTTCTTAATTCCATCACATAAACCATGATTATGGAGGGTAAAAGAAAATTAATATTTAATATTGATTTGGACATGTAACTCGAAATGTCAAGTATCATATGTGGCATATCATAGGAAAGATATTTTGGTGTGATACACTGAGAAGGATAAAAACTTTATCTCATGCGATATGTTATTTGCGATATGTTATTCGAAATGTCAAGTATCATATGCGGCATATCACAGGAAAGATATTTTGGTGTGATACACTGAAAAGAATAAAAACTTTATCTGATGCCATATGTCATAGGGAAAATGATTTTTTTTGATGAATGTGTCAAACGAGTGGAAATTTTTGGTCTATGATATACATTGGGAGAAAGGAAATTTTGGGTACATACACATTGCCTCGATTCAGAATCATTTTCATTTTGCCATCCGAGAACTAAAATGATTAGGAAATAGATACATTACACGGGGAAAGCCGTGTACGATGAGAATTGCAAGCTCGGTTTGGGGAGAGATTTCTCGCTCTTACTGATACTGAAGGAGCAGATAATCCAATCCATCCGACGAGCTCCGGGTTCGAGTCCCGGGCAACCCGGATCAAATTTCTGGCCTTTTTTCTTCTTCTCTTAATTCATGGACGAGGTCGGAAATGGCATCTTCATAAAAGGTGATTTTATCCCCCTCTTTATCGAGGTCAAACAAATCGGAGTCCAGGGTACTTGGATCCACCTCTATAGGCTGCACCATGATATGGACTCCAAGTTTCTATGGCAGGCAGAAGAGAAGTTTCCAACTTCAATATGATGATGAAAATGCGCCACCAGCCGCCGATGCCGGAAGCACGACTGGGGTCTCCGCTCGGACCGGCACTACTGGTCCGAGATCTTACATCAGTAACGTAAGCATGAGAGTTTTTGGTAGTACCGGTGAATCAGGTGGCCGCAGGGAATCTGGGACGGAGGACTCGTAGTATCTAGCTAGATAGCGAAACACCCGTAATGAATAGGGGCTGACTCTGGCTCGCACCTTATTGAACAGCGAACCTGCTGGCTGTCTGGGTTAAAAAACAATGTATTATGGGAAAAATATCTTACGGTGAAGGAAAACTTAGGTCAGTGTGATATATCACGGAGAAAGAAAGATTCGAAGAATGTAATGATGAGGATACAAATGATTTCGTTTAAAAAATTCCCTTTATCATGATGAAGGAAAGTTTCTAGTGACGGTATATATGTCATGAACATAAAAGGTTTAGGTGAAATACATGTGACGGTATATGTCATGAACATAAAAGGTTTAGGTGAAATACATGTTGTGTCATTAAAAAAGTAAGTTTAAGTGCGATACATTAAAGGGGGCAAGTTTCTTCAAAAGGAATGTTTTGTATGGGTTTTCGAATAATTTCTAAGGGGGAAAAACAACTTTCTTAGAAGTAGAGGAAAAAATCAAAGCAAATATTTAAAGGGCCTAGTGATTTTCAAAGAAAAGAACGAGGATAAGCTTCATAAACAAAAACTTCAAGGTAAAGGAACATAATGTATAGTGGATCTATTCAAGTTTAAGAAAGCTAAAATAAAAAGAGGGGCCATCATATTATTACCTCTAGGATCCATCACATGCTGGACCCATAAATAGTAACACGACGGTTCTCCATAGGATGGCCCAAGCTAAGGCTGTTTGATTAGTGACATTACTAGTTAAGAATGACTTATATAACCAATTAGTTATTGAATGAAGGGGGTTTCTTAGTCATTGATAGATGTTCTTATTTGTTGTATTTCACATATGCGTTTCATTTATAGGTACTCAAATTCTTTCATGAAATGTTGTCACATTTCAATATAAACTTATCAAATAACAAAGGAAAAAACCCAGCTCAATGCAATTTTGTGCCGGAGTCTCAATCCTTCTCTAAAGTTGATATGCTTGTAGGCACTCCCTTGATATAGAGTCAAAGAGTCCATAATTACATGTAATCCTGATTGTTTTCCTAACCAATGGAAATACATAAAAGAAAAGTAGGAAATTTATGGAAAAAAATTTAACAAACATATTTCCCTTTAATTTCACTTAAGCAATGTGTTCTTACAATTGAGGTTACAAGAGATCTCCATGTATGTACATACCTGATAATTTTAATAAAATAAAAATAAATTGATATACAAAATTTAAAACTTTAAGAAATAATTAAAGGTGTAGTATGTCTCTCTAAGGATTTTCAGCATGGTAAGTTTTATGTTTCTAATCACTCTATGCCCTGTAACACATCTTTTAAAAGTCGGTGTGATTCTTTGAACCTTAAAATCTTTTCTCTTCTACACTCATTTTAGCACTGTCTTGTGTGCCCCTTTAAACTCATTTTAGCTTTTGTGCCTCTTTAAACCTTGGAAGGATGTGAACCATAATTTTTTTTAATGTAGCTCAAAAAACATTGTCTTATGTGAAATTCATAAAAATTATCGCATGTGAACTATAGTACCCTCTAATAGGGACTAATCCCTCTAATCGCGACTAATAATGCATCTCAAATCATTCAAGGAAAATAATGTTAAAGCAGGGACTAGGCTGGTTTTGAACTCTTGTATTTTTTTTTGCTGAACAAAACACTGGTGTGAAGAAAAAGTTTACTCTCGCTGCATTTATTATTTATTGCTGTCAATAGCAAAACTAGTTGAGCCCACGAATCTAAATATATTTTCAATCGACAGACTAAAGTCTTCTCTCATTGATCAAATAGTTCAAAGTAACATGACCACTTGGTGCTTTACATCTAGAGTTTATACAGTGAAGGAAAATTATTTTGCTCATATTATGTGACAGGTTTGGTCAAAATGGCTCTCTAGAGACGAACACAATTCATTATGAATAGCATCATTTTATGTTAAGATATAGCCAATCGAAATATCTTTTGAATTGAGAGATTAAAAACTTCACAGTAATTCACGTTACATTAACATTGTTCGTTTTCCATGTATACAAAGAAGAGATTTATTTTGTTCATATCATGTGATAGATTTGGTTTGAGATTTATTTTGTTGATATTATGTGATAGGTCTGGTTAAAATTGCTCTCCAGATAGAGGCGGACAAAATTTATTAAGAACTGCCTCATTTAATGTATTATGTAAAGATATACCGATTCGAAATATCTTTTGAGTGGTGAGATTCAAATCTTTTCTCATATTTCAAAATAGTTGAGCTTAAATGATCACTGTGTGTTTTACACCTACAATCAACACACCAAAAGAGATTTATTTTGCTCACATTATGTGATAGGTTTGGTTTAATGTCTCTCCATATAGAGACGAACCAAATTATTAGGAACCACATCATTTAAGGTATATGTAAAGATATACATAGTTTAATGGACAATCTCACTAGAAAACCCTTAAGCACGAGATAGAGTTGTCCTTTTCTTTGATATTTTGCAATATTCCAGACAAATTATGTGATTAAGGTTTTCCGTCAACAATATTTATGCTTAACATTTAGAACATTTAACGCGGATAGACGATATTTGTCCGCGTTCGATTTATTATCTAATTATTGATTGTAGAAGAAAAGTAATGACTCTCAAGAACAGTAACAAGCTGCTTATGTCTGCGTATCTACGCTGCTACCGCTAATATTACTATTTCTAATTTGAATTTATTTATGTTCCGTTAGTCATGTGGTGTTCACCATTTGGTCCCCCAGGAATCGCTCTTTTCGAGTTGAATTTCATCTCGAGCTTTCTTTTTCTAGATGGCATTCTCGATCCTCCATTTTCGCTTTCAGTTTCATATACTTTTGCTTCGCGCATGGTATGACGCTAATAACTGTTGTCCTGATAAACCTGCATTATAGTTGTTGAGAAATTACTTAGCATTTAGCTCGACAGGTCAAATTCAGAACACAGAATCAGAATCAGAATAATTTGCTCATTGTTCTCAAGAAAAACCTGACGCGGATTGCGAACAAGAGTCAAGTATGTAACAACAGTTTCATCAACTATTTTAGGGCATTGTTTTACGGCTCCCATTTGCCGCCCTCTGATTCCTATTTCCAATTTATTGCAGGTCAATGGCTCAAACCTACAACATGATATTATAAAAATATTCCGACATATTATTGATGCAAATATATCAGAACGAACTATATCTAATGTAAGAATTATTAATTGCCTTAACTCTACTCCAAGTGTTGAGGGGGAAGCCCTTACTTTTTCCACCGACCATCACCAGGATATTACAACGGTTAGGCAACTTTGCTAGCACAAAGAACGCAACACTAGCAAGCAATGTCAGGCTGAAAATTGCCACCCATCTGAGCTTGTTAGCCATATCTAAAGTTGTATTAAAAAATTCTTGTTTAGCAGGAGTTCAACCAATTTAGATAAGCTAATAGCTGCTTCTTCAATTTGCTCAATTACAATGGTAAATTAACGTATGAACTGCCACTTCTAAATAAATAGGTTTCAGACAACTGAATAGAGTCGTGAGGTGATTGGATGCAATTTGAAAAATCTATGTGGTGCCAAGTTTGTGTCTATGGAACGTTATTCAAATATCTAAGGTGAGGAAATGGATACCGCACATAGAAGATGTGTAGCCATGAAAGCTGCTATAAAAATATTAAAATCAGTTTCAGGGGGCGGCACGTTATAATCAACAAACGAATACCCTGAGGCTGTAATACAGTTGGTG
This sequence comes from Picea engelmannii, assembly GCA_009831015.1. Taxonomy (NCBI): domain Eukaryota; kingdom Viridiplantae; phylum Streptophyta; class Pinopsida; order Pinales; family Pinaceae; genus Picea; species Picea engelmannii. The sequence continues at coordinate 34,999 of ML793432.1, read as the reverse complement.
TGAATGTCCCCCAATAACGTTTCTGGTTATGTATGCGCCATCGCTTTACAACTTTTCTCCTCCCGTAGAGACCTTTTCTCCCATTAATAATATGAATATCCTAACTGCCATGTCGCCAATGAGTCTGTGTCAACCCACACTATACCACCGCACTAATGAATGCTCCCCGCTTTTAAAAGGTTTACGCCTTTCAAGTTTCAACTACCCGAAAGCCAGGGACGTGTAAGGGAAAAACCTACTTTACATGTCATGGAAGGAGCCGCACAGTGTAAATGGTGGAATTCCAATACAAACCCATCAAGGGATATTTATATATGACCAAATTAACCTTCATGCATCATGTTTCATGTTTCCATTAAATCATGTTTCATGTTTCCATGAAAAAAAGAGTATTCCAAAAAGATATATCTTTAATTTTAGGAAATTGCAGTGGAGACGTGGCAAGCAACATGAAGCACAAGTGGTATCCATGCAGGAAATGACATGTGGCCTTTAGGGTCACATTTAGTTTTTGAAACTATATAATTCATCTTGCTATGTTCGAAATTTTCGTTCTTACCAGGCGTGTGACTTGCTATGTTTGTTGCATGTTTTATCTCTTCAATGTATTTATGAAATTCATTTATAATGATTTCATGGATAGCAGGAGAAAAAGATATGCATGAAAAAATGATAAAACACAGAAGACACAAAGTTACATTCAAATTAAATAAACACAATTTCTTCACAGTCACCATAGTTGAAGATAAAAATTTCTCACCACATAAATATAAAATGAGACAAAAATAGTTTTATTTGAAATATATCAAAAAATAATATTGTCTTTTACATATTCCTAGAAATTTAAATGCCATATACACTGGGATTGAGGCTCCCGCTGACCATAAGAGAAATATGTACAAGAAATAGGATTGTGGAAAAAATAAGTGGGCGATGGTAGAGATCATACCCGAAAAGAACAAATTGGAAGGTATGAGTTTTTGGCTAGACATTTCTATTTTAAAAGGTGGAATAACTGGATTGATAAACAAAGAAGGATGTGATCATTATAGACTTACGGTGATGGTACATATCACCCCTTTTGCTATTTTCTTTCTGATGTCTTTTTATTGTTGTCACCGATGACTACTAGAATTGTGCCAACTGCATGTTGCCTTTCCTCGACGATTACTGGAATCGTGCCAACTGTTTGTTTCCTTTCATCGACAACCTGCTCCATTGCCATTTGGACCCATTCTTCAATGTAGCTTCTCAAGGGGGCCACGTTGATCTCACTCCAGAATTTTATGTTGAAAATTTCATTTGCTAATTCCCTTAGATCGATAGAAAGATTATGCAGATCCTAATCAATTTCTTCATTTTGTACCGAATAGTCGACTAACCAGTTGTCCACATCTTCTTCATCAAATTCAAGGATGTTGTAAAACTTTTCTAAATACAATCTCTTAAAAATATCAACTTGTTTATCGAAGGCTTGCTTAGTTAAGTGAAAGGAGTTGATGATTAAGTTGGGGTCTTGGACCTCGTTGGTCCTTCCGACTAAGTCTATTTTGGTCAGCCTTCTAAATAATTTTTTTTTCTTTGATATGGCTTGTTCACATGACTAGACAATGACATGCAAGTTCTTCACTTTCTCTTTCCAACATGCATTTAATTGAGTGATCTAGTTTTGGGAGGGAAGATCTTCTTGTCTTCTTCTCGTATCTGTCATGTTGTTGACATGGGTGCCAAAAGGGATCACGGTGTCTAAATAGAAACGTTCTTCATTTTTAAAATCCGCATGCAAATGTTTGTGCAAAGCATGTGCCCTTGTTCCAAGGGAAGCCATACTTTGTGATGTTTCTCAGGCCTCAGTATTCAGTTCCATCCTTTTCTTGATATTCTTCTCCACATATCCTCTACATGATGTGAGGAGGCTAGAGGATCCTTGTAACATGGCTGCAGGGGTGGTAGGGATGGCTATTGTTAAAGGACTAGCAAACAATGGCATAGGAATCAAATCTTCCTCCAATTCCTTGACCCGGTCCTTCAGTCTAGCATTCTCGACCTCAATGCCTCCAATGGAATCATCAAGAGCAGCGCCGATTGCTCGGTGAAGTCAGGAGATTTGGGACGGATGCATGTTCCCAAGGTTAATCTCTGAACGAGATTTCCCTTTCTTATTTTTTACATCTCTCTTTTCAATAATTAAATTTTTAGACTCGTTGTGTAAAACAATGCTCTGGAATACGAAGGATTCATTTTCGTTAAAAAAATCGGTCTAAACTATTTCCATTGGGAAACTATGATGGATCGCGTCTCCGAGCTAATCAAGGTTGTGGAATACACTATCCAGATCAGTCTCAAGTTCCATGTTCTCACTCTCAATTTTGGGTTATTTTGCGTGCCCTACAATTTTTTTTCTCATCTTCTTGATGGAAATCTTGTGAGAACTATCCATTTTAGCGGGAGGAGGGTTGTTATATCCTCCTCCGTTTGAAGAATTTTGGGTTTCTTTCTTACTGGGGTGGGCCATTGGAGCGATGCTCTAGGATGTCGTACTTTGGGAGTGGTATCCGGGGATTAAACACTCGTCTCACCGAGGCCTTTTCATTGTTGCTTGTACAATTCAGTGGTGATTTGCAATGTGTCTAGGTCGTTGGCATCAAAAGCACGAGTGTTGTCGCCAGTGTCTCTATTTTCTCTCAGGTGTCTCTAGAAAAAAGAATTGTTGAGGCCAACTGCAAGTAAATGTTCTAAAATTAGGGTCTTTGCAAAAAATGAGGGTCTTTGCCGAACTTCGAAACGAGTCGATTTGCCGACACATGTCCCTTTTGATGAATGGTCTGGATGAACTCTGGACTTCGAGACTTCGTGATTTTGTGCATCAACAAACTCCATTTCTCCCGAATACCAAACTTCCAAACTAGTCGATATGCCGACATATGTCCTTTGCTTGGAGATCAACGACCATGAGTGATTGCGGAGACTCAACTCGCTCGCTCTTTAATTTCCTTACCGATATCCACAAAGAGAAGATGCTCATTCGTAGTGGGATCGATATCCATTGTTGGTCTATTGATCTAGCAAGATAAACGATCCTAAGTGATTGTGGGCTCACAAATTGCATAAAAGTTAATTTTCTTCCCGATCCCCACAATGCCTCCCCACCGTTGATTTCTCTCCAATGAGATCTGACGGTTGTGACTTAATATTTGCTTCCCCTTCATTGGATGACCCTTGTTCACCTTCCCTTCGATCTAATGATCACGGTTCTCTCTTGATCCCACAGTGGAGATCACTCCCAAATTCGGAAAGGGCGATCACGATCCTTTGAACGCTTACAAAGGATCTCTGACGTTCTAGCTCATGGGTAGATTATGCAACTCCATTCCTCCTGATATTTTCTCAGAAAGATTGAAGCCATTACAGGATGGCCAACACCCAGGAATTTGTCAGAACTCAGATCTTTTATGGGATTAGCTAGTTACTATAGAAGGTTCATAGTAGGGTTCTCTAAGATTGTTCATCCCATCACTTCTTTAGAAAAGAAGGGAAATAAATTTGAATGGACACCTAAGTGTGAAGAGAATTTTAATTTGTTGAAAGAACTACTTACTAGTGCACCTGTGTTAAAGATTGCTAACGCAAATGAATTTTTTGTGGTATGTACATATGCATGTAAGGAAGGACTTGGGGGAGTCCTCACACAAAGTGGACATGTCATTGGTTATGAGTCCATAAATCTTAAGGAACATGAGAGGAACTATGCCACGCATGACTTGGATCTTACTTCCATTGTCCACGCCTTAAGGATGTGGAGGCATTGTCTCATGGGGAAGAGATTTGAATTAAGGACAGAGTACATTGGCCTGAAGTATCTTTTTGAACAACAAACCTTGAATGTCAGGCAAACAAGATGGATGAAATTTTTAAGTGAATATGACCTTGATATAAATCATATCAAAGGAAAATAGAATAAAGTTGTCAATGCACTTAGTAAAAGAGTGCATCTCATGTGTGCTACTATTGTCAGTATGCATCAGTCAGACTTGAAGAGCTCAATTTTAGATGATCTTGTTACAGATCAACATTACCTACAAATAAAGGAAAGCTTACAGCAAGGAGATGTACAACAAAAAATAAAAGAGTATGAGATAAAGGAAGATGGATTGCTTATGCATAAGAATAGAATCTATGTTCCTAGTTCTGGAGAACTGAGGAATTTGGTATTGAAGTAAATGCATGATGTTCCTTATGCTAGACATCCGTTTACGAGAAAATGATTACAACAGTAAGAAGCCAATTCTTTTGGAGGGGAATTAAAAAGGATGGTGTTGATTACATCGCTTGATGTATGGAATGTCAGAAGGTGAAGGATGAGCATAGGCACCGAGGGGGTTTGTTGCAACCATTACCAATCCCATAAAAGAAATGGGAAGCAATAACCATTGATTTCATAACTAAATTACCCAGGACAACAAGACAACATGATTCAATCATGTTAGTGGTTGACAAATTAACAAAGACTGCTCATTTTGTTCCTATACAAAAAACACATACCACGACTAATATTGCATAGGTTTACATGAGGGAGATTGCTAGGCTGCATGGGCTACCTAGGAAAATTGTCTCGGACAAAGATACAAAGTTTACCTCCAATTTCTGGAGGGGATTGTTTAAAGGATTTGGTACAAATCTAAATTTTAGCACAACATACCATCCACAATCATATGTGAAAACAGAGAGGATCAACCGAGTAATTGAAGATATTTTGAGAATGTATGTGATGGATAAGCCATCTAAGTGGGAATATTTCTTACACTTGGTTGAGTTTTCATATAATAATGGGTATCAAGCTTTATTGAGAATGAGCCCATTTGAAGCCTTGTATGGTAGGAAATGCAATACTTTAGTGAGTTGGGACAACCCAGTAGATAGAGTGGTACTTGGGCCAGAGTTTCTCAAGAATATGGAAGACCAGATGGTTAAGATCAAGCATAATTTAAAGGCAGCTCATGATCGACAGAAAGTTTATGCAGATAAGAAAATGACATCTAGATAATTTAAAGTAGGGGAGCATGTAATTCTAAAAGTGAAGCCCAAGAAAAGCTCTTTGAAATTGGGTAGTTGTACAATCTGGCAACCAGATTTTGTGGTTCATTTGAAATATTGGACAAAATAGGAAAATTTTCATACATGCTTGCATTGCCTACTTCCATGAACGTGCATAATTTATTTCATGTCCATTTTCTAAAGAAATATGTACATCATCCTAACCATGTTATTGATTGACATATGATTTAGGTAGAGACATAGGGGGAATTTCAGGTCCATCCACTGCGGGTATTGGACAGAAAGGTCAAAATGCTCTAAAATCGAGTTATAAAGATAGTAAATGTTCAGTGGACCTTCTACGGTCCTGAATATGCTACCTGGGAGCATGAAGATGCCATGCAATCAGATTACCTACAACTTTTCAAATAAATTTTGAGATTTTGATCTCTATTTTGTATATGCATTGAGGACAGTGCCAAAATCAGGGGGAGGGGATGTAACATCCCAGGTTTTGAGCCCCATATTAAATAATGTATTTTGTTAATTTTCAAGAGGCTAGAGGCCGCAAACAATAAAAAAAATGCTAGTGTGCCTAAGAAATGTAATGTTTTGATCATTATTAATAATAAACACATCGTTGGTTGCTAGATGGAAAATAACTAGAGTTATAGGGGGCTATGATTTCATAAGAGAGGGGGATTGAGGGGTAAATGTTTATTTCCTATTTTTATTACCCTTTTTTTCTAATAGAGTGGATCAGTTATGTGAGATTCTTGGGGGGGGGGAGGCCAGGAGGTTCTTTATCCCCCACAAATTACTTAAACCCACCCTTGGTATGATTGGGGGGTTCTCTCATTCAATGGTTCATTCGTTCACTCACTTTCTCACCTGTTCATTCATTCCATTCTTACCTATCACTCATCCATCCTTCATCATCTGTGTCTTGGATTGGGGAGAGGGAAACAAAATGTTGAAGAGTAGCCATGGTATTGTTGGCTATAGAGGTCATTTTTGTAATCTAGCCCTGACGTGAGGCATGCATGTCTACGATGTGTTGGCCTGTGTCCAACTTTGTTCACAACTGCGAGTCCTGAGAGTTCCAGCATGGAGATTCTGGACCAGTTGCGTTAGAGCCCTAGAAGGCGAAGGACTTCCTGAGGGACTACATGGAAGAGAAGGTTGGAGGTCCATTCTCTTGGGTGGTGCAACCTAGGTAGAAGAGAGATGGGTAATTGGATTGTTGTGAGTGATGGGAAACATGTGATAGATTGAGTGCTTACTAGTTTGGGAAGCCAAGTAACACTTTGGAACCATCCTTGTGAATTCTCAGCCCTGGATCGAGGGTGACACTGATGCTGAGATTTGGAACAATAGTGTGTGTAGTTGGGTGGAAGGCCTTTGGTTTATAGCCAGTTGGTGTGTTATTTTATAAAGATAATTTCTCTCTGTTATGGTATTATTTACCTGGATATGAATGTATTCCGTTGTGTATTTATTTGTCGTTTAATTGAATCTTTAGAATATGCATGCTTGATGGTTATTGTTGTACATGTCGTTAGATATTTTCTTTTATGCATCCTTATTTATTTAAAAAGGTATTGGTAAGAGAAATAATTACAAGGGTGGTATTGAAGGTAGCATACCCCAGGTTGTGGGTGGGGGGGTATGTTACACTATTTCTTCCTTGATTATGCATTATTTCATTTCACCTTTTCCTTTTCAAGTGTTTCTTTTGTTTTGATTTTATTTACTTGTCCCCTTGTTTGGAAAACATTCTCTTGTGAAATATCGGTCTCTTCTTGTTCATAAAAAATGTAAAAGTATGATGTTCCTCCATCCATATATACTGACTCTAAATATCATATTGACTGATGTATGCTTCTTGATCATCATTTTAAAAGATTCCATCTTCAATAATTTCTTCCAATATCACAACATTAGTATTTGGCACTCTTGGTTCCCTGGTTCTCTCCTCCTCATTTATATAATTTATTAATCTTTGAAATTACAATGGAAATATTGCATTATGATTAGGTGGGATAAGAATTTCATCTCTTTTGAACCTAGTGATCCCATTTGTATGATGGTTCTACTCATTTGAGCAATCTCTATTCTATGTCTTGCTTCTTGAGATATTGCTAGATCATTTCTTACATTAGGGGGATACCCTAGAGAATCCCTCCACCAATTCATCAATTATCAATATTTATCGAGATAGATGGTCCTTGATGAGATATAGAAAGAGTATTCATCTATATTTTCACTTTCCCAAGAATGATCTTAGGATCAACATTGGTTTCCCACGTAAATTTTTCCATCTCGGCTACCTTCTTAATAGCTCCATCTAAGTCATTTATTTGTGAAGATATAATTTCATAAATTAGATTTGTAGGCATTGTGTTCTTATAAGACTCCAAAATAACGATATCATTTGGTTGTTTCCCTTGTATAATTTCATTCAGGGTCTTAAAAAATATCAAATTGAAATATGTTATTCTTTCTTCATTTCTAAGATGAATTTGAGTAAATTGGGTGAGCAACATGTGATATGCAAGATGAGGTGCATACATAGTCATGAACATATTCTCTAGATCATCAAAATGATCTGATTAATTTTGTTGGAAGTGAAAGGTACCATTCATAAGCTGGCCCAATCAAATTTTGTAGAAAAAATATCACCATCACATCGTCATGATCAATTAGATGGATATCACAAACAACAAAGAATTGATCTGTGTGTCTCTTTATATCCATAACTTTGACTCCTAAAAAAACTATCAAAACTCCTTGAGGGGGGGTAGGTAATGTATATTGTTCTCCTGGAAAATATAATGGGATTGACAAATCCCTTCTTCTTGAAACTCTTTGTATTTAGTTTCTTTCATATCAATTCTCAAGAATCTCCTTTGTTTCTTTTATGCCACCTATAATTATGGTTCTTGTTATATATGATCTATAACTTTCACCAACCTCGTTTTGTTGTATTCTTTTTCTATTACTTCTTGTTAGTTGACCATTGTATGATTTCAGTTTTATTGGATTCACACCCTTCTTCTTTGTCTCAATTATATCTCTCTTTCTTCCTCCTGAGAAAGGGTTTTCGAGGATCTTTAAATCTCTTCTCTACTTTTTGTTGTTGCCAACACTAAATCATAGAATTGATGCAACACGCTTCCTTTATTTCTAATTCCAACTTGTAACTGATGTTGATTAGGTTCTATTCATTTCATTAAGATTCTAGTATGTGAAACCATCCTTTTGTTCTCCCTAGTATGGTCACCAAAAATGTTGATATTCAAATTAGTCAAGATCCAATTAACAAGCTCACGAGGATCAAATATGCCCCTGTGTTTTTATAGAGGTGTTATTCCTTGGTTGTTCATCTAAAATATATGGATTGATGTTCCATGAAGAATAGGGGAATGCTAAATAGTAAGTGATAATATTTATTTCTTGAAATACAATAAAATACTATTCAAAAAAAAAAAATATTCACATAAAAAACTCCTAAGAGAAGGCCCAAGAATATTTTAAAAGACTGAAATAATATATATATATATATAGGGTATTATACAACAATAATTAAACCATAATATGAAATCAAGACATTTCTCACTTCCATCACAACATAATATATGTAACATCCTGCTCTTGCGCACATCTGATTGGACTTATTCTTTGAGGATACTTGTGTGCAAGTGATCTGGTTCATTATACAATTAATTGTTTTGATTATGATTATGAAATGGCATGGATATGATGATAGGTTATTTTGATATATGTATATTGACAGGTGTTATTGACTGGTTTTTCTTGACTGTGCAACACTCTGGACGTTGAGGATGTCAATGGCATCGATGGACCTCCTTGGACTCTCGATCGAGTCAAGGAGTAGATTGTTATGGTTTGAATGTTTTTTATATTACACATGTGACATATGACTAGATATTATGATCAGAGCATGTCGGAAGAACCACAGTGACGGTGCTTTTGAGAGCTTGTCGACGTTTCGGATCCACAATAGGATCCATCTTCAGGACAAAAAAGCCTGAGGAAAAATAAGAGAGGAGCTTTTAATAAATAGTGAAAAATGAACCCTAGGTTTGGGGAGGTTTTTCAAAATAGGTATTTAATTAATGAATTAAGATGATAACCCGACGGTGTTAATTAAATTTTAAGCTAAGAATAGGCTAAATTTTAGGGTTGACCCTATTATTAAAAKTAAWWTTAMTTTTAATAATAGGGTCAACCCTAAAATTTAGCCTATTCTTAGCTTAAAATTTAATTAACACCGTCGGGTTATCATCTTAATTCATTAATTAAATACCTATTTTGAAAAACCTCCCCAAACCTAGGGTTCATTTTTCACTATTTATTAAAGGCTCCTCTCTTATTTTTCCTCTGGCTTTTTTGTCCTGAAGATGGATCCTGTTGTGGATCCAAAACGTCGACAAGCTCTCAAAAGCACCATCACTGTGGTTCTTCCGACATGCTCTGAACAAATGTCTCACCACAGAAACCTAATTGATTAGATATTATGATGTTGATTGGTATCGGTGACACGTTTCATTAATGGATGAAGGTTGGTGATAGCTTGCTAACCAGACTCACATTAGGAGTAAAGGGGTCATGCAGGACAACCATATACATTGAGGGAGAGGTGTGGTAGCATCCCTGCCACAACCTACTAGAACTCTCATCGTGACGCGAACTGTAGGTTAATGATTACCTAGTTCGAGAGATCCATAATGTTGTGAGGGAATACTGTGACAGTGGCTCATGATGATTCTAAGGGGCATGCAATAAGGAAGGGTCCTTATTCCTTAGAGGCCCTTAGTCTCCCACAAGGTCACCTAATGGAATATTGACTCTAGGGGCTTGACGTCTACCAAAATCAGTCAACAGGTGAGTGGCACCCTTGGATCATGCCATGCGTATTGAAGGGAACATCACACAACTAAACAAGAATTCAAGTGAGTAGCACCCTTGGAGAACATAGTGCATCTTGAAGGGCACGTCGTGATTTTAACTCTGGTAAGTTAATAAACCTAGTACCTAGAAAACCATGTTTCCTTAGGACCTGGTCGGCCTTAAAATGAATGATGGTATTAGTAAAGTTTAATAGCAAATTTTTCCCTTCAAAATTGTCTCCAAGCCTAGTGAATTTAAAACCTAGGTCTAAGTAGAACACGTGAACAAAAAAAAAATGGACATGTAACAAGAAGGGGGAAATGAAAATTCAAAAATTAATAATTAAAGTAAAAATTTAATGAAGTATTAAATTATTAAAAGGGTAAATTGTTGATTATATCTGAACTTGCTAAATCTGAACTTAGAAGAAAATGGGAAGCTTAAGAAAAAGGAGAATGTCCAACATAGAGGGAATCTAGTCTTTGGAACCTTCTAATTGTGAACTCAACTAGGTTTTAAGAAAGGCATCAGTCATTTAAGAAATCTAAGGAAATAAAGGGACACTAAGGAGCATTTTCAGGAACACTTTTAGGTGGGTGAGGGAAATAGGAAAATTTAATTAATTAATAAATTAATTTTATGGTGCAACGGAGGGATCGGGTGACATGTGTACGTGGGAGGTTTATCCTTTTTAAATTTAATAAAAATAATCTAATGAGGGTTTGGGAAACTAACCACTAAGAAAATTCTATAAAAAGAATGGAGGAGGGGTATGGATCATGTCTAGCATGCGTAAGGTTACACTGTCGGATTTTATCTTGACTGGATTTTTCTTGTGTGAGATGGGATACCCAGCTTGGATAACGAGTGGTAGATTGACCTTGCGAGAAGATCTGGGAGCTAGAATCTTTGGGTGTGAGCGTGGCCTATTTGTGGCTCAGGGGGCTCAGAAGGAAGAAGAGTATCCCTAGCGTTGGTTGGGAGGTACTGGTGAAGTCACAATGGTTAGCAAGCAGGAGTTGAATGGAGAAGAAGCATGGGACAATGACTTCGAATTTTTCACCTTCGGATATGGTACACAAGTGTAATTTTTGATTGGTAATTTATTTAAAATTTCTTTGTATATGAATATCGATGTTGATGAATCTTGTACTAAATTTATGGACAGTAGTTGAAAATTTATAATTTAGATGAATTTTGTTTCATCTTAGGTTTAGATGTGTTGCAAATATGATATAGAACTAAAATTTAGTTGCAATGTTAATGAAAAATATAATTACGATGAAATTATATGACAATTAATTTATAGTTTAGTTTTAAGATTCATTTAACCAATGAGATAAGCGAATTATCCTCGTCGGGTCTTCATGTCCTTCTGGGGAAGAAATTTTAGCGAAATAGAACATTTGAAGACAATAAGATTTGCCAGTTTCCCTTGAGGTTTTATTCCCAACCGACCGAGAAGTTCCGTCAGCATTAAATAATACCTATTACCTACTAACTGTAATCTTTGTCCTACCACTTGATTCCTCATGTTTTACTTTGATTTTTTGGGCTTCTTATTTAAGTTCAGACCAACATCTATTAATTCACGACATTTATGATCACCTACCCTTCGAAACTGTCGGTGTCACTATGCATTGTTCCCGTGTGTATTTGTGAGTAAATTTCCATGAGTTATTCCTTTCCTGTATTCTCCTTGGAGTTGCGACTTACTTTAGAAATCCTTGCCTCCAAAAAGAAAAATCGAATGCGCCCTCCCCAACGGAATTATCCTATGGCAATTTCACTCTTCCAGATTTGTTGCTTCCACCATTAATTGCACTTCCACCAATGAGATTTTGTGGTCATCCTCCAGTAAATTCGATCTATATGAGCTCTCTTCTACTTTATATAATCCTACTGCGTCTATGGATAGGTTACATGCTACATCCAGGTGCCTAGGATCAATATCGAACCAACCAGATCCGAAGGCACTATCGAACCATCTCTCTTGTTAGTCGGGCATGAATCCAATACCACAAATGGGATTAAACTATGCGGCCAAAGAATGAGTCCACTTATGCCAGAATAATTGAAGTGACAAGAATGTTAATGCTCCCTCATCCATAACATTAATTTCGTTTCTCTGAGTTGACGTTGGTGTTGTAGGACAGATCTCAGTTGACTCGATTATGATAATCATAAGCCTTTCTTGGTTAAATCATCTTTTAAAAAGGGGTGAGATTGATTAAATTGGGTGAAACCCCTTCAGGTGATTAAAAGTGAGAGTGATTTAAATGTGCCTTCCCTTGGGAGATTTCCCGATAGATACTGCACTGGAAGCATTAGTTTCGCTCAACCAGAGGCATGCGCCTTCCTTTTCATGAGTCACCTGCAGCATTCCCACTCAGATAATTTATATTCACCTTCAACGAATTTCACACATGACACTAGACCCATTTGTTCTATCTCGAATTATAAATAATGTGCACATATTTCCCATGTTTCTTTGGGGAAGTAGGTTCATGTTCCATCAGTTTCCCTTACTAGTCGTTCGGATGGGGCCAAGTTATGTAATTTATTCTTTAGGATGCCGAAATTATGAATCTTCAGTTTCACAGTGTGTGCATGAATTGAATTCAATTGTCGTTAATTTTGGATGTTGGAAATTCTAGTTTTAGATAATCAATTGTGCCCAATTGAAATTCAGTCCTTTATTTATTTTTGATTTATTTTTGTCAATCAATAAACACTTCATGTTAAAATTTATTACAGTTGGATATCATTTCACTTTGGAATCGTTTTGTAAAAATTTATAATTCAATTAATTCTATTTAGGACTATAGATAGATGGAATCCTAAACGACTTACGATGATAACTCAGTTACAGTTATTTCCATCTAATGTGTGTCCCTATTCAACTTAAGTAAGCCTATGGTAACCCTATATTAAAACAGGGATTGCTTTATAGTTATTTCCATGTAATGTGTGTCCCTATTCAACTTAAGTAAGGCTATGGTAACCCTATACTAAAACAGGGATTGATTTTAACATACAAAGGTTGAGGAGGAAATAAGACCTTGTACATATTAAGGTGTGAATTGATAGTAATACTGACAGTTGAGTTCGAATAATTTGGACATTAAGGTGATAATTGCATGGTGTTCAAGGAATTTACGAAGTTATTACCCACCAAATGCTAATGACATGTCTTCATAGTTGATTTGTAGATTGCTTGGGCATACCTTACTAATTTATGTCGAATTAACAATTATGCTTGCGCCTTGAACTATTAATGGATATTTGTGTAGTGTTAGTCTTCTTTAGCAAACGAAATTAAGGTGATGGAGGATTGGTTTATGATTGGTTAATGGTTAGAATGCATAACTTATGGACTACTATGGACGCAAAATGGCTATCATTTTAATTACCCACGCGCGTTCCAAAAATGATGACGCCTGTTGGGATTAGGAGTAAAATGTACTTGCGTGTCTTAATTTCAGTTGTCATGTGTCACTTAGAGTTGTTTACTCTCGCGAGCAACAAATAGTAATGTTGACATATGATTGAAAGATGATGATTTCCTTGTGCAGTGAATGTATAATGTAATAATGATTGTTTATGATAGTAAAATCTTGCGCATTGAAGGCTTAATGTAATGAACAACTGATATAGATAATCACCCTTGCATCTTGGTTTAATATGATATATGATGAGTTATCCTAATGTTTACTCATGCACCATGTTAACTATGATTTAGGATTAATGAATGATTGTTGATATCACTTTCTCGCTCACCATGGAAGTTTGTGTTCTAGTGTCATCCTTCATTATGATGTCGTCTAGTTTAGTTGTTGTGATTGTACTATTGTCGTGACTCTCTTTGCAAAGGAAAAAAAAATTTGTTGTCTCTACATTGCTATAACGATAGGGGCGTTACATATGGTATTAGAGAGGGTTCAAACCTGTGACTATGGATATGCACGTCTTCCACTGAATTAAGATCTTGATTTATACTTAATGATAATTGAATTTTTAACATGTCTCCGCCAAACTACAACTCCGTAATTGTTCTGTACAAAATGTATGAAGTTTTATAGCATTATAAAAATTACTATAAATGTTCGTACAATGCTATAATCTTCTATAAATTACTGTCTCATGTATATGACGGAATTGTTGGGTGCAAAATTGACGCAGACCTATCAGCCCTCAGGCCGAGATCCGCTCACAGGATTGTTCTTTAACCCCTTCGAGCTAGATCAACTCTTTCAGATTCTCCACTGGAATCTCCTTTCAGAATCGATCCACAAGTCCTTTTTCGCGGCTTGCAATCTCGCAAGTTCGTGAGTCGTGGCTCCTGACTCTTCCTCTCCAAATCCGCAATACCCGAGATCGTGAAATAGGTTTAGCCCTTTCTCCTGTCAGCGCCCTCCTTGCATGACCGCTGGCTAGACTAAGTGCTATCACTTTTCGCCTCTCGCACCTTCGCGAGTTCAAAGGCCCAACCTTGGCACCCTTCCTGCCCAAACCCCAAAGAGGCGATATTGACTCTTCTTCCCTCATTCTTGTTATTCGTGATTTCACGAATTGGAGGCTCGAACTTTCATTCCCTTATCTCCTGAGTCCCCAAGATGCGAGAGGTCAACAAGGTATTGAATCCTCCCTATAGGTGATGTGTGTCTGTTGGTTAAATTCCCAGGCCCACTGTGCAGTTTTCCCTTGTGTCCCCTCTGTACCTCAACTCTCGGCACTTTGCAACCTTTTCAATCGAAAGTAACTCCCTCCGACCTCCAAACCCCTGAGATGCGAAATGCGATGGGGTTCTTGATCCAATGGTCCTCCTGTGACCTGGATCCGACAGCTATCGACGCTCCTCGTGACATCACTTCTCGCAACATAGAGCGCTCAATCCTTGGACTCTCACCTTGCAAACCTCCAAGTTTGTGAGATCTCTAGATATCTGCCGCTTGTCCTCCTCCGATGGATGGCTTGGATTACTTCGCGACTTCGCTTCTCGTGACTTCGGGACAAGAGTCTTGACCTTTTACCCTCTGATACACCGAAACGCGAAATTTTGACACATCATCAACGCGGGTCCCACATGAAACTTCTCACCTTGTTAAGAATTTCAGACTTCGTGAATACGGAAGCTGTGCTCTCAGAACTCCGACCCACGAAACCCCAAAATGGTCAACAAAGTCTGACTTCCATGTTGGCAAGCATGCCACCTGTCCACTCCTAGATGGCCCATCCTGATTCACTTCACAGCTTCACCACTTGTGAAGTTGAAAAAACTTCTCTTTCCGACCTCTAGTGTCTGAGTCCCTGATATGGGTGATCTCAGAACATGTGTCCTCCTTCTAGAAAATGGCTCAGATTCCTTCGCTATTTCAGGACTTCGCCTTTTGCAATCTCGTGAATCTTGGTGCAAAGGTCTCGACCTTTCAACTCTCGAAACCCCGAAATGAATTCCACGAGTGATCCAACTGTCCGATTTCTCTCAACTGTAACTTCCCTGCTCCTCTGTAAGATCTGACGGTTCTCTGAACCTTGTGAATTCTCCACGGATAATTTTGATCGTCAAATTCCTCCTTAACGATTCCCGCGAAATGAACAAAGTGTTCTTTTACAAAACTTGTCCACTTGCGAAACGATATCGCTGCACCTCCTTTCAATGTTTTAAGGCACAAATTCCTTTGATCTTTTCTTCAACAACTCGAGTCTTCAAGAAGACTCCTACACGCACTCCTTTCGGCAACTCTTCAATACTTCTAGGTATTTAATTCTCCGACTCTGTGCACTCTCTGCAACAACAGTCTTCCCACCACTTTGCTCAGTTTGCCCACACTGAGACTTCACGCGTTCTGCACACTCCTTGCACGGCTCCTATACTTAACTTACACTTCTAAAAGAATGAGAACCGTGTTATCTCTCTTGAGCTTGCAGAGACGAACTCCGACCTCTGTCAATGCACACCTTGCGGATGATTTCACTGCACTCCTTGCAGGAAAACTCTTGCTCAGGCAGAGAAACAATTGAAACTCATTCCTCACTCTATCTTTCTTTAGATTTCAGACATTTAAATATGAAATCAAACATTCACACATCAAAGTGAATGCATAATAGAGAATAAACAAGAATGAGCATAACATTCAATCATGCATACACAGAAAGTATTTGAACGCCATGATTCTGAATCAAACTTGATATATTAATATCAGAATTTCTGTACATGGGTTCTTTTACACAGTTTATGATTATGCTTCCCTATGCTCTCTTCTCATAATCATAATAATGTTACAACTATACAATGAGGGTGTCTATATCCCATTTCCCTCTTCACTCCTAAAATTGTCTAATCCATGAATTTAAGTCCACCTACTTACATTCATTAACATAAATGCCTTCACCTAATACAGATGAGAGTGGGACGCTCAAGGTCCGTTTACAATATGGAAGTACACCCTTCCTGAATTGTTTCATTTATGTTTGGCATATTCACTTCAAAAATATTCAAATAATTTTATCATGTGCCAAAATGTGTTGGCGCCTACCCCACGCTTGCTTGATGTTGGCGATGCTCCTGCATCATACTCCCTCGCTTGAAAATTTTCATGCGCTCCTGTCCATGAGCTCTTGCACGGTCTGTCCATACTTCTGGATCTCTGCTTCATTTTCCCAGCTGGCATCTTCAACTGGGTGTCCCTTCCACTTGACCAAGTATTCAAAATATTCTTTTCTTCTGGTCCTCTTGCTAACTCTCTTGTCCAGTATGCCTTCCATCTGTGGCTTCTCTGCAACTGGCATCTGTTTTTTCCACTGAACCTTTGGTTGTTCATCACTTGTTCTTGCTTCCTCATCTTTGTAAGGGTACAAATCCGAGACATTGAATATCGAAGAAATTCCAAACCCATCGGGTAATTCAATCTCATAAGCATTTGCCCCAAATTTCTTCAAGACCTTACATGGTCCGATATTCTTCATCTTCAGTTTGTTATATGTTCCCTTCAGGAATCCTTCCTTTCTCAGATGTGCCAGAATCAAATCACCAACCTCAAATTGAAGTTGTCTCATGTGTTGATATGCTCTACGTTTATACTCTTGGCTCGAGTTTTTCATTCGCTCCTTCACCTGGCTATGAAGTTCCTTCATCGCCTTTGCAAAATCCTCTGCACTAGCACTCCTAGTTGCATTCTATTTTGAATCTCTCAATTCATAAACTCCCCTTGGTTGTATCCCATAAACAATTTGAAATGGACTCTACCCTGTGCTTCTGTTGATTGAATCATTATAAGCAAATTCTGCCTGTGGCAAAATATTGTCCCACTGACTGTGGTGTTATGTCACCAAGCTCCTCAACAAGTCTCCTAAACTCATGTTCACGACTTCTATCTGCCCATCTGTCTGAGAATGATAAGATGAACTAAATGACAAGTTTGTTCCCAGCTTTTTCCATAAGGTTCTCCAGAAGTGTCCTACGAACTTGGTGTCTCGATCTAAAACTATGCTCCTTGGTAAGCCGTGAAGTCGAATGACTTCTTTGAAAAACAGACTCGCAATGTGAGTTGTGTCACTGGTTTTCTGACATGGAATGAAATGTGCCATTTTGGAAAATCTATCCACTACCACAAAGATTGAGTCAAACCCTCTTTGTGTTCTTGGAAACCCTAATACGAAGTCCATGCTGACTGCATCCCATGGCCTGTCAGGTATGGGTAATGGTTGATAAAAGCCTGCATTCTGCCTCTTTCCTTTTGAATGCTGACAAATTCTACATCTTTCCATGAATATTTTGACGTCTTCTCTCATTCTTGGCCAAAAATATGACTCATTCAACTTTGAGAACGTCTTGTCATGACCGAAATGTCTGGCCAATCCTCCACTATGTTTCTCCTTCAGCAAATTCTCCCTCATGGAGCATTTTGGAATACAAAGTTGATTTCCCCTGAATAATAATCCATCCTGAATCATGTATTCTATCCATCGGCTTCTATCCCTGAGAATTGGATTCTCAGCTACTTCATACACCTCATTAAAATCTGGATCATCTCTGTACATGTCCCTAAGATCATCAAAACCCAGTGTTTTGACTCTGAACTCCTGCAACAACAAACATTTCCTGCTCAAAGCATCAACAACTTTGTTAGCAGTTCCATAAATATGCTTGATTACAAAAGTAAAGTTCTGCATGTATTCAACCCATTTTGCATGTCTTTGATTCAACTTCTCCTATTGAGCCACAAATTGCAAAGCATGATTGTCACTGTATAAGACAAACTCCTTAGGAATTAAGTAATGTCTCCACTTCTCCAATGCCTGGATAATAACATAGAACTCCTTGTCATACGTGGATTATTTCACTTTCGCTTCATTCATATTCTCGCTGAAGTATGCTATTGGCCTGTCTTCTTGGCTCAAGACTACCCCTATTGCAAATCCACTTGCATCACATTTTACCTGAAATGTATTTTTGAAATATGGCAACACCAAAATTGGTTGTTCCGTGATTTTCCTTTTCAGCAAATTGAATCTTTTCTCAGCCTCTTTTGTCCAGTGAAAATACTTGTGTCTCTTCTTCACTGTGTCCATCATCGGTGCACTAATTCCACTGAAATTCCTGATGAACTTCCGGTAGAAACTAACCAATCCATGAAAACTTCAAACTTCAAATATACTCTTTGGTGATGCCCAATTCGTAATTACCTCCACCTTATCTGGGTCCATCCACAACATATCTGCAAAAATAACAAAACCCAAATAAATGACCTCTATCTTCATGAATGAATATTTGTTCATGTTTATCAGCAGCTTCTCTTGTTGTAACCTCTTCATCACTATAGCTAAATGTTCCAAATTCTCTGCCTTTGTTTTACTGAAAATTAGTATGTCATCAAGATAGACAATGACAAATTTTTCGATGAAATCCTTCAGGGATTCATTCATCAATATCATGAAAGTAGGATTCATTCATCAATATCATGAAAGTACTCGGTGCGTTTGTTAAACCAAACGGCATAACAAGCCATTCATACAATCCTTCATTAGTCTTGAAGGTTGTCTTCCATTCATCACCTTCTCTCATACGAATCTGATGATAATGACTTTTCAAATCGATCTTTGAAAAAAATTTGTCCCCACTCAAGCAATCCATCAGATCATCCGTCCTTGGCAATGGAAATCTGTACCTGATGGTTATCTTGTTAATTTCCCTTGAGTTTGTACACATCCTCCAGCCTCCATCTTTCTTCAGACTGAGCACTGTCGAAACAACACATGGACTCAAGCTTTCTCTCACCAAACATTTGTCCAACAAATCCTGGACTTGTCTTTTGACTTCTTCATTCTCTTGCGGTGTCAATCTGTACGCTGCTTTGTTTGGTAAACTAGCTCCAGGTATGAGATCAATATGATGGCTCACACTTCTGATCAGTGGCAACGAACGAGGTAGTTCATCCACTACTATGTCAACGAACTCCTCCAATAGTTCCTGAACCTCTTTTGGTAAATCATCTACCCTTGTATTAGTTAAAACAATCTTTGTCTTCCTGAGCACAATGAATTGTGATTCCTCCTTCTTCTTAACCTCTGTAAGGAGTTCCTTCCCACTCATGAGAAGTACAGTGTTACTCACCTCCAGTTTTATTTCTTTATCTTTGATCGGCAACAGCATGTGAGTTCTCCCATTCTTCTCTAGGTTGTATGTGTTCATTCTCCCATCATGAATCACATTTCTGTCATATTGCCACGGTCTACCCAGCAATAGATGAAAAACATCCATGGGAATGACATCACAGAGTATTTCATCCTTATACCCTCCTATTTTAAATTCAACTAAACATTGTTTAGTGACATTTACCTGATGTCCTTTTTGTAGCCACAAAACTTTGTATGGACTTGGATGATCAATCGTCTCCAGCTCTAGCTTTTCTACCATCTCTGTAGAAACGAGATTATCCATGCTACCACTGTCCACAATGACCTTGCATACCCTGTCTTTGGTCTTGCAAGCAGTCTGAAAAAGACTGTTCCTTTGTACTGGATTCTCCACCTCCTTTTCTGGTGTTAAGAGAACCTTTCGCATCATCAACGATCTTCCACCTTCAGCATCTTATACCTCAACATTCCACCTCTGTGCTTCGTCAATGTGAGTTTCACCACCTTCTTTCTTTTTGTCTGGACACTCATAAGATTTGTGTCCATTCTTTCCACATGTGAAGCATTTAACTACTCCACCTCTTCCTCTTCCTCTACCTCTAGTACGAGGAAGAATGTTTGCGTTAGCATACTGACCTTTCTGCTCAGTATGTTTCCCTCTCTGTGAACTTCCACCTCTCTTAGTTTGAGTCTGAGGTTTCTTCCAGTCCTCCTTGGGTTTCTAATTTCTATCCTGGGTAATTGATTTGCCTCTAGGATGAATTTTGGCTTGGTCTCTTTGACCTTGTTTTCAGCTTAGCTTCTCTTTAGCTTTTAGAGCCATATGATAAGCGTCTTCCACCGTTCGGATGGTCATCATGCTCATCTCATCCTGAATGTCATATCTTAGACCATTCATGTATCTGGCAACTTTTTCATCATCACTTTCGCGATGACCTACCCTAAAGTTCATCCTGTAGAATTCTTCAGTATACTCCTTTACTGTCATCAGTTTCTGTCTTAAATTTTGCATTCTTCGAAACTGAGTAATCTGGTAATCCCTAGGAATGAATTTCGCCTTCATCTTCATGATCATCCTATCCCAACTCTTGATTTTCTACTTGCCTTTGCATCATCTATCATCTTGTAGCTCATCCCACCACAATGTTGTATTTCCTTTCAATCTTGTGATAACATGTTTGACCTTTTTGTCCTGCTCGACATCTTCATAGTCAAAATATGTGTCAAGATCTCTATTCCAATCTAGAAGCTCCTCGACGTCCAAGTTTCCCTCGTATACTGGAATATCCATTTTTTCCTTAGCACCCATCCTTGCAACAACCCTAATTAGGAATTCGTTTACTACATCCTTTGCTGTGACTTCTTCTCCTTCATGTTTGACCTCATTTTCACTTTCAGAATCACTAAGATCCCCAGCACCAGCTATGTACCTCTGTGTTGTCTCCATGTCCTCAATTTTGGCGCGTAGTTCACACATCTCTCTTTCTATGGCTGGATCAGGCATCTGCCTACCCCTTTTTCTCAACATTTCCCTATCCTCTGGCGGATCGGGTGTTTGTCTATCTCTTCTTCTCGGCAACATGGTGAATCTTCCTTTTCCCTGCTATGGAAAGCAAAGAAACCTTCCTGTGCTCTGATACCAATTTGATGCATACCTATCGGCCCTCGGGTCGAGATCCGCTCACAGGATCATTCTTTAACCCCTTCGAGCTAGATCAGCTCTTTCGGATTCTCCACTGGAATCTCCTTTCATAATCAATCCATAGGTCCTTTTTCATGGCTCGCAATCTCATGAGTTTGCGAGTCGTGGCTCCCTACTCTTCCTCTCCAAATCCGCAATACTCGAGATTGCGAAATAGGTTTATCCCTTTCTCTTGTCAGCGCCCTCTTTGCGTGACTGTCAGATGGACTAAGCGTTAGCACTTCTCACCTCTTGCACCTTCGCAAGTTCAAAGGTCCAACCTTGGCACCCTTCCTACCCGAACCCTCGAGAGGCGATATTGACTTTTCTTCTCTCATTCTCGCTATTCATGATTTCATGAATTGGAGGCTCGAACTTTCATTCCCTTATCTCCTGAGTCCCTGAGATGTGAGAGGTCAATGGGGTATTAACTCCTCCCTATAGGTGATGTGTCTCCATTGGTTAAATTCTCGGGCCCACTGTGCAGTTCTGCCTCGTGTCCCCTCCGTACCTCAGCTCTTGGCACTTCATGACCTTTGCAATCAAAAGTAACTCTCTTCGACCTCCGAACCCCCGAGATGTGAAATGCGATGGGGTTCCTGATCCAAGAGTAATCCTGTGACCTAGATCCGATGGCTATCCATGCTCCTCATGACTTCTCTTCTCGCGACTTGGAGCGCTCAATCCTTGGACTCTCACTCTGCGAACCTCCGATTTCATGAGATCTCTAGATCTCTGCGACCTGTCCTCCTCCGAAGGATGGCTTGGATTACTTTGCAACTTCGCTTCTCGTGACTTCACTTCTCGCGACTTAGGGAAAATATTCTCGACCTCTTACCCTCCGATACATCGAAACGCGAAATTTCAACATGTCATCAACGCAGGTTCCACATGGAACTTCCTGCCTTTTTCGGAATTTCAGACTTCGCGAATCTAGATGCTGTGCTCTCAGACCTCCGACCCATGAAACCCCAAAATGGTCAACAAAGTTTGACTTTTGTGTTGGAAAGCACGCCACCTATCCACTCCTAGATGGATGGTCTTGATTCACTTCGCAGCTTCGCCACTCGCGAAGTTAAAAAAACTTCTCTTTCTGACCTCCAGTGTCTGAGATCCCGATATGGGTGATCTTGCGACACATGTCCTCCTTCTAGCAAATGGATCAGATTCCTTCGCTATTTCAGGACTTCTCCTTTCACGATATCGTGAATCTTGGTGCAAAGGTCTCAACCTTTCAACTCCCAAAACCCCGAAATTAATTTTGTGAGTGATCCAATGGTCTGATTTCTCCCGACCATAACTTCCCTTCTCCTCTGTAAGATCTGACGGTTCTCATAACCTTGTGAATTCTCGACGGAGAATTCCAACCGTCAAATTCCTCCTTAATGATTCCCGTGAAATGAACAAAGTGTTCTTTCACAAAACTTGTCCACCCGCGAAACGATATCGTTGCACCTCCTTTCAATGTTTTAAGGCATAAATTCCTTTGAGATTTTCTTGAACAACTCAAGTCTTCAAGAAGACTCCTGCATGCACTCCTTGTGGAAACTCTTCAATACTTCCAAGTATTGAATTCTCTGACTCTGTGCACTCTCTACAACAACACTCTTCCCACCACTTCGCTCAGTTTGCACACACTAAGACTTCAATCGGCTTACGCACTCCTTGCACGGATCATGTGCTTAACTTACACTTCTGCGAGAATATGAACCATGTTATCTCTCCTGAGCTTGCAGATACAAACTCTGACGTTCGTCAACGCAAACCTTGCGGATGATTTCAATACACTCCTTGTAGGAAAACTCTTGCTCAGGTAGAGAAACAATTGAAACTCATTCCTCACTCTCCCTTTCATCAGATTTCAGACATTTAAATATGAAATAAAACATTCACGCATCAAATCGAATGCATAACAGAGAATAAAGAAACATAAGCATGATATTCAATCATGCATACACATAAATTATTTGAACGCCATGATTCTAAATCAAACTTCATATATTAATCTTAGAATTTCTATACATGGGTTCTTTTACACAGTTTTCTGCTTCTGCTTCTCTATGCTCTCTTCTCATAATCATAATAATGTTACAACTATACAATGAGGGTGTCTATATCTTGTTTCCCTCTTCGCTCCTAAAACTGTCTAATCTAGGAATTTAAGCCCACCTACTTACATTCATTAACATAAATGCCTTCACCTAATACAGACGAGAGCGCGACGCTCAAGGTCCATTTACAATATGGAAGTATGCCCTTCCTTAATTGTTTCATTTATGTTTGGCGTATTCACTTCAAAAACATTCAAATAATTTTAGCATGTGCCAAAATGCATTGGCGCCTGCCCCACGCTCACTTGATGTTGGTGATGCTCCTGCATAAAAAATTCCTATTGTATACGACATTGATGTTTTAAATGTTGATATAATTTCCAGAGATATGTAACAAATATTTTTTATTTTATAATAAGTTTGTATAGTTCACAAGCCCGGTTGTTAATATATATAGGGCACAAAACAACAGAGACCCATTTTTGAAACCGACAGCCCGAGAACTCGCGATCCAAAAAATTGCTTAGTATGGAATGACCACTCCATCCATGCTCCGTAAAACGTGTGCAAAGAAAACCAATTCGGCAATGCTATATCTTTTTTGGCCAAGAAAAGCCTTAGTTTTAAAGAAAAATAGTTCGACAACGCTAATTTTTTGGTGTTTTTCTCCACGAACCTATGTAAGAGACCTTATTACTATTCTATTGTATATATGACATTATTAATTTCAGATAAATTTCTATAGTCCGCCACTTTGTCTGTGATTTTGTATATAGCGGAACTGTCGGTGCTATTTGTAGGCCATGGAACATAAGAGGCCCAACTTTGAACCCGCCACCCCGAGAACCCGCAATCCAAAAACTGGCTAAGTATGGAATGACCGCTCCATCCATGCTTTGTAAAACGTGTGCAAAGAAAACCAATTCGACAATGCTATATCTTTTTTGTCCAGCAAAAGCCTTAGTTTTAAAGAAAAATAGTTTGACAATGTTAATTTTTTGGTGTTTTTCTCCATGAACCTATGTAACAGTCCTTATTACTATTCTATTGTATAACTGACATTCTTAATTTCTTATAAATTTCTATAGTTCGCCACTCCGCCTGTCATTTTGTATATCGCAGAACTATCGGTGCTATTTGTAGGCCACAAAACATAACAGGCATAACTTTGAACCTGCCACCCCGAGAACCCGTGATCCAAAAACTAGCTAAGTATGCAATGACGGCTTCATGCATGCTCTATAAAATCTCATCCCCATACTTTATAAAAGTACAAATTTCGTATGTATAAATCTGAATATATACTTTATACAAGTACATATTTCGTGTGTATAAAAGTACATATTTCCTATGTATAAAACTATATATTTACTTTGCTATGTTCTGCATGCAAACCACATCTACTTCAACTTTCTACCCACGTGTCTCTACTACCTCACATTTACTCCCATCCCAACCTGGCAGGGACTCCGCTGCCATGCAACACTTGTTAATTTAAGAGTGGTTAAAGTTTCCTATTACCAAACCAAACTCGACATTATCAGAGGAGTTCCTTATTGAAATAATTCATTCTACAATGTAAGTAGGCTATGTGGAACCACTTATATATTAATTCAATAAACTAAGAGTTATACTTAGGTATTACTTCATTCTAATCTCGATTCAGTAATTATGATAGGTATGCAAGCTTAATATAAATCTTGTTGAAGCATTAAGTGAAATTACAATTATGTTCCAAATGGGGCCGCACGTTTAATGGTTGATAAAGTAAAATTTGTTGATTCTCAAAGCATTGACTCAAAATACAAGAGATGATTACGATTGGTTGGCGCTCACAGTTTTCAACATTCTCCCCTTCAGAATCAATCAACCATAACCCAACATAATAAAGGACGAATGCGGAATGTTGAACAATGTTTGTTAAGGTTTATATAGAACACTAATGATATAGATATGTACTTGAGTAGAAAAGATAGACCTTTTCTGGTGGGAATTCACCATTTCACACTAAGGTTTCACAGTTAAAATCCTAATTAAAAACTTGTTAACAAAATTTGCAAGGCTTAGAAAGACTGTCACTCACTGTGGAGAGCATTTAAGAGAATTGATGACCATTGGGATTAATTTAACAAAGGATAATCAATATTGGAAATCCTTTACACACACCCACTTGTCCTTCAAACTCAGGCACTATGAGAACCCAATTGGATTGAAGGTTCAAGGTCCGTCTACGGATGCAAAAAGAAGGTTGTAGTCTTGATCAAAACATTTACAACTCTCTTAAAGAAAAAAGGAGGATTCCCATAGTCTCGAAGTCTAGAGTGGACGTCAATCATTGATCAAAGGAGAGCATGAGATGTTAGATCCTCGAGCCCTAGATGATGATCCATATGAATTAGTTCAAATTTGTTTGGTGCGGAAAAAATACGAAGCCTGGAGTCTCAGAGTTTCGGAGTATATCTCCATCATATATTTTTGGGTGAGGAGAAATCTCGTTAGTCATTTGATTAAGGTCATAACCAAAGACGAAGGAAAGTGGAAGGATAGGATAGAACCTGCATCTTCCGGCCAACCTTTCTTATGACCGAGTTCGGTCGGTAACAGTCCGGGTAAATGAGAGTGTTGGAGTTGAAGTGTCCTCTGCAAGAGTCTTGGAGCTCCAAATAGCATATTTTTGGGCCAACTCTAGGTCCTAGCCCAAGGTCACATGCATAAAAGTAAGGTTCAAATGGGATAATGCCTACGATTAAAATGCAAGTCAAAAATACGAAAAAGAAAAGAAAAAGCATTGACAGTGAACCAATGTGTTCTAAATTCTTAGATTCACAACTTGACAATGGCCCTACGATTTTTCCGAGAAATTTGGATTTATAAAAATTTAAATAGATACTCCACGCTACTAAATAATTTGTATTTAAACAAAATTCAACGAAGATCCACCATACAATAAAATTGAATTATCATAACATTCGACACAGAATCCACGATACAAAATTTCGAATCTAGAATATAATTCAACATATATCGTACCATATGAATTGATTTAGGATTTAAATGAGATTCAACAGAGAAGTCATAATACAAATTTAAGGCTTAATTCCTTAGTTCACCAGGGAACACTACACTATTAAATTCTTTAAAAATAATCTCAACTAAAAGCTATGATCATACTAACTTCAAATATGGAATAAAAAACAATTTTTAAAACATAGACCATACACAATATAATTTCAAATTTTAGAAAGAGGAACAAGCCACCTAAATTTAGAGTTTGAAAATGCTCGAAATTATAGAGAAAATTTCAAAATTGTCAGAATTGTAACTAATATTAGTTTGGAAGAAATTGTAACACTTTGGAATTACGACTTTCTATTGATTCTACAATGGCCATACCAAATCTAACATACTAATATACTCATAATACAATAAATTCATAAATATAAAAGTATTAAGGCCAATGAAGTTGTGAAATGAAGATTCCCTACAAATAATTGTGCTCCTCTTCTTCTCTTGTTGGCTAATCAATGAAACCTCACATGTTTCTCTCAACCAATTCTATGGGTATTTTTCTTCTCCCTTATCCCCCCGAGCCGCAAAGGTGCCAATCACAACAACTAGAACACAATAACTTCCAAGGTTTCCTTGCAAGGAAGATATTTCACTCTTTTCACAAGCTTGGAGTCCCAACTCTCATAAGTAAAACATAGTCAAATCAAAATTCAAAAGCATACCAATGCTCCAAAGGTTCGATCCATTTCCATTCTACATCATTTGTTTTATATAAATTTTCCTTACAGACACTTGTCCTCATGCACAAATAATTAACCTTTTAATTTAAATTAATTATGACTATTCACCCACACACTTTTCATACTCTCCCCAAGTTGCACAAGTAATTACCAAATTTTATTTTATTTAAAAATCCAAATCCTCTCACAATCCCCAATGTGTTCCTATTTGTGTTCTTATGTGTCCCTTTGTTCCCCAAATTCTCAGTTAATGAGTGTCTCCTAACTAGATCTTAATTAGAGTTGGATTAGGAGTCTTCTTTTAGTTAGACTAGTGGTTGGTTGACTCAATATTCTATTCTATTTACACCCATTCTCTCAAGTTATTATTTATTTCTATTTAAAAATCTTTTTTTATTAATTTTGTGCACACATATGCATTTTGTCAAATCTTTAGATTTTACTTACTTTCTCCTAGAAATTGATGTATCTCAAATCTTTAATTCATGTCATAATTCATTTAGTCCTTTGTTTAAATTTATACATAGACTTAGTCTTAGACTTAAGCATAAAAGTTTGTTAGGATTTAATAAATAATTTATTCTAACAATGGTTAATCATTCCAATATGTTCTACGCCACCTAGGTTTATTGACTCAAGTTCCAATTGTGTGATGTGCCCTTCAAGATATACCTCTGTGCTCCAAGGGTGCCACTCGCATTTGAATTGTTTTGGAAGTTTTTCCAACCCTTTGGAGTGAAAAATCCATTCGGTCGACCTTGTGAGAGACTAAGGCCTTATAAGAATTAAGGACTCCACCTAATTGCACACCCCTTAGAAATATTCATGAGTGACTCTCTTAGTTTTCCCTCACGACATCATGGACCACTCAAACTAGGTAATCATTAACCTATAGTCCTGGCCACAGTGGGAGTGCTAGTAGGCTATGACAGGGACGATGCCATACCTCTCCCTCAATGGCTAGTTTTATATGCATGTCCCCTCTACTCCTTATGTGAGTCAGATTAGCAAGCATTATAAAGTCTGCATCAACTGAATTTTTTTTTATCAATAATCCATATCCATAATCATACTATAATCAATCATATGTCACAAGTGCATAAATAAAATACTAAATCAAAGTACAATCCACTTTCTAACTCAATCTAGATCCCAAGGAAGTCCACTAATTCCATCAGCATCAGTAGCCTATCATGTGTCCTGCACACTCAGGAGAACTCGTCACTATCATCTGCAAATACATATACATAAAATAACAAAAGTCACCACACATTATCATCATCACGTATAATCTAAGATCGAAACAGAAACATAATGTACCATAACCGGATCACGTGCATGCAAGTGTCCTCAAAGAATAAGTCAATAAAGATGTTCTCAGTGGAGAGGGATGTTACATACACCCCCTCTTTTTTTAAACTTCAACCTGAAGTTTGTACTATATATAAAAGAAAGAAAACAAATGTATCTGACATATATCTATATCTATAATCGATTAAATAGGTAAGGAAATTGTTGATGCATATCATATTCTTCCTCCCAGGTAGTCGAGTGTGGACTATGCTTGTCCCACTGGACCTTCACCCGATCAACTATTAAACACCGTAGCTGTCAAATGTTATGGTCCATAATTTGGATTGTCTCCACCATGAGAGCACCCTCATCTAACGCCTGCAAAGAGATCATGTCAATAACATATAAAGGATCACTAATATAATGTCTCAAAACACATGCATGGAATACATTATTTATATTCCTCAAAGAATTAGGCAAGGCTAGTCAATAAACCACGGGTCCTTTATTTTCCACAACTTTGAAAGGTATTCAAAACCTAGGAGAGAGTTTAGAACCCTTTCCCAACTTGATCGGACTCTTGTGCAGTTTTACCATCAAGAAAATTATGTCGCCAACTTCATAACTGCGGTCAATGCAATGCACATCAACATAACTATTTTCTCGATCTTGCACTTCTCTAATCCTATGTCTTATCTATTGTATTTTTTCTTAATTTAATATATTACTTCCGATCCTAATAGGACCCTATCCTCAATTCAATCCCAACTCAACGACGTCCAACACAGTCACCCGTAAACAAACTCAAATGGTGTCATCTTAATAGTACTCTGATAGTTTTTGTTGTATGTAAAATCTACTAGTGGAAATAATTCTTCCCAACATTTATGTTGGTCCATTATATACATACGCAACATATCCTCCAAAATCCGGTTTGCTCTTTCTTTTTTCCCATTGTCTCTGGGTTATATGATGTGCTAAAGTTTAGTTGTGTTCCAAAAGCCTCTTGGAAACTGGTCCAAAACCATCCTGTAAACCTCGATCGCCAATCAGATATGATCCTTCTTGGTACTCCATGTAACCTCACAATCCCACTGAAAAATACTTATTTGGATTTATGAGAAAAACAAAATGAATAGAATACTAAATAAAATAACACAGAGAAATGGATAAGAACAACAGATATCCAGTGAACAATAACTTCTATTGAATAAATGAAATAGGATGAAATTGTAAAACTATAGAACTAAAAAGAACTTGCTCAAATGGTGGTAGCTATATTCGAGAAGAGATGTGGCTTCTATGTAGATCATTCTGAGAAGAATGACTACAATGAGTCTTCAGAGGACTTTTTAACATTACTCATGAATGCCAAAACCCTCGACATCCAAAAACCTAACCTTAGGAGGTGAAACGCCAAAAGTTATGTGGGCCCCGTTGGGTAAGTTGGTACCTCAACTTCCCGGGGTCATAAATTTTTCATACAACCTTTATTTTAGGTGTGTGATAGTCGTTGGAAAGGTATTTTGAGAAATACACATTATTCCCTCAAACTCTAACTATGTCTATAGTTTGACTACGGCGAGCCAAAGAAACACTGTTTAGAGCCCCAAAATGGACCAGGAAGTACAGAAAGATGTGCTGACATGAAAACTTCCAAAATAATCTAGAGAGATTAGGTGAGAAGCCACGAGTATCCACCTATAAGATGTGCAGGGCTTTAGACAACCCCAAAAGTGTATAAACCACAATTACAAAGAAGTAAAAAAGAACTTGTTGAACTAAAAATTGTCAATAAGAGCCAGTTGGAATAGGTGGGTGGTCACCAATATCCACCTGGATAATTCCTCCCCCATTAGGAAGAAATGGTCTCCATTGCATTGAGTTCCCCCTTCAGGTGAGGAAACGTCTGCTGAATTTTCCCCTAGGTGAGCGACTTTCATTGGTGTAGGAGTTTCCCTACGTTGAAAACCCAATAAAGATGGATCATTTGTTGGTGAGTGTCCTTGACCTATGAGTCCACTATCTGATCAGCGGATGCCTATTCCATGCAATGAGGTTTGAGCTCTATTGGTGTCAATTGTTTTGTGACCTATGAGGTTCCCAATAATGGTGTAAAATATGATTTAAGGAGGTCCACATTGAACACTCGGTGCAAGGCAAGGAAAGGTGGAGTGTTGAGATCAAAATAAATGCTACCCAAAACTTTGGTCATAGTGTAAGGACCATAGTGAAGTGGACAGAGATTCTGATGGGGCCCTGTAAGGTTCTCTTTCTTCAAATGTAATAAGACCATGTATCCCACATGAAATTAGTGTGGCACTTTGTGTTGATCATGGCACTGCTTGTACTTAGCATTGGCTTTCTGCAAAATATCATGGAACTATTGGTGGATGTACTGAATCCACTCAATGAATCTAGTGGCTTTGTCAGCATCAGAATGAACATGGGAAGATTATTCATGTGTGGTTACAAGAGGCATTGCAACATCAATGGGACCCAACTGTTGGAATCCCAAACCCACCTGAAATGTGTTATGGCCAGTGGTGTTATGGAGAGCTCTATTGTAGTTGTGATGAACATAGAGAAGACTCTCATCCAATGTATGCATATGTTTAAACTTGTACATGGTTAGGAAGTCCACAATCATCTGATTGATGACCTCTATTTGGCCATCGATTTGGGGGTTGAAAGAAGTGGATTTAGTTATCCAGATGTCCAACAGTGACCAGAGATGCGAGCAAAAGGTGTTGAGGAAATTGTTGTTCTGATTGAAGATGATGGTATGTGGTATCCCAAAATGAACCCATACTCGTTCAAAAAAAATATTGGCAGTATTTGTCACTGTGATGCTCTTCTTGCATGTTGTGAGGATGGACATCTTCCGAAATCGATCAACTACCACAAATACACAATCATTGCCTTTCTTGGTGGACGGAAGACCATACATGTAATCCATTGAGATGGATTCCCAAGGTCTCTTGGGAGTAGGAAGAGGAGTGTATAAGCCTTGCTTCTTGATGTTTGGCTTGGAAATGGCACATGCCATGCAATATCTGATATACTTGCTTACGTCCTGTTGAAGTTTTGGCCAATAATTTTTTATCTGTAGAATGGCCACAATTTTCTTCATGCTAAAATGTCATTCCATATGATTGTAATGAGCCTTCCAAATCATCTTTTCCCACTCACTTACAGGAACGATGAGATGGACCAGATGGCATAATAGTCCATACTAAATGTTAAAATCAGTGACATTCGCGCCTATACCCAAGAGATGATAAGTTGTGGTGAAGTTCGGATCTTGCTGATAAAGTTGGGGCCACTCAAATGCCTCATTCCCATAGGAATGGATCACAGTGGTGAGTGTATCCATGGGAGGTCGACTGAGGCAAACAATGACACAATTTGTGATTCTTGTCTTATACTTGATGTTGATATGGAATTGGTGCAAGTAGGTGGACCAATTTTGATGGCATTTGTTCTACAACTTCCCCCATGTCTGTATGAATTGCATAGGCTTCTGACTAGTGTGGATGATTGTCTCCTTTCCCATAATGTAATGTTTCCATTGATGAAAGGCTTATATAATGGAATAAATTTCCTTTTCATAGGTGGGTTATTTCTGTAAAGTATCTGAGAGTGTCTCACTATGGTATGCTACTGAATGATCATGTTGAGTGATAACTGTGCCTACAGTATAGTCAGATGCATTAGTTTCAATCTCGAACGATTGTTGCATATCTGGTAGAGAGTATGGGATTTAAGCACAAGTGATGATTAATATCATCAAATGCTCATTTTTGTTCCTTCCCCCACTCGAAATTTTCCCTGCCACAACCCTTGGTCACTTAGTTGAGGGCCTATGCAATATGGGAGAATCCCAACATGAACCATTGGTAGAAGTTGGCCAGTTCCAAGAAGCTTCGAAGATCGGTTAGTGTGGTCGGGGATGTACAGTCACGAATGACTTGGATATTAGTTGGATCAACATGTATCCCATGCTCACCAGCAATGTATCCCAAGTATTGGACCATGTTCATGTCAAAGGATAATTTTTCCAAGTTGGTATATAGTTTCTGCTACAACAGAGTACTCAAAACCTGTTGAATATGATGAATGTGCTCTTTCTAATTTATATTGAAGATGAGGATGTCATCCAAATATACCACCACAAAATATTTGGTGAAGGGTCTCAATACACCATCCATCAACCTCATGAAAGTGGTTGGTGCATTTGTTAAGTTAAAGGGCATGACCATCCATTCGAAGAGACCTTCTTTATATTTGAAAGTTGTCTTCCATACATCAATTGGTTCGATGGGAACTTGGTGGTAACCAAAATTTAGGTCAATATTGCTAAATAAAGTTTCCCCCTTGAGTTCGTCAAGAAGGTGATAAATTGTAGAAATTGGGTATCGGTTTGGAACTGTGATTTTTTTAAATCTCTATAATCAATGCAAAGTTGCCAAGTCCCATCTTTCTTTTACACCAGTACAATCGAGCTTCCACAAGGGGAGGAGTTGCATATAATGTTCCCCTTTTCAAGCATCTCTTGGATCTAACACTTTATTTCTTCATTTTACATTAGTGAGTGATGATAGAATGGTCCATTAGGTAGAGGTGCATTGGGGCTTAGATCAATTAGATTCTTTAATTGGTAGTGCATCGGTACCACGGTGGGTGAGGAAAATATGTCTATGTACTCTTCCACGATCTTGTCCACTTGATTTTGTTGCAAAGAGAGGCTCTTTGTAGAGGCCAAAGATGTGGCAACGACATTCTTCTTACTATGAGAAAATATCACAAAGAATAAGAACTTCTCGATCTATGAAATGACCTTACTGCATTTCTTATAAGAGATTAAAGAAATAGTGGTAGGAGACGCTACCTCTAGTATCATGTACAATTATCTACCCAAAGTAATAATAACACTGTGGGGTCTAGACTCATACACAACATGTCACTTCCAGAAATATGGTTGTCCTAAAATAACATCTCAAACTTCAAGGGGAGAAATATCACACAATACCTCATCTTTGAAATTCTTGATTCCATAGGGCATATGGAACCGTTGGATGACACAGATATCTCTTCCTTGGCGAAGCCAACTAATTGCGTAGGGTTGTGGGTGAAATGTATTTGGCAGGTCCAGTCGCTTGATGACCTTTGCTGAGATCTGGTTATTCCTATTTCTGCTATCAACAATGAAATGAAGTAGAGCCCCCTTTACCTAAATCTATGAGTGAAAGAGGTGTTCCTCTTCCTCTGGTTCTTCTGGTTCACTTTGTTGGACTTTGGTGGTAGAGACAGTGCCATTGGGTTCAACATTGATAATCTTCTTTCCTCCTCGATTTTATTCAGAGTGAAAATCAACCTCTGACTTGTAAGCTTTCACTTTGTCCATGAGTGACTTCTTGGAGAAACATTCTTCAGTGTTGTGCCAAGGGATTTTATCATATTCAGACCATTTTCCCATGTCCTTTGAATAAGAATTACCCTTCTTGTGTTACGTCTTGGACTGGTTGTCTTAAGAGTGGCCATATTTTCGTTTTCCCTTGTTTTGTGGGTTGGGGCCACCTTTGACCTGCTTCGACTATAAGGAGTTTGCATATCCAAACTCTCTCCTCTTCCTCTTAAATTTATGCTCGATTTGACAACATATATATAAGTTGTACCCAATGATGTGATGTCCATAAACTCCATTTCTATTTGAATTTATCTATGCAAAAAACCATGGTATTTGAGCACCATATGTCGCTCAGAGTCTTTGATACGCAATTTGGTGTGTAGGGTATGGAAAATATTGGTGGAATCTAGTTCTTTATGGTCCCTTTCCTTACGTAGCGTGGTCCATATTGTCTACTGGTCCTTGTAACTTCCAACATGGTAGTATTATTCTTTAGTGTCATCCCTAAAAGAATCCCATATGGGGGCGACCAAAATATTGCAGATTCCTCTATGGAACTTTCCTCAGAGTAAGTATCCCACTAGTCCTTAACATGGGGGACAACCTTGAGAAGTGAAAAAGTAATATTTTCCCTATTGAAAAAATTGTGGACTGAAAAATACCCTTTGAGCATATTCAACTATTTATCTAAAACATCCACATCTATCGCTCCTTCAAATAATGGAATATAAAAATTTACATGTACCTTGAAGGGGGTTGCATGGCTTCTTTATGAAGATGCTTCTCCTATGGGAAGCCTCTGAAGGATATGTGAAAAGTTGTCCATCATTTCATTCCTTTGTCACGCAAGGGATTGCTCGAGAAACATTTTAAAAGGATATCATGCTCCATCATCTTTCTTTTTGTCCCCCATGGGTTGTTTTCGGGCTTGGTGCAACTGATCTTGAAAAGGATCGACTATTTTGAGTCCCAATTTCTTGTACCCAGATCTTGTCGAGGATATGCAAGAAGAAAAATAAATGAAGAGTAGACTGCTCTACTACCACTGATCCCGATTTATGAGTGGAATAGAATGAATAGAAGAATGTGTAACATCCTAATATTCCTAAACAGTATTTATTTCCATAAACAATTTATTTAATAACTGAAAACATTAACTTCATAGCATACTATTGATTTTCGTTACAGCAACATTAGTAATTTAGATTTATCCAGATTAACGGTTTCA
>ML793431.1:213211-225537 GCA_009831015.1 Picea engelmannii | reverse complement strand
GAAAAAATGTTGAAATTTTGCTGATTTTAAAATGCTCATAACTTCACTTCCCGGACTCTGTTCTAGATGATTTGTTTTTTGAAATTGGAAATTTTTTCGAGGGGAATCAAATTTCAATTTGTTTTTGCAAACTCTGCTAAAAAAAGGTCATAATTGAATCTGATGAGTGTTGTCCACTTTTTGGCTCCTGAGATGCATGCATGGCGCATGGATGTGGCTCTTGAGATGCATGCATGGCGTAGGCATGTGGCTCCTGAGATGCATGTATGGTATATTTAATATATGATTCAAAATATAGATATTAAATGGAGTAGACATTATCTCCAATGAATGGGACAAAAATTTGTGCAGATACCTGTGTAGAAGGCTCTTCAAACTGAGATGATTGATCTTCCAATGGCTTTTATATTGGCTCTATCTTGTCAACCTTTTGCATGCAATCTTCCTTATTCCCAAATAGAACCTCCAATATGGTCCATAATTCATTTGGAGTTGATTTTTGTGATTCAACATCTACTTGACGATAAATTTCAAGAGAAATAGACAAGCAAATACATCATATGGCCATATCTTGTCTATTGAGAAAGTCATTTTTATCATCAATAGAGTCAGGATATACTTACATTTCCATGGTTATTTGGTATAAGCCTCTACTTCTGAGAAGAAATAGAATCTTTGGCTTCTACTCCAAATAGTTATGAGGCGTGAGAAGTATTGTCGATGAGTAAAACATAGATTCCATCTTTCTTGCTGCTTTGTTCCGTCTTCGGTACCTGCAAAAGAGTGTTGGTGATGATCCTTGATAGTGACCTGTGGACTCTGATACCATGTAAAGTTTCTAAGATACCTGAAAAAAATATATAGATAACAATCAAACACACAAATCTTGCAAATTGTGTGAAGAGAAGACAAAAATGGAGGAAAGAATGAAAGAGTTTCTATTATCTATATTCTGCACTCAAAGAGTGAATAATTTACAATAGATATATGCTACATGAGTAAATAATGCACCATAGTAGATATCTAGAGAGATCTAGACACTCACTGACATAAACTGGAGTGAACTTCCACCTAGTCCTAGTTAACTGATCCATGCAATCATTAGTTAATTTAGTCGCACATGCAGAAGTGAGAGAAACACATGCAACTACTGGTAATAAAACCAAGGTTTCCATGCATGAGTGACTTCCACTAGTCTATATAAGTTTAACTGACTCTGAACTGAAGAAGAGCACCCTATTTTGCAGGAGACTATTCTCTAGAGAGAATATTCTCATCTAAGGAAGCATTCTCAACATAGGACTATCAAACTTAGGAAAATAATTCTAGGTGAGTGTGTAATATCTCCAATAGGACTTGCCTTTTTTATTTATAGCTTTTACCTCTTTTGGATTTTAACGTTTCATTTTTTTGTAAGATATGCATTCATTGCATAGGACTTTGGGTGATGGCCTCTTCTCGAGGGGGTAGAACTCATGCTTCTTTGTTTTCTAGGTTTTTAGTACTTTTCTTTCTTCTTATTTTTTTCTTTCCCCACATTTTGAATTTTGGGGCCTTTGATCTTTTCATGTGATTTTCTGTAAAGCTGCATCAACCACGAGCTTTCTAGCTTCTTCTTCTCATGTGATTATGAGGCACAAACCTTTTTGGGATACATATAACACCAACCCAAAGTAAAGGACAACATATAGGAGATAGATGGAAAATGTTAGGTATGGTAAGGGATATGGATACATTATCCCCATTAATACCCCCCCATAGTACAACTTTTCCCAAGAGTGAAAATAGTTGAATAATAGATGATAATGACCACAAATGTGAGACAAGGAAAAAAACATAACTTCAAAGCATTATGATCCATTGTCCAAATCAACCCATGATCACCATTTTCATGCCCCAAGTATTAACATTATCACTTGATATGAAGTGTTATAACAATGTACCCGAGTGTATTAATGCACCATATCATAGTGTGAGTTGGGCTGAGCATAGATAGGAGGAATATGTGGGTAGTTCTATGTGGAGAGTTCATAATGACATCATCAATCTATTGTTTGAAATGTAGATCAAGGAGATTTTTTTTCCCTCTAGCTACCCCTAGTAGCGGGGGGTAACATTTGGCTCCAACATGGGGACATGTGCTCATCGTAGAGTGCATGAGAAACTTAGCAATATCTGGTACTTCGAGACCTACACTCTACATCAAACCCTAAAAACTCCTACTATATTACAACATAAGACTATCTGTACAAAATGAGCAAGGGGATACGACCCCCCTGGTATATGGAAAGCAAAATGAAGACAGTAAAAACAAACATAAATTAATCAATTTATACATAACAGAGGAAAGTTTCAACTAGCTATAAGTGCATATGGTTGATCAATAAATGAAACTAAGTAAACAATAAAACACAATCAAGATGTATAAAAGGAAACATGATCTACAACTATTCTACCTAATGCTACGAGACAATTAAGTTCTAGGTATACTCATACAACCAATGAATCCATCCTAGCATCTCATCGAGGTCAAAAGTTCTACCCTTGTGCTTTGTTATAAACCAAAATAAGGATATGTTAAGCATAAAGTGATCATGAGTTGGTACATACACTACATCATGACTAAAGATAGAATCCAACTCATAGGGTGGGAAAGAGAAATAAAATCATGCCAATATTGGCATGTACATCCACAAGCTTGCTCTATCCTTCTTTGAATAGGGTTGCAATATATTGGTGATGGCTCATCCTTGCTCCAAACACGACCTTCATGATGCAACCCTTGAATATCATAAGGGTGATTCACACACTTCAAGAGATGACCACCTTGGTTTTCATGTACAATGTCACTACCCACATCTTGAGATGGAATCATAGGAAACTTGAAGGATACCTCATGGTCGCCTAGAAAATAAGTGGATGAGAATTGGGGTGTAAATTCCAATCTTGAAAAAAAAAATTGTTCCCAACTTGGGTCTTGTTTCCCTTCTATATATGGCTTGAAATCCTTGCAACAATCCATAAGGTGAAAACTCTTTTTCCTCGTAGATAATTCAACACCAAAAATATAATTCCCAGTTGTATCTCCAATGAAACATTGAGGACAAGACGGAGAAAAAGATGGATGAAAACTTCTGCTATGAAATTATTGCTTCCCTGAGCGAATCAAAACCCTGAAAGAGTCCTCTAATGTCTCCAATAAATCAAAAGGATATGTATCATACCTCATAGTACATGGATGAAAATTTCCATGAGAAGGTTGAAATAAACCACCCTTAGACGTTTAAAACAAATCCATGAACATGTCATATTCATGTTGCCAAAAACATGCATAATTAATATACATATATGTCAATTCCAAAAGCAACAATTATGAACTCATGACTCCATAATCATCATCAACATCATAAATGGGATCCCCATCAAAATTAAAACAACTTATATCCCATCTACGTCTTCCAATATGTAGAAAATCATCAATATGGTCATCATGTTCTTCATCAAGTGAAAAGTTTACCAAATTCAAGGTTTTTTTTTGAAAACTCTTCACTTTCCAAATCATCAAAGGATACATCACATAAGTCAAAAACTTGGAAAGGAGTACAAATTACCATACCCTTATCTTCATTAAGAAGGCTGCTCTCTTTTAATATTATGGCAGCTTCGAGAGGTATGAACCTCTATTGTGACCTATGACGAGATTAGAATATTTCGGAAGGAAGCAAAGAAGGAAAGGAAACCCTAGACGAGATGTCGGCTACAGAAATATAATCATTATGAATTAATTAGTACCCAGAAGGAGAAGTCAGCCCCAGTAAGTCTGCCAGAACCACTATAAATACAAGGCGCCAGTCTCTCATTTGACACATTCTCAGAATTGCAGAGAGCCAGTTGTGCGTACTGCAGTTGGCAGTTTTGTGCGCAAGTTTCTGGGGAAGAATGTTGCACCAGTTTCTGGGTGGGTCTATCTGATCAGCTTTGGTTATTTTTCTTGCCTGGTGCATTAGCCTTGCTTGGCTATTGATTGCTACCAATATTCTTCTCTGTCAAGGTCAAGGTGCTCGGAGGGTGGCTTCGACCTATGGTTGGGTGACAAGGATATTGTCAATGGTAAAACAAGCACAATCTTTCATATTCTAATAGGTTATGGGCCCACACCTCCTTCATTCAGTCTAAACACTATAAGGAAGCATAACCGCTAGGATATTGAGCTTGCTGAGGAACTGCCGCTAGGGTTACTAGTAAGAGCAACTTCCAAAGACACTACCGCTAGGGTTAATAGTAAGAGCAGCTTCCAAAGACACTGCCACTAGGGTTACTAGCATAAGCAGTTGCAGAAACGCTAATCTCAGATCCGACACCTTGTGATGGAGCATCTTGCTCAAGAAGAAGATATTCAGATGCGCCCTAACTCAGTGCACCTCTTGGCTCTCTCAGAAGACAGAAATGATGAAGTTGAAATTTTGGATCAAGGCATGATCAGTTACCAGTCAACCAAAGACATGAGTGAAACGATCAGTCTTTTACACTACTCAACACTTACCATAATGATTGAAGATGGCATGTGGATAATCGATAGTGGAGCTTCTAGGCACATGATGGGAGATCAAGCCAGAATCTCAAATCTAAATGAGAAGAAGACCTCGTACAAGGTAGAGCTTGGAGGCAAAACCACTTACCCCATGGAAGGATTTGGACAAGCCTCCATCAAAATGAAAACATGTAACTATGTTCACTTAAGCAATGTTTTATATTTACCTGGTTTAGAAAAGAATCTTGTATCGATATCATGCCTAGAAGACAAAGGAAACATAATCGCCTTCGTGGATGGAAAGGTGTTATCTTGGCATAAAGACTCCACCATAGAGAATTCTAGGGTTATTGAAAGTTGTGAAGGAAATCTGTATAGACTACTAGAACAGAATGAAGAAGCTCTCGTACATGACGAAGTCAACCCTAATGAGATTTGGCATAGAAGGTACGTTCACATCAACTATCAAGCATTACCTTTTCTCAGAAAGATGGTTGAAGGAATACCAGAATTGAAATCTACACATGAAGGAATCTGTAAGGGATGTGCCCTTGGGAAGAATATCAAGAAACCATTCCCAAGCAACAACAACAAATCTAAGGAGATTCTAGATCTGATACACTCAGATGTTTGCGGTCCGATGTCAGTAAAATCTCTAGGAGGATCTTCTTATTATGTAATCTTCATAGATTACTATTCAAGAAAGACTTGGTTATATCTACTAAAGACAAAAGATGAAGTATTCAACAAGTTTCAAGAGTTCAAAGCAGAAATATAAAACCTCATGAATAAGAAGATCAAGACATTAAGAACCGATAATGGTGGAGAATACACATCAAAGGAATTTGTTGCATTCTGCAAATCGACAGGGATTAGGAGGGAGCTGACTATTCCTCATAATCCTCAACAAAATGGTGTAGTAGAAAGAAAGAACAGATCCATTGAAGAAACCGTAAAATCCTTACTAAATGATCAAGGTCTATCCATGTTCTTATGGGGAGAAGCAACAATGACAACAATATATGTGCAGAACAGAAGTCCTCATCGTATATTGAAGGACATGACACCAGAAGAAGATTTCTCAGGTAACAAACCTAATGTGGAAAATCTAAGAATATTTGGATGTCCTGTTTACTCTCACATTCCCAAGGACAAGAGGAATAAACTAGAACCTTCAGGAAAGAAAGGGATATTCGTGGGATACATTGATTCATCCAAATCTTAAAGAATATATATTCTAGAATAACACAAGATCGAAGTCAGTAGAGACGTAACATTCAATGAGAAGATGGCCTTCAAGAAATCCATAGAAGAAAATATAGAAGAAGAAGAGATTGAAGAACTTAACGAAGAAAGAACAGAAAACATAAATGATGAAAAGGAACTACCTGATCATCCTATGGAGCCATGTGAAAACATTGACTCAGATATCGTACCTAAGACCAAGAAAAGACCATCTTGGCTTGAAGCTACCTTGCAAGACGTAGAAAGACTCAAGGTTCTAGAAGGAACATTCAGAAAGAGTAAAAGACCTAAAATATTCTCAAGTTATGCAGCATACATGACGAATCTTCTAGATGAAGAACCTACCACATTTGAAGAAGCAGTTCAAAAGGAACAATGGAAAGAAGTTATGATGGAAGAGCATCAATCCATTATGAAAAATGAGGTATGGGAAATCGTACCAAGACCTAAAGAAAAATCGGTGGTAACCTCAAAATGGGTGTACAAGATCAAACATGCAACATATGGAAGCGTGGATAAATACAAGGCAAGATTCGTAGCTAGAGGGTTCTCCCAGAAGGAGGGAGAAGATTATGGCAAAACCTTTGCTCCGGTGGCTAGATATACTTCCATTAGAGCTATCATATCTCTTGCCACTTCCATGGGATGGAACTTACATCAGATGGATGTAAAGACAACTTTCCTCAATGGAGCTATTGAAGAAGAAGTATATATTGAACAACCTCAAGGGTTTGAGGTACATTCCAGAGACACTCACGTCTGCAGATTGAAGAAATCTCTATATGGACTCAAGCAAGCTCCAAGGGCTTGGTATGCTAGAATGGACAACTATCTAACGAGACTTGGTTTCTCCAAGAGTCATGCAGATCCAAACCTTTATTACAAAGTCGTGGACAATGCACCTGTGATTCTACTATTATATGTTGACGATCTATTCATAACAGGTGAAGAGTCTCTTATTTTCTAGTGCAAGAAGGAATTAGCTTCTGAATTTGATATGAAAGATCTAGGTCTCATGCATTATTACTTGGGACTAGAAGTATGGCAGAAGCGTGGTGAAGTATTCCTTGGACAAGGAAAGTACACAATAAATATCCTTCAGAAATTTGGAATGATGGATTGTAAGTCCATGGACACTCCTATGAATGCGGATATAAGAAAAGTGAAATTTCCAGATTCTGATCCAGTAGATCCATCTCTATATCGATAACTAATTGGGTCATTGATGTATTTGGTAAATACTCGACCAGACATTTGCTTTGCCATGAATACACTAAGCCAGTTCCAGGTGGAACCAAGACATGAGCATTGGATAGCTGCAAAGCATATATTAACATATATCCGTGGAACAATAAACTATGGTTTGAGATATACCGCATCCAACAATATACAACTTCATGGATTCATAGACTTAGATTGGGAAAGAAGTGCAGAAGATAGAAAGAACGCTTCTGGTATGTGTTTCAGCTTGGGCTCCGCTATGATATCTTGGGGTAGTAGGAAACAAAAGTCTGTCGCACTCAGCACAACAGAAGCAGAGTATATCATAGCATGTGAAGCATGCACTGAAGCAATATGGTTAAGGAAGTTAATATCTGACTTATTTGATTAGATTCCAGAATCAACCATAATACATTGTGATAATCAGAGTTGTATAAGATTATTAGAACATCTCGTGTTTCATGAAAGGTCAAAACACATTGAGATCAAATAATACTTGAGATCAAATACTACTTTATTCGAGATAAAGTCTAGGAAGGAGAGGTAAAGCTCGAGTATATCCCCACTGACGAGCAGACAACAGACATTCTGACAAAACCTCTATCCAGAATTAAGTTTGCATATTTCCGAGAGAAGATGGGGATTGTATAAATAACTCCCTTAGCTGAAAGGGAAGACTCTCTAGGTTAGGAGGGAGCACTTAAAAATATTATTGAAACATTTATCTTTGTGATTGAAAAATAGTCTAGATTGGACAGATTCTTTCCTGTTTGGAAAGTGGATTGAGATTTCTGACAGACAATGATTTCCCATTGTGGTTAACATGGGAAATGGTCCAGATTGTTGATGTATCATAGACAATGACTTCCCATTATGGTTAACACGGGGAGTGGTCTAGGGCAGTCTCTCTTCTTGAGGGTTATTCGAGAAGACTGGCCCGCCTCGCTGGTCAATGATTTCTCATTGTGGTTAACATGAGGAATGGTATGTTTTGGAGGTTCATATAGGACAGTCTTTTCCTCTTGTGGTTAACAGAGGAACTGGTCTAGACAGTCATTCCTTAGGGTTTATAAATTCTCTCCAGGGTGAACTTTGATTAGTGTAGGAGGAATGGCCCAGGGCGGGGAATGGTCCAGGCTCAACAATTAGGGACATGCATTCCTTAGGGTTTATACATTCTCTCCAGGGTGCACTTTGATTAGTGTAGGAATAATGGCCCAGGGTGGGGAATGGCCTAGGTTCGGAGATAAGACAATTATTCTTCCTTGCTTGAGAAGAATAGTCCAGATATCTCATTGTTCTACTATGAGGGTAGATATTCTTTCATATCTCACAGACGTGAGTGAAATATTGGCCCAGATGATTCATTTTATTTTAACAATATTTTTCTGTGCAAGTTGGCATTCGATGATTATTATGGAGACTACCTGTCTCCAGACAGTAGACATATACTACTGTGGTGGATTTGTTCCACTGTTTGTGACTATGTGTCACGGTTTGAGAAGTTGTGTACTACCATGGATAAACACAGGTGTGTTCTATAAATTGATATTGTACCCGTTGTCATAGGAGATTATCCAGTTGGATAACAATGACAGTGCTCGTGATACTACCAGTTGAATGGTTTGTTTGTGCTCAAGACCATACCTCCCTAGCTAGGAGGGAGTGTCAATATTATGGTAGATTCGGGAGGTATGAACCTCTATTGTGACCTATGACGAGATTAGAATATTCCAGAAGGAAGCAAAGAAGTAAA
Organism: Picea engelmannii; assembly: GCA_009831015.1. NCBI lineage: Eukaryota > Viridiplantae > Streptophyta > Pinopsida > Pinales > Pinaceae > Picea > Picea engelmannii. Next base: position 216,784 of record ML793431.1, on the reverse strand, counting down.
GGAAGGCCTAGACGAGATGTCGACTGTAGAAATATAATTATTATGAATTAATTAGTACCCAGAAGGAGAAGTCGGCCCCAGTAAGTTTGCTAGAACCACTATAAATACAAGGCACCAGTCTCTCATTTGACACATTCTTAGAATTGTAAAGAGCCAGTTGTGCGCACTGCAGTTGGCAATTTTGTGCACAAGTTTCTAGGGAAGAATGTTGCGCCAGTTTCTGGGTGGGACTATCTAATAAGCTTTGGTTACTTTTCTTGCCTGGTGCATTAACCTTGCTTGGCTATTGATTGCTACCAGTATTATTCTCTGTCAAGGTCAAGGTGCTCAGAGGGTGGCTTCAGCCTATGGTTGGGTGACAAGGGTATTGTCAATGGTAAAACGAGCACAATATTTCATATTCTAACACTCTCTTCAATCAGGTCTTCATCATGGACTTGATATTCAACATGATGTGCTTCATCCAAGTCTTCTTCTTCTTTGACGAATTCATGAGGAGGATCATGTTCTAATTCATGTACTTGATGAATTTCCTCATGAATCTCTTCTTCAAAGTCTCATTCCAATGAATTCATCATCATATTCAATAGGGTTAGAAGAGAATTGTTCTTCTTGAAGGATTTCTGCAAGATCCTCTTCATACCTTTTAAATCTTGGGCCCCGACGCTTGAGAAATTATTCAATGAAAAATATGATAGAATATATACTGTTTGGACTATAGGAATGATTGACCTAGTCCTTTTGTTTTGCTTCCCAAGAAAGTAAAAATAATCTTATGAAGACATCCTCATGTCTTTCATTGAGCTCTAAAATATACTTCACAAATGATGAGACATGTGAGACAATAGAGAGAACATCACCATCAAACTTTGGAATGTTCTTTTCCCATTTTAGAGGGAGCTTGTTTGTGTATCTTGTAGTATCCTTAATATTAAGAGCAAGAAACACATGTGTGGAGTCACCAAGGTGAATCTTCAATGTCTCTACAATGATGCTTTCTTCACCTTTAAAGTACAAAGTCTTCAAAATTTGCATAGGAAAATGGCTTCTTCCCTCAATGGAGTCGCTAGATGAACACACTATATTAGGATTTGATGTTTACTTGTCAATGAATGTTGAAGCATAGACTTCAGATATCCAAGAAGAATGACTCAATTCTCCTTGGAAACAACGCCAAAATGTTACCACACAATCTAGCAACAAGTGCAAAGCCTTCACAAGGAACTAAGACATGTGGAACATGCAATATGTCACCACAGTCACCTAGGAAACAACTTCCCTCTCTTTAGTGAAGGAATAGTATTCAACACAAGGCGAGCTTACCAAGTAGCCTACAAGAATCCCCGGGCAAGACACAATCAAGTCTAGCACCCCCTGGGGTGTTTACTAACACTATTATCAAGATAAGGATAAATAAAGTGAAGGAAAGGTAGTAGGATAAGACAATTTCCAAATTTAAGGTGTAGATGATTTAGGCCAAGATAAAAGGCTCTCCAAGTCAAATATGAATTTAGTAGGATCCCAAACACTAGAAAAAGAGAAACAATTTAAGGATGATGTGAAAATTGGAAGAAAAATATGAAATATTAGTAGTAAACCAGTTGTAACGATAGTAAGAAAAATGTTACAACAGTAAAAATAAATAATCTCTAATAGTATAGAGATTGTTTCAACAATAAAAATACACAATTTTAAGAAGTATTAAATGTGATTTTTCAGCAGTAGTAAATGTATAATAACAATAAATCAATCAATTTTCAACAACAATGATCTTATGACATCAATAAAATAACCAGTTTGTCGCAATAAAAAGATAAACCTTTGGTCATAAAATGATCCAATAAATTAGTCCCCGAGGTGTAGGACAGTTGGTGACAGAGTGTTCTGTTAAGGCGCTCCGTGATGTTAAGTCATTGGTTCAAAACTTGGGGGGACAAAAAATCCAACCATGTTAAGGGTTGGTGTGGCTCAGGCCGGGTGCGATCCCCGGGTGATTTTGACGGCTTAGATGCCCCTGAGTCGCGGTTTCTTAGCAACAGGTTAGTCCCACATGTCACGGACAAAGTAACAAAAAAAAAATGATCCAATAAATTATAGGGCTAAATTATAGGTTGAATTAGGGTTTTATTTGCCAACAAAATAAAAAAATTGAGAGTAAAAATCATCCCCAAAATCCTAGACGTTTTGACTTAGATGGCCATAATATCATTCTAGAAAATTAATTTTAGGGTTTTAATGATAAATTTAGGGAAATAGTATACCTAAACACTCTAGACATCCAGGTTTATATGGTTGAAAAAGAAAAATTACAACAAATTAAACCCTAACCCTAAGTAGTAAATTTTAGAAAATTTGCTTGACTACTATGGAGAAAAGATTAATGCCTATTATTTTGGGCATATAGGGTAAAAAAGAAGTCATTCTTTCGAAGAATGATGTTAGGATATTTAGACACTTAGGAGTTAGTTAAGATCTTCCTGGTCTAATGTGTCGTTAGGTAAAAGTGTGTTTCTTTAGTATGCACTAGTACACATTTGTAGTTAGGAAATCTGATGGTCACGACATGTTCCCGACATAGAGTGATCAAACGGTTCATATTCTCCTCGATCTTAACGATCATTGATCCATGGATTAACACCCAATTGGTCGATGATCTCTATTTAAAGAGCATGGAGGATAATTTGCCGATGATCGATTGTGAGAAAATGTCTTGTAAAATCTCTCTGTAATCTTTTTCTTTTGCATTAATAAACTGCTCCAAGTGGTCGTGTTGGCTGGGGCCGTGGATGTTTCCCCATAGGGTTTTACCATGTCAAAACATCCGTGTGTTGATATTTGATCTGGTTGTGTGAGTGGTTACTGAAGGTGTTTGTCCTCTGTTGGAATACCTGTGTTGTCGAACATGGTATCAGAGCCTGTTTGAAGACCCACTCCTGTTGTAGATCGAGATCGTGAAGCCGAGTTGCCTCATCTCCATTTTATGTAATTTACATACATTTATAGGCTAAGAGGGATGTTCCATTGCGTTTGGAGTGCCCATTTCAGTCAGGAACACTTTTCGTTTCACTTGAAAAGGTTTATGTTTTCCCAAGATACAACCATTTCAGTCAGATTCGGAGGTAAAAAGTCTGAATACCCATTTTAAATTTTTTTTGTAGAGTATTATTTTGGTTTCATATTATTTTTTTTCGGTTTGCTACTCTTTTAGATCTGCATATTCTCTTTTCCCCGCGCCCCGCGCGATCTCGACAAATCAGAAACAAATAGAAAAATGTACATCTTCCGGGTAAGCTAACCGAGATCTAACCCTTGTTGTCATTGAGAAGGATTTTTTTTTTCTTGTGTGAAAAGAGTTTTTTTTAGCATGCTCTCCAAGGCCGTCTTCAACAACAACAACAACACAATATGTTTTGCTAGACCATTTGGTTAAAATTTTCCTTATTAAGTAAGAGGTCTCGAGTTCAAGTATCTATTTTTGTTACTTTTTTTGAAAAAGTTAATCCTCACTTGTAAAGTGTATTTCACTTCAAGTATAAAAGTGAATCACTATAAATCGCTTTAATATTTTATTTT
>ML793431.1:184569-194846 GCA_009831015.1 Picea engelmannii | reverse complement strand
GAAGACTTGAAAAACTTGAAAATTATTGCAAGTGAATGTTATGTGTTTAAAGCAAAAGGATCAGTTTGCAACACATAAATTAAAAGGATTACTTATGCAAATTACACATAGACAACAACATAATCATTGAACATAAGCACATACACACAACAATTTGATAAAGGAGTTCACCCCTCTTATGGGCTACATCTCCTGGTCCAGCTTCCAATGGTTTATTATTATTAATTGCTCAAAGTGCTCAAAAACATGTCTTATAATGCTCAAACTGACAAACCGACTGCTTCAATGGCTTCCCAGCGTCCCAAAACCCCTGTCTGGGCTCTTTCGGCACCTCAATCGGTCGAAAAATGAAGAAGTTAGGCCTCCTGGAAGTCTCCCTCTTCAAGCTTGCTGTCTAAGGTTCTACAATTCGCACCCTCCTTGAATGAACCTGGCTCACACGCTCTTTAAAGCGTAAAAACCCAGCCCCATACGCAACCGCGCAACGGTGCAAACCGTAGGATGGTTAAGGGTGCGCCAGCCCCTAATCGCCTCGACACCTGGGCGCATGGCGCATATGACCGAATGTTGGGCAAAAAGGTGGTTAATCCGTTGAACCGCTCCAACTGTGTAACTCCCGTGCTCCAACTCGTGGGCATATGCAAATAGTAAAAACCATGGGCCACGTTCCAAACCCCGCGCATATACAATGGAGTGGCATATGTGTTAAACCACACCCGCGTGCACATTTTTATAACACGGTTACATGTGTACAATGGAATCATGGGTTAAGTTTCAAATCGCGCACACATACCAAACGGTCGGCTATATTACATATAACATGGTCATATGTTGTGGAATGAAACCACGGGTCGGGGCTAAGCCCCGGCCCGACCCCCCTTTCCATTGAATACAACAATCAAGTTTAAATATATGCGCGTTGATATATGAAACAAGGAACAAGGTCGGCATGGTGGTTAGCGGAAGGTTGTGAAGTCTTTACATAGTAGGGGAGGTCCGGGGGTTGAACCTCGCGGACTCCCATTACATTTTATATAACAACATAAACCAAATAATGAGGGGGACACATGGCGCCCATGGATTGGGCCACATGTCCTCATATCATTTGCCACCAACTGGACACGTGTCAACACCCGACTCGCCAACAATCGACCAATCAACATCTGCCACATCATCATCGTATGGTCTGTATGACCTTGCCATGTCAGACCGTACAGACTGTACAGACTGTACGGATAGGTATAGTCAGCATCAAATTTTTGCATGTTTGGCTTGACGAACAGATCGCGATATCTTCTCCATACAGACTCCGTTTGAGAAAGTAAATATACCGCCGGAATCAGGAAGACGAGACAGACGTAATGGCACTATTTTTGTCGCATTCCGAGTACTTTGAAAATTGAGCAAAATTTGATCCCCTGATCAGAATTTATGTGTAGTTGTTTGTGGAGAGTTTGGAATGAAATCATTAGATCTGCTGTCTGAAATGTGCATCATGGAGATAAAATTTCTCCTCTAGTTGCCCCTAGCATTGGGGTGTAACATGCATCTATGCCATCTTCTATTCCTAACTTTTCTATTATTGATCCTATTCTGGCTTTCTCTTTAGATGATGATAGTGAAGATGAAAATCCACCTTCACCTGGTCACCTTCCTCCGCTTGGGTTCGTTGAACACGAACTTTCACATGCATCACTACTTCTTAGATGGGTCCGAAACAACATGAGAAACAACTGGTGATATTGCTAATGATCCTATAGATCAACATCGTACATGTTCATTGTTCCAATGAGCCTCCTCTCTTTTGGATCAAGTTTCAAAGACTCATGATTTGGGAAAAAATACAGAAGATTTTTGATGGGCCTTAACATTGCCTATCTGGAAGGCCCATCATAGACACATTTTGACCTTGATATGACTAATAATTGACTTTATTTGACCATGTTTAATAATATTCATGGATACTTTTGTATGTTTCTTAAAAGAATAGTTTTTGAGATGGAATTTTATGTGTATGGTACCTTTTTGAGCTAATTTTTATGATAAAGGATGCGTGTAACATTGATCAACTAGGTCCAACCCCTTTAAGGAAAGGAAGATACAAAGAATCAAGGGGCCTTGTCCCCCACATACCTACAAAGTGTTGTTAGTTTACGAATGATCACTCCTTTCAAGTAGAAGTTCGAAAATCAGAGGAGGTTGACCGAGATGAACTATTCCCCTATTTCCTCCTCGATCCAAGGGAAGAGTTCGAGTTACAAAGTGTATAAATAGGCCTCTAGTGTAGGGAGAAAGAGGGGAAGAAATATTAATATTGTGTTAAGTTTTGTTGAGGAATATTTTGTTGAATATTTGGAGCTCTGATCCTGATCTACAACTAGTTTTGATGAAATAAAAATGACTTTGTTCTTATCTTATTAGAGTTTTTTAGGTTCCTTGTGCTGCTTGGGAAGGGCCCATTCAAGAGGGATCAAGGACCCTATTGTAATTTCTCTTTTTCTTGCATGTTAGTGTGTTATCATTTCTTCTCTTTTTATTTCTCTTGAGAGATTATAGTAATTCATAGTAATCTCTGACTTCTGTTTAGACTGTCGGTGACTATCATCTTCAACATGTTTCCTATAGAAAGAGTTGGAAGCCTATTGGGATGCTCAAGGGTATCTTCTCAAGGCTAAAAACTTCATTTGCATCTCATTATATTTTAGTCTAGCTTTGTTTATGCTTTGGAAGGCCTTTGTAAGCTTTTTAGGACTCTTTTAGTCATCATGCATGAGTTTCCTATAGGACTGTTACAGTTCCTATAGAAACTTCCTGTAGGAATTTTTGAGCTCAAGTTTATTAAATTTCTCACTCAACCTTTCATGAATTTAGCATCAATTAATAACATAACATATGGCTTGATGTTGGATCAAGGTTTAGGCATAATTTGGTTCATTCAATCAATGCAATGGTTCATCTTCTTCCAGGCAATTTCCTAACATGCAATAGAGTTAGTTTCCTTGGTCTATAATCAGTTTTATAGCTCAATGTGCTTTCTTTCATTCCATTAGACTATATCTCTTTATTGAATGTAGATAAACTATTCTTTCAATTTGATTGCTTTTACTCATGCAAGTAGCTTAAAGTCCTTCACACAATTTAATTTTCATGCACAAGTTTCATGCATTTATCCCCTTGATCAATCTCAGACCTAGATTGTTATTAGTGCACTCTGCATATACTTTGCACAACACCTCTCAAGTTTGTACGAACCCCGGGTTGACAAGTAAAGTAACAAGCCAAGTAGGTAGTAGCATTATTGCTACTATTCCAAGGCCCACCACCTTTTGGCGTCGTTGTTAGGGAGGTGCTAAAGATTGCACATCATTTTTATTTTCTTTTATTTTTGTGACATGGAGGAGTAGGAGCGGTATTTCAGACACAAATCCAACCTCACTATAGATTTTTTGTAGTATAAAATCCCAAGTACATTCACTTCGAGTGAGTATTGATAACTCCTTGTCACATTCTTTGCATCTTAGGATTATATGAAGAAAAAAAGAAAAAAATAGCTTCATTTCTTTTATATTCATGAATGACTTGACCTAGGGATAAGAGATTTTTTTTTACCAAAAACCCCCACCCCAAAAATAGGTCCAAGAAATCCAAAAATTGGTCCCAAAACACTTGAAAGTTTCTTGTAAAGAGAAGCTAGAGATTTTGAAAACGTTTTAGATGAAGGTCAATCTTTATCACCTTGTACCATGGTTGGTGAAGAAGAAATGGTAGAAGTATTTTAGTTTCCTATACGGGAAACCAATGGGAAACAAAGATGAAAAATAATAATCCTTCTGCCTTGCCTCATTTCCATGGTCTCTTTTCATAAGATCCCGACACCTTCTTGTGTGATTTTGTAGTTTAATGAAGGACATATGATTATGCTACGGATGAACAAAAGATCAAACTTTTTCCTTCTACTTTGAAGGATTCGACTCTAAGATGGTTCATGAGCTTGGAGGGAAACAACATCACAAGTTGGGATCAAATGAAGAACACCTTGAGTGAAAAGTACAAGTACTATTGCAGAGCAAGGGATACAAGGGATGAGATCTTCAGAATGACTCAAGGACCAGATGAATCTCTAGAAGACTTTGAAGATATATTTCAACTAAGCTATAAAAGAGCTTAGAACTACACTCTGTATGAGGATTCACTCAAACTTGTCTTACTCGGAGGAGTAAGAGAAGATCTCATGGAAACACTAAATCTTCTATCAAATGGAGATATCTACCAAATGGATTATGATGATATGAAGAAAATATTCAAGAATCATTCTAGATCCTCAAGGAAGTAAGGTATAAATGGTAGAGGAATGGTACCTCAATCTTCTAACCTTGCAATCCACATAACAAATGAATTAGGAGGATTATTAGAAGACATGAAAACTTATATTTTGCATTCTTTAGCCATGCAAATGGATACCTTGCAGATCAAGAAGAAATAGGAGGAAGTAGAAAAGGCATTAGTTATTTATTGCCCTTAATGCACCAAGAGGCATCCTAGGAATGAATTCCCTTTAGACCTCATATATGTTTGTGTTATTTGTGAAGAAGACCATGCAACTCATAAATGTCCTTCTTTTCCAGGATTAAAACATACATTTAAAGGAGCAAAGCAAAATGTGGAATCAATATGCTTCATCAATCAAAGGAGACACGAAGCACCAAGCCCTTCCAAATAGGTTTGAATTTCAATCCTTATCAAAATTTTGGTGCATACAATTCACTCATGCCTTCTCAACCTTGGTATAATCCCAACCCATCTTCTTAGATAGTTTCAAATCCATGACAATCGCAAGGGAAACCCATTACTTCTCCATACCAATCATGTTGAAATTTTGGTATGCCCGTTTAACCATAGACAATGTCACATCATTGTCACCCAACCATAGGCATTCACATATGCCACCCCCGAGCACACTAACCTTTACTCATAATAATTCCATAAAGCCTACTCTAGAACCAACAGATAAACCCCAACTTATGACTGCAGCAACAACTCAAGACAAGTAGAGCGCTCCTTCTCCAAGGGTAGCACACAAGAGAGAGAGTCTCCATATCCACAAAACAAGTACCATACACAACTACAGTAGTTGCATCTACACTACTCTCTCAAACTTGCGCCATACTTAGCCAAAATATCACCAAGAGTATCACCAAGAGTATCACTTGATAGTGCTAGAGTGATACCAAGACCAAGAGATGACCATACACCCTTATTCCTCCTTGCAACTGCAACTGCAGCTAACTACAAGACTTGTGCTTTGACTGGGTGTACAAATGAGCTAAAACATCCTCTATTTATATTAATCTGTCCAGTGAATTTTCTGGTTGGGCTGACCTGACTTTCTGGTAATTATATTTTATGTTTATCTTTTTCCTGTGGAGCCGACTTGTCTTTCTGGAAGATAATATTCTAATATTATTTATTCTTCTAGGCCGACTTGTCTTCTAGGGTTTCCACACATTTGTTTAATGGTTCACTTGCTTCTAGAATATTCTCTACATCTAAGAAAGGTCATCTAGGAGGGAAAGATCCTCCCACAACTACCAAAACATCAACACTCCCTCTTATATAGGGAGGCATCTTTCACGATGTATTTATTTAGTAGTACACTGAATACTCTGCAATCAAATGGAAACACACAACTTCCATAATTCCATTAGTAGCTCGAAGCGTTTGTCACACTCTCTGCAATCAAGTAGCATTTAGCTACTCCCAATGTGAATTGGTAGTCTCCATGGCAATCAGCTAGTAGTGCACAACTACTACAATGCCATCTAGTAGAATATGACCGTGTCGATCCATAGTAGTACATAACTACTATCCAGTGGTGCAAAACCACTCCAAGTAGCACACAACTACTATATAGAGACATAATGTCTCTCTCTTGCAATCAAACCATCATGTAATACAATAATATCTATGTTTATGCAACAATCAACTAGTGGCACACAACCACTACAATATGCCCTCAGCCATAATAATAGTTTGCCACATCCATGACTTGCAACAATCAACTAGTAGCACACAACTACTACAATATTCCCTCAACCATAGTCAGGATCCGTATGACTATGCGACAATAATCTACTAGCACACAACTACTACAATATGCCCTCAACCATAGTCATACCTATGATTATGCAACAATCAACTAGTAACACATAGTTACTACAATATGCCATCAACCATAATCATAGTTGATGTCTCTATAACTACGCAACAATCAACTAGTAGCACACAACTACTACAATATGCCATCAACCATAGTTATAGTCTCATCTAGTAGCACAAAGCTACTCTCATAGTCCTCACGATTATGCGTGTGATGTTTCTTCTCTCATCATGTACGACAATGCATTACCCCCTCAGTCGCAAGACTGATCCACTGAACCCTTGGCTAGAGGGGTTAGCCGGAATGAGAAGACACAACACACCTCCCTCTCAATGAGAGTGGAAATTCTGCACCTTGAGTCTTTCCGTTCCTAGTCAGATCAACATGACTAATAGGAGAAAGACTACACCTGGGCCATTCCCCACTAGACAAATCAACATGGCTAATCCTGTGAGTGAATGTATCACTATCCCTTGGTCAAATCATCATGACCAATCTGAGAGAATGTCTACCCGATGCTACTCATTTGTGGATGTGTACTGGAGCTTCACAACTCCCTTCTGCATCATGTCTCAAATGAAGTTCTGCAAGAAACTTTTGAATCCATGCTGCTTCACAACTTGCAATACTAGCTGCTATATACTTTAACTCTACTGTACTGAGTGCCACTGATGTCTTCTCCCTACTCAACCATCAGATCACATCGATCCCAAACCGAAGCAACAATTGAAAGTACTCTACCGATTCACTGCACTTCCTGCCTAGTCAGAGTCTGTATAACCCTACAACTTCACATCTCCATCCGAGTACATGTCTCAAAATGAAGGTGAAATGTCCACATCCCAGTCCTTATGACTAGATTCCTTCACTGAAGTAAGGGAATCCTCCCAGGAGATCTCATATCTCCTCAACGTCTCTAAATTTTTTGATCTAGGCTCCTATCTGTCAGTCCCAAAGAACGTCTCTCCCATTTGAATCTAAATCTGAAGAGAAATACTTCCTGAATGAAAGTCTCTAAGCAACTGATTCTCTTTGAGATAAGGCTCACTCTGAATCTGCATGCTCCCTCTGAAGCTATATAGTTTTCAGAGTCATCTGCTTCCTCTACATGTGCTGACCTCCTCTTCTCCTTCATTACATGGATGTGAACAACTCTATGTATGCTTCATGTTGCCTCTTGCAACCACCATTATAACTCCCTTTCAAAGCTATTACGTGTGACCTACCCGAAGCAAGAAACAAGAACAACAATATCTCCATGGTAGCCTCCATGGAATTTACAAGATAACCTGCCTGGAACAAGGTCAACCAAGAACATTTCCTAGAGGAGATCAATTTATCTTGTAAACAAGTGCATTATTAATATGAGCATTTACTTAATGGTAGTTGTACCAACAATAGTCAAGTGTTTTACTAAACTAGCGATAACAATAGAAATAATATAATTCTAAAGATTACTATTATAGTTACAACACTTACTTAAACTGCAACAATATAAAGAAATATCAAACCTGATATGCAAACCTAGAGTTTAGCGGCTGTTGTCCCACTTGGTTTGTCTTCTATAGTTTCTCGATCTTTTGCTTGGATAAAAGATCCCTTCTCCTACAAACACCCTCAAGATCGTGATATAGTTTAAACATATACAAGTACATACCTCCAGCAAACAACGACACCATCCGGCAACAATGACAAGCAATGAGGAACCCTAAAACTTTAAAGTTCTCCAACTTTCAGTCTAGAGATAGGTGGATATGCACTAGGGTAAGGCACACTAGAACAACCAAAAAATTAGTCCCAATACTTCACAGAAACTTTCACTACAACTGGTGCTGGCACTGCAAGTAGTGCAAAGGAATTGGCACAAAGGACCTAGCACGAAGGAAGTGGCACTACAAACCTATGGTTTTATGAGAAAACCCTAAAGGATGTTCCTTCCAACGGTTAGACTGTTACGAAGGAAACCAACTATGAAACCATGTTGAAATTTTGGTATGCTCGTTTAACCATATACAATGTCACATCATTGTCACCCAACCATAGGCATTCACATATGCCACCCCCGAGAACACTAACCTTTACTTAGAATAATTCCTACAAGCCTACTCCAAAACAAATAGATAAACCCCAACTACTAACTGTAGCAACAACTCAATACAAGTAGAGTGCTCCTTCTCCAAGGGTAGCGCACAAGAGAGAGAGTCTCCATATCCACAAAACAAGTACCATACACAATTGCATCAGATGCAGCTGCACTACCCTCTCAAACTTGTGTCATACTTATCCGGAATATCACTAAGAGTATCACTAAGAGTATCACCAAGAATATCACTTGATAATGCTAGAGAGAGACCAAGACCAAGAGATGACCATACACCCTTATTCCTCCTTGCAGTTGCAACTGCAGCTTTCCACAAGACTTGCACTCTGACTGGGTGTACAAACGAGCTAAACGTCCTCTATTTATATTAATATGTCCATTGACTTTTCTGGCTGGGCCAACCTAACTTTTTGGTAATTATGTTTTATGTTTATCTTTTTCCCGTGGAGTCGAGTTGTCTTTCTGGAAGATAATATTCTAATATTATTTATTCTGCTAGGCCGACTTGTCTTCTAGCGTTTCCACACATATGTTTAATGGTTAACTTTCTTATGGAATATTCTCCACATCTAAGAAAGGTCATCTAGGAGGGAAATATCCTCTCGTAGCTACCAAAACATCAACAAATCATTCCCTAGTCCGCCACAAAACCAAAACCCTCGGTGGAATCATCCACCACGAGGATGGAGGCCCCATAATTTCGAACAACTAGCATTGATGCCTCCTCCTCCTCAACCCAATAACACTATTTAAAATAGTGTTCCTCCTAAACGATTACAGTTACCTACTCCATCTGCCCCAATCCAAATAACAAGCACATTCAACCTATGTACAACAATGGAGCAACATATCAGACTTGTTAACACTCCAAGAAACCCTTTGTGGTTGTATACCAAAGGTGCTTGGTAACTTAAGAATAATGGTTTTTATGTATTTGGGACAATGGGGTCTTCAATGATTTGTATAAGAAACAACTTATCACAAATGTAAAGATGCAGTGCTTTCAGTAGACAATAACCAGATCAAATAATTGAAAGAGAGAATGGAGAATACTATTCTTGATTTKCCAATACYAATGAAAGTAGGGCCTAATACAAGACAACGAGGAATCCTTTAGTTTCAAGCCAATGAGTTCAACAAAGAGGTAACAGTCTTTATGAACTAAAATCAACTGAAATTAAAGTACAGAGAATGAAAAATGGACAATTCTGGTATTGCAAACGAAAGGAAACTCCACTTTATTTATGCAGAAAGAGTCTATACAATAGCATGAAAAATGTTTCCCAGTTTGAACCCTTGTTTCATATAAAAATCAGGCATTTATAGCCTCTTACAAACAATTATACAGATCCTAAAAACATGGATCTGTATTTAATAAAGACATCTCGATTCTATCTAAACAACTTGAAAATAAAGTCTTTAACAACTAAACTTAATAGTCGAACTGTCTTCAATCTCCAAAATCGCCATCTGCATCCTTCAGCTCCTGGTATCTGCAATGTGGTGAAAAATAGCAGCACACTTGTCCTTGACTCTTGGATTTCCCAACGTTTATGGTCGATTTTTGAGGAAATGGTTTTGCATGTGTTACCAAATTTCTCTCGAATCCCTGATGCTGAACCTTTTGCATGCGATCTGATAGCCCACTGATACACTGGAGCCCTTTCACAACCCGTTTGGAATGAACTGTCCTGTCCTTGGCTTCAAAAATTAGTTTTCCAGCTTTCAACAGCGCACTCCTTTAATTTTTCAAGGGTTAGCTGTTGAAAGCTGTCACTTTTCACAGCTAACGGGTCATACAATAATAGCTTTGCGCTGGGGAAAGTCCCGATTGCGCTCAAAATGAGTTTTCACGCCCAAAATTTGATTTCAAACAAAAATCAGTGAGTATCCGATTTCTCACCTTGCATATTAACGACGACTTGAGCGAGTACCTTCAGATCTGGATGGGGTTTTTGGCTTAGTTTTTGTTTCAACCTCCTTATCTGCCTTTTGAGGCGTTTGGCAAGCCACCACAAG
>ML793431.1:144232-163169 GCA_009831015.1 Picea engelmannii | reverse complement strand
CTGTGAAGTCCTTTTCCATATCCGACACTCGTAGAATTGGTGCACTAGTTAGTAACCTCTTTAGCTCAATGAATGCACTATCACATTCTTTTGTCCATTCATACCTGACCCCCTTGCACTGCAAAGTGGTGATGGGTTTCACTATTTTTGAGAATCCTTCCACAAATATCTGATAATAACCTGCTAGCCCCAAGAAGCTTCTCACCTCATGGGCATTTTTCGGCACTGGCCACTCCATAATGGCCTTTACCTTTTCTGGGTCCACAGAGATTCCTTCACCGGAAATGATATGACCTAAATAGTGGATCTCTTTCTGAAAGAAGGAACACTTCGACAACTTCCCATACAATTTGTTCTCTCTAAGGCAGGACAACACCACTCATAAGTGTTCCTCATGTTCTCTTTCGTTCTTGGAATAGATGAGGATGTCATCTAGAAAGACTTGTACAAAATTGTCTAAGTACTTTCAGAATATGTCGTTCATGAGGCTCATGAATACTGCTAGTGCATTGGTCAATCCGAAAGGTACTACGACAAACTCGTAATGCCCAAACCGAGTTCGAAAGGCGGTTTTTGGGATATCGCCTTCCTTAATCCTTAACTGATGATACGCTGATCGCAAATTGAACTTTGAGAATATCGCTGCTCCTTTCATCTGATTGAAGAGGTCATCTATTCACGGCATTGGGTACCTATTTTTCACTGTAGCACGGTTCAAGTCCATGTAGTCTATACACAGTCGTAAGGATCCATCCTTCTTCTTTACAAAAATTACAGGTGCACCCCAAGGTGAGACACTGGGCCTTATTATCCCTAAGTCCAACAACTCTTTCAACTGCATTTGCAACTCACAAAGTTTCGGTGCTGTCATACGATACAAAGTCCTTGAAATTAGTTCTGCACCAGGTTTTAGCTCAATAGTAAAATCAAGCTCCCTCTCAGGAGGTAACCTTGGTAACTTGTTCGGAAAAACATCCTTAAATTCTGACAATACCGGGTACTGATCTAATGAGGGTCCCTTCCTTTCATTCAATGCTTCCACTACATATAGTCGACACCCTTGCCTCAAGCATCACTTAACCTTCATAGTTGAGATAAAGCGTAATGACACCCTTCTCCGTACACCCTGGATATCTACTGGCCTTCCTTCGTCATCAACACAAAGCACCCTTTTTGCGAAACAATATACCAAAGCTCGATGAGCTTCTAACCAATCCATTCCAATGATTAGGTCGTACGCCCCGAGAGCAGTAACATATACATTCAACCTGGTAGTACACACTCCCAGGTCTACTTTACAATTATCAACGCTCGATCCTGCTGCTTGTTTTTCCTCCGAAGCCATCTCGACTTGTTTAAAGTCATCGTGCTCGTAGGCTGCCAACCCACTCTTTTCTAATGCAGATGGTGAAATGAAACTATCTGTCGCACCAGAATCAAATAAAATCTTAACATTTATATGATTTAGCGTACCTAATGACTCCACCACCGTGGATTGATGTCCGACATGGCGATTATTAACCGTTGCGTAAATCTGGTGGCTGCTACTTTCTCTTCCCATCAAGGCCTTTCCTTCTCTATGCACAAATCCTAATTGTAACTCTGGGCAATCACGCTGGTAATGGGGTCCTCTGCACCCCCAACAAGTAACACGGGATTGAACCTACGCACTGTTATGTGACTGTCTCTGAAATGAATTCCTTCCCCTAGAACCCCTGCCCCTACTAGTTGTTCATTGAGATGGCCATGGACCTATCTACGTCGTTGGTGATGAACGAGATGCTGCACTCGCTGCCATTGAAATCCTTGCGTCTACTGTCCTTGGTGCGACTCTGTTACCATATGGAGGTGGCCTTGAGCCCCCTCCTCTAGGAAATGTCCTAGGGGCCTTCCCTACGAATCCAGGATGATGCGGAAAGGTTGGTCTCGTACCTCTAGTTAAGTTCATGTGTTCCTCCGCATAACACACATTTTCCACAGCTTCCGCTACTAAAGACGGTTTCCACATCCGCACCATAGCCCTTATCTTAGGTTTTATCCCATAGATGAAGCGTTCTGCCTGTCGTTGGTCATTATCCATGTATGAAACATATTTGACCAATTCCATAAACCTAATCTCATATTCTTCTACGGTCCTGTTTCCCTGTACTAAGGCATGAAATGCTCTTACCTGCTGTTCCTCATAGTAAGCTGGTAGATATTTCCTTCGGAACATCTCCTCGAAAAGTTCCCAAGATATGGTGTCTGGGGTAAGGTGCAATTGCCTTTCCAGGTTGCCCCACCAGTTCAAGGTGTTGTCTCTTAACTGGAAAATCGCTATCTTCGCCTTTGAGGTGGACGCATAGTCCCTTAAGGCAAAACACCTTGTCATGCCTTCCAACCATGCTTCTGCGTGTTCACTGGCGCGACCCCTGGAAAACTCCAGAAGTTTGATCTTCTGCAATTCTCTAGTGATGTCTTCGGGTGGAGGTCCTCCCCCTGAATCCATCGATGCTTCTGGATTACCTGTTCCAGATGGTGTGGGTTCCACTTCGATCCTTGTTGGTTGTCGCCCTTTTAAAGTCTCATTTATGGCCTCCAACGAGTGTAGTATGAGAGCTAGTTCGGGTGATGGAGGTGGTGGTGCTGGCGGTGTTGGCGGTGCCTGCGACGATGCTCCTCTTCCTCGATTCCCTCGAGTCCTAACCATCTTGTATGATTTAACCTGCATCAACCAAAGTTGTCAGGGTGAGTTCAAGGACGTTTCACATTTGCGCAACTTAACTAGAAAACAAGGTTAGGCGTAAGTTTTTCTTTACTTGTTTGTAAACAGGCGTTACTCTCTTTAGGGGATTGGCTAAGTTAGGGTTAAGCGTCTAAGCTTGGTGTCACTGCCTAAGAAAACTATTGACCCTCTCGCTCGGTAGCTATGCTAGCTTTTCCCTATACTCGCCAATTCCTCTAGCCTACTTGCCTAGTACGTATGAAGCCTCCTCTCACTTGTCCTAGTCTAAGTCCTTAAACCTTCAATTTAAAACTAATTAATCACCTTAACTAGTTTTTTTTTTTTTTAAATTTAAACAAAATATAATATAGTTTAAAGCATTTAAATTTAAACTATTAATTAAATCATAGATTTAAAACATAAATTTAAACCTAAAAACATAATTTAACATTTAACATTAATCACTCATTTAATTAATTAATCATAATTACTTTTAATTGATTACAATACTTAGCTTTAATTTGAGGCCTATATTTAAATATACTTATATATATATTTGTTTTATTAATAAATAGTTAAAAATTTAACAATTTAAACGATTAAAATTTAAACTTAGTAATAATTTTAAAGGATAATTAAATAAATAAATAAACTATAAAATGAAATAATCTAAATACAATTAAATAAATAAAAGAAAAATATTAAAAAAAAATCAAATCGAGCACGCATGAAGCCCACATGCCCGCCCTTCTTTCTCCAGCGCCCTCCTATCTAAACCCTAACCCTAATTTCCTCATCCTTATCTCTTCGAACCCTACTCTTCTCCTCTTTTCATTTCGTTTTTTTTTTGAAGCACTCAGGGTGAAGGATGAGGCCGGCGACCATAGCCATCTCCCTGCTAGGTCGACCCTGGTAACTCGTGTTCCAGGAATGGAGGGTGTGTCTAGCATAGTGGCGCGTTCCCTCGTTCCTCGACGTCTTATCTTGGCACTTGGTCGCTGGCTTTGGCGCTGAGCTTGTATTATGTGTGTTGTTTTTGCGGCTAGCTTTGACTTGTGTGGCGCGTCTGTATTGTGTGGCTATTTGTTTGTCGATTGTGGGTTTGAGTCCCACGGGGCGTGGTTTATATTATTTATGTACTACAAAACTGATTTAAGTATTCTTGCTTTGGAAGAGTATTAATAATAAGTGACTTCTGTTGTTTTTAAAGCCAGGCTGTTTTTCAAGCTTAAACATGAAGCTGACTACTTTCAGTAGACCAGATATGGCAAATACAGAACAATAAAGCACATACGTCTGAGACCAATATTGTTCAGTAGACCACATATTGCAAATACAGACCTGATATGGCACAAACGTCCTAGACCAGGTTCGAATTCGGGACCTATAGTGTGTGAGAATGATGTGATAACAAACTATAGCACCAAGAGAGTAATCTTTCATTTGTTATTAGTTACCCTAGATTCTAGTGGTATTATTTTCATTATGTGTGCTTGTTTTTTTTTTTTTATAGGAGTCTCAATGTACTCATTCATTGACAGGAAGTAAAATGGCACTGGAATTACCAACTACACCATCCAGATAGCTGTATTCCTGTGTTTTCAGTTACCCTCCATATTCCTGGGTTATATTCCTGTGTTTTGACGTGTTGTGTACAATATTTGGTCCCTTGTGGGCTTTAACTTTCACCTTGTATGTGTTTTGCTAAACTGTGTTGTGTACTGGTGTAGGTGCGCTAGCTGTTAGGCTGCGTGGCAGGTGCTTGGCTGTTGGTTTTTTTGTTTTGTTTTATTACTATTTTTTTTTTTTTTGTTTCCTGTGTGTGCAGCGTGTGGCTCCTCGACTGTGGCTTTGTGCTGGTCTGGTCGTGTCATGGTCTCGTGAGCTTGGTTTTCATGCAGACTTATGTGGTATGATATCATGGGCTTTGTTGCCTGCGATTCCTCCCCCTGCGTTGAGCACAAACAACTCATGGGTTTGGTGCTTGGTGCTGGGATTTATGTATGGTTTATCTGTAACTCGTGAAATCAACGCATGTGTTGGAAAGGGCTTGGTGCTTCAGTTTGGTGACTTATGTGTTAACTTGTGTGATTCGGCGCATGTGTTGTTTATTCTATTTGCCTTTTTTTTTTTATCTTGTGGATTTTATTCAGTGCTTAGTCAACTTGATAAGGTATGTAAAGGGGTGGAAAACAAGCTACAACCATTGCTTCTTACTCTGCATCAATATCTTTAAGTTGTCTAATGATGGAATCTTCCTTCTCAACCATCTCCTCATTTGCCAACCTTCCATAATCTTGCTTCAATGAATTCCAGATGATCCTTAAAAACACCCTTCTTTCTTTTCATCTTAATTTTCAAGTTTGTGCCCAACTTTTAGATTTGATTGCACATATTGTAGGTACTTGCAAACCCGTACATAGCTGCAAGTTGTAACAGTCTTCCCCCTCCCATTAAACATCAACATAAGGATGGAAATTAGTAGCCTTGATGCAAGTTGGGCTAAATTTGAAATGCATGTTCTAGGGTTTACTTCTCATTTCTAACTTGGGGTTTACTTCTCCTTAACTTGAGGATAATCAACCAGTGGTTTAAACTTTGGAATGGTATCTTTGACAAAATTTGACTAAATTTATCATTGTCTTCGTAGATATTGTTTGAGACTATAAAAAAAAAATTGTCCTATAAAGTAGCTACACGACTCTTCCCTTTTCTTTTATTAGTGTAGATTTAGTCTAGAATGTATTGTCCATGAGCCATTTTATGAAATGGACTTCTCTTTTAACTTTAAACCAACATGGAATCATGTTTCATGCAAGTTCCTCTTTCCTAGTTTTGCTGTGAATTGAAAACTGTGATTTGGGTGGTACTGGTCTCATGTCAAGAAGTTGAGCCCATGAAATCCACATTACTTGTAAAGTTATAAATCAAACCTATAACTCGGCTTTGGGCTTGAAACTTAAATTGTCAACCTGGAAAGTCTAGTATGTGAGAATGCCATTTGAATTTAGTTAATTTGAATTTAGTACAATCAAAGGTTTTCATAGAGCCAGGGCTTTCAAAACATTCCAAGTTATAGCAAATCCCACAGGTTCTTGTTTTCACAACCACAAGCATTTGCATTTGCTTGTGCACATACATCACTTTTTTTTTTCTTTATTTAGGAAGCATTATGTATAAATATATATATAGATCCACATATATACTAAAAACAATTGTGTGCTTGGCTTGCAGGTTAGGTGGAGATGGAGCTTGGAGCTCAGATTTATACCTAATTAAAGGGTTTCAGGTTTATTTAAATTTCTGGGTGGGTACAGTTCCATTCCTAAGTTGGGTAGGCGGGTAGGTAGGCCCTTAAGGCTCCAGTGCTTCAAACTGAAGCTCTGATACCATGTGTAGGGACCTCTATTTAAGTAAGCCTACAAATTTCATACAATTAAACATAAATTTATTTCAATGCGTAAGTAATTCATTAATCATCGTAAAAGCATATGATATTCAGCAGAAAATTAAATTTAACCACAACATGAAATAGGTTACATAATCATCACATAACTCATCAAATTCAAAAATAAAAATACCTCTTACTGATGCTAAACTCTCGCTTATCTGGTTGTCCTCCCTGTTGCCTTGCCCAACCTGCTGCTTTGACCAAACCCTGCCCAAACCTACTAACCACCTAGCCAGCTAGGAGCATCTTGTCCGGCTCCCTAGCTCTAGGATACCGTAAGGAATCCTGGCCCCTGTGCCCAAATCCCCCAGCAACCCAGTACCCCCTGCAATGGTTCTGCAAAACTCCAAATATCAAACTCCCAACACTAGAAAAATATGCAAAACAAAAATACTGTCCTCCACTCCCCCAAAATAATTCTTCCTCCCCAAATTTTCATAATAATCTCCCGTAGGACTCTTCCCCTGTCATATCTTCCCCCATCCACTGACTCCCTATCCTCCATTAATTACCTTATCCTCCCCATTATTACCTTATCCCATGCCTTTATTACCTTATCCTCCATTTAATGCTTCATTCCCCCCCTGCATACATAAAGTCTTATTATTAATAAATTAAAGTTATTAAGCCCCTTTAATTTATTACTCAAATCTTTAATGAGTCAATTAATTAATTAATTAATCATCAACAGATATGAACAATCAATTAATTAATTATTATTATTAAGAAATAATCATTGTTTAACTAAAACATATTAGGACAATTAGATTATCTAATTAATTATACTTAATAAACCCTATGCAACTATTTAACCAAGGTTGTTACATCCATAGTCAAGCCTAAGAGAATGTTGGAAGACATAATACTCTCCATTGATTCTTGGGAGTATCCCACTGACTTTTTGGTCCTCTAAACCAAGTCTAAATTCAATGGGTATCCTCTTATCTTGGGAAGGCCTTGGCTGGGCACAAAAATGCATACATCAACTATAGGGCATGTAACATGACTATCACTAATGGTCAATCCCAAAAGTATCTTGTCCTTTATCGTTCTACCCAACCATTAATGATAAAAAAACTTTCAATGTGGGTATAAGAAGAAGAAGAAGACATGGTCCAGAATACTGCCTATCCTATATACACAATTAGTACAACCTTGGCTACTAGCAAAATTGATGAAGACACCTTCATTTCAAATTTCCTACAAAACCAATATCCTACTGATGTGAGAATATAAGGCATACATGATGAAATTAAATCTGAAATTTCTTCTGATAAGAAAACATAACTATGGGAATACCTATTCATAGCTGAAATTGAAAATCCCACCATCAAGACTATAGAAATCAGCCCTGCAAAAACACTCAAAATTAGCACAAAACTCACCAACCAACAAGAACAAAAATTATTAGATGTGATGAAAATAAATATTGTAGCCTTTGAATGGGATTATAAGGATATTAAATGCATCCATCCTTCCATATGTACTCATCATATTTACATCCAAGAAATATTGCATCCTTTGCATGGGATTATAAGGATATGAAAGGCATCCATCCTCTCATTTGTACTCATCATATTTACATTAGTAAGGGACAATGCAATTTTTTCACAAAGGAGACAATTTTGCAAAACACAGGATTGGGAGATTGTGGGTGGTGTGCTCATGTGAGCCTTGGCCAAACACAGTTCTAGGAGCTTATAGAACTCAATCATGGTACTCGATTTGGATTTGATGCCCCCAAGACAAATTCTTAATGTGTTCCTCATTGACTTTAGGAAGCAAGTGGAAACTCGCCATAAATCTCTACTAGGGACTCATATCGGCAAATCATTGATTGTGTTGGACTTATGACATTAGGTTATAGCTAGGGGTGCCCCTCTCCTATGAGTCCATTGCTTGGAAAATGTTTTATTCAACAATTTTTGGAGCTAGGGCTTTTCTCAGTAAAGGACAATGCAATTTTTGCACAAAGGGGTTGATTTTACAAAACATTGGCTTGGGAAATTTTGGGTGGCATGCTCATGTGGGCCTTGGACAAACACATTTGAAGGAGCTTAAAGAACTCAATTATGATGCTTGATTTGGATTTTTTGCCTCCGAACCAAGTTCTCAATGTGTCTCAGAGTTGCTTCAAGAAGTGATTTGCAACTCACCCTAAAACTCTAACTAGGGTTTAGATTAGTGAATCATCAATTACGTTAGACTTCTGACACTAGGTTACAATTAGGGGCACCCCTCTCTGAAGACTCCATTACCCAGGAAAAAAATTATTTTATGATCTCCATAGCTAGGTTTTTTCTCAGTAAGGGACAATGTATTTTTTGCACAAAGGGGTGAATTTTTCAAAACACCATCTCGGGTGATTGTGGGTGGTGTTCTCACATGGGGATTTGGACAAACACAGTTGGAGGAGATTATAAAACTCAATGATGTTGCTTGGTTTTGATTCTATGCCACTGGACCAAATTATTAATGTGTCCGTGAGTGGCTTTAGGAGGTGAGTTCAAACTCTTCATAAAACTCTAGTCGGGGCTTGGATCGACGAACTGTCGATTGCATTGGACTTCTGACACCAACTTACAACTAGGGGCACTCCTCTCCAAATAATCAATTTCCCCAAAAATGTTTTATTCAACAATCTCCAAAGCTAGGGTTTTGCTCAGTAAGGGACAATGCAATTTTTGCACAAAGAGATTAATTTTGCAAAACATTGGCTTGGGTGATTGTGCATGGCATGACCATGTGGGCCTTTTTAAAACACACTGGCAGGATCTTATAGAACTCAATTATGCTGCTTGGTTTGGATTTTATTCCCTTAGACCAAATTGTCAATGTGTTTGTGAGTGGCTTTAGGAGGTGAGTTTAAACTCACCATAAAACTCTAACCAAGGCTCGAATCGATGAGAAATCAATTGCATGGGACTCATGACACCAGTTTATAGCTAGGGCCTCCCCTCTCCTAAGACTCCATTTCCCAATTTTTTTTTTATTCGACAATCTCTGAAGCTAGGGTTTTGTTGAGTAAGGGACAATGCAATTTTTGCACAAAGGGGTCAATTTTTCAAAACATTGGCTTAGATGATTTGGGTAGCGTGCTTATGTGGGCCTTTGAAAAACACACCTGTAGGAGCTTACAAAAATCAATTATGTTTCTTGGTTCAGATTTTATTCCCATAGCCCAAATTCTCAATGTGTCCCTGAGTGGGTTCAGGAAGCGAGTTGCAGCTCGCCATAAAACTCTAGTCAGGGATTAGATCAATGAACCGTTGATTGTGTTAGACACTTGACACCTGGTTACAACTAGGGGCACCCGACCCCTCTCCTGAGACTCAATTTCCTAGAAAATGTTTTATTCGACGATATCTAAAGCTAGGGTTTTTCTCAACAAGGGACAATGCAATTTTTGTACAAACGGGTCGATTTTGCGAAACACTAGATCAGGTGATTGTGGGTGGCGTGGTCACGTGGGCTTTAGCCAATCACACTTGTAGGATATTACATAACTCAATTATGTTTCTTGGTTTGGATTTTATGCCCTTGAACCAAATTCTCAATGTGTCCCTGAGTGGCTTCAGGAAGTGAGTTACAACTCGCAATGAAACTCTAACTGAGGTTTGGATCGACAAACTGTTAATTACATCGGACTCCTGTCACTGGGTTAAAGCTAGAGGCACTGCACTCCTAAGACTTCTTTTCCCATAAAATATTTTATTTGATGATATTTTGAGTTATGGTTTTTCTCAGTAAGAGACAATGAAATTTTTGAATAAATGGGTCAATTTTGTAAAACACCAGCTCGAGCAATTGTGGGTGGTTTTCTCATGTGGTCCTTGGCCAAAAACACTTGTAGGAGGTTACATAACTCAATTATGTTGCTCAGTCACTAGTACATATGGGCCTAAAATGAGACGAAATATTTCCACATTTCTATAATTCATGGAAAAATGCATTGAAATTTTGTCTTTCTTTTAATTTTTTTTGGTTTGGCCCCGACCTTCGTCGATATAGCGACATATTCCGAAAACCGTCTATATATCCATGAATTTTAGTCACAATATAAACACTTGTGCCATACGTTTAGTGCAATGAGTATTGGCTTTTTTCGGGGTCAACTCATTTATTTCCGTCACTACATCGACGAGAATCGATTTATAAATACATATCCTTAAGACAGATTTGCTATAGTTGTGACAATTTTGCTGGAGATTGTTTGAGACAATTTTGTGTTTCACGTACTGGTTTAACACATCCAATTCTTGATCTACATAGCTCAGATTTTAGACTTGACATGTTAGTATTTTTAATTTTTCCGTCTCTTTTAATATAAAGCTATGTTAAGAAATTTTAATTTTAAATTTTTTTAACATGAATGTTTTAACCATTTTTTTTTTTTTGGAAATTTAGCATTGCTGCATATATTTTATGTGATTGAATGTCGAAGTATATGAATTTTTAAATTATTTTTTTTTAAATAATTTTTTCAAAATTTAGCATTGCAACATACATTTCCCGTGATTGGACCTCGAAGTATATGAATTTTTTTTTTTTTCAATGTTTTAACAAAATTTAAATTTTTAAATATTTAATTGGTTCATATAGGAAATTACTGTGTCAAATTAATAAATACTATGAATGAAAATGCGATGAAGCTTACTTAGTTTAGAGCGATATTGGAGGCGAAGGGTGATGGGAAATGTTATTTCCCTTGCAATGATTGCAGGGGCTTGCAAACAAGAAGAATTTTAATAACAACATCGAAAAAACATTGTAGGGAGAAGGGGCACGCTGAAGGGGTTATGAATATCATCCCTTGGTAAGACATTATTCAATATATAATGTATTCTTTGTAATAGTGATCATGTCATGTATTTG
The DNA here is from genome assembly GCA_009831015.1 of Picea engelmannii. NCBI lineage: Eukaryota > Viridiplantae > Streptophyta > Pinopsida > Pinales > Pinaceae > Picea > Picea engelmannii. Next base: position 152,139 of record ML793431.1, on the reverse strand, counting down.
TCAAACGTTTTATCGTTTTAATATATGTTCTATACACACTAATTTTAATACATTGTTTGTAAATATAAAGACAATGCCCCCAAAATGTCGACCGCCGGAGAGTTATTTTCCAAGTAGTAGTAGAAATACTACTTTACAAGGTGAGGAACATGGAGACCATAATAGTGAAGATTGAGTTCTTAATGATGATATGGATGGAAATAACGTTATTGATACAAATCAGGAAGATGTGATACAAAGATTGATCCAAGAGACATTTGCTCCAATGGACGAGGACAACCAGGATGATATTCATGATGTTGATCCTCTACCCGAGAAGTCACGACAACCTCTTTATGAATGCTCAACAACAAATCTTCTATCTGCTATATTGTTGTTGGTGAACTTGAAGGTTTTGAATGGTTTATTGAACACCCGTCTCACACAGATCCTAAGGTATGTAATGTATTATTTATGTCATGCTGACATGTACATAAAGATTGACTATTTTTCTATATTGTTATTATTAATTAATTCGTAAAGTAGGGATGCAATATTTATGATTAATATTGTTTACATTGACTTATTTTTTTGAATGGTGTAGATTGTTAGGTGAATTTCTATTACCACCATCAAATATTTTACCGCTCACATATCGAGAAATATCTTTGATTATGAAAGAATTTGGAATGGAGTATCAAGCTATTGATGCATGTCCTAATGATCACATCATATACTATGGACGATATGCATCAGAAAATGAATTTCCACAATGTCAAATAAGTAGATATCAAACCGATCAAGCAACAAAAAAAGTGCCTCACAAAGTTCTTCGTTATATTCCCATAATTCCAAGTTTTCGACGACTGGTGAGGTGCCAAAGTATAACACATTTTATGGATTTCCGTGCAAATAACACAAGTGAATATGATGTTCTTCGAATGCCTACAGATGGTTCTGCATTGAAGAACATATGGCCAATTTTTAAAGAAGAACCTCATAATGTTAGACTTTCATTAGTAGTTGATGGTGTCGATCCATTTGGAGAGCTTCGTTCTACTTACTTAGTGTGGCCCAATTTTGTTATAAACAATAACCTTCCTCCTTGGATTTCGATAAAGAGAGATCACACAATGTTGGCAATGATTGTTCTGGGTATTTAATTAGCTTGTCTTTATTTACTTGAAAGTATGACATAATATTTCATTTCTTTGTTTCATTCATGATAATTATATCTTTTATATATAAGGACGTATAACTAAATATAATTAATTTATGTTGAACCAATTAGGTAAGTAGCAAGTTAAATATATGAATGTATATATTGAGCCTCTTATTGATGAGCTGCTGAAGTTATGGGCTGGCATCACTATGTATGACATCTCTAGACCAATAGGGTAAAAACGATTTCAATTCCATGGAATACTTGTATGGACAATTCATGATGCTCCTAGGTTAACACATTTTTGTGGTATATAACTTTCCGTTGTGCTTGAATATTATATCATTTTTTGAAAATATCATGCATTTTTAAAAATTGTAATCCTAATTTGCTACATTAATTCATATATCTTGCATGTCTTCAAATAAAGGGTAATTTTTCATGTCCAATTTCTGGTCCTAGGACAAAATCTCATCGTTCAAGAAGTTTAGGAAAGGAGGTGTTTGATGAGTATAGGCACTTTCTGCCTAAGAACCATAGTTATTGAACTATCGAGAAATCAAAATTTAATGGTAAATAAGAGAATGGAAAAAAACCACGAAGAATGACACCTCACCTATGGAAGTTGGAATATAATAGCAATTGTCAAGGTATGCAAATTATTTATGTATCATAATATTATAAATCTTATGATTTTTTTTTCCAGTGAATTTTGTTCAGTGCGGTACCTGGCTATATTGATTAATTAGTGTTAATGTGATTTCGTTTATGTTTCATGAATGCCATTAAAGAACGAATGGGATTCCACGAGGAATGAAAAGTTACCCCATACAATTCAATAGGTTTCCCTACTACGAGCACCTTCAAATAGTTCATGTTTTTGATACAATGCATATCGAGAAGAATATAACATAATTTTTATGACGAATCTTAGATGGAAGGATTGACAAAGAAAGAATTGGAAAGATTTGTAGTGACATCCAGGAAGCTAATCACGCATTGCAAAGTGCGATTATTAATTCTAATGGTGATGGTCAAGAACAAAATATTAGTCTTCCATGGTTATTGACAGAGAAACAAAGCAATCTTGTAAAAGAGGTCATTCGAAAAATTAGGTTTCCGATGAGGTTTTCGTCGAACATACAAAACATCTTAACGAAAAAAGGTGATTTTGGTGGGGTTAAAACACATGACTGGCATACATTCATTAAGGTAATTATTAGGTATATTAACATATTGGTACACATATTTTTAGAAATTGTTTTATGTAATTTGGAAATAAATATTAATGATTTTCTTTTTGTTACAATATGTTCTACCTCTATCTCTCCCAAACAACTTTGACAACAACATAAAACAAGTTATATATAATCTTGGCAAATACATGAGGTAAGTAATGCATTTTTATATGGAAAATGTTTCTTTAGTGCTTTGTAGAAAAAATTATTGACATATTGTGTTTTATCTACAATTTTATATATGCCTTGATATTGTTCAAACCTGTTATATTCTTGCACCATTTGTAGGTGGCTTTCATCTAAAGAAATCCATAAAGAAAATATAAGGTATTAGAAGAGAGAAATTCCCCGAATAATGTGTGAAATGCAGAAGTATCTACCTTCAACATTTTTCAATGTACAAGAACACTACCTCACACACCAAGTTGAGGAGATTGAATTATGTGGACCAATACACAGAAGGTCGATGTGGATGGTGGAGATGCAGTTGAAGTCATTAAAGGATTTTGTTAGATTAAGAGCATGTCTTGAGGGTTCTATGGTGGAGGGATATATGGTATATCAATGCATGGTGTATATTAGTCAATATCTCCCTAAATTAGCAGAAAATATGAATGTGCCTCACATTTGGCATCTCAACTCCATCAACAAATTTGAAGGGGAGGTCTTATTGGGGAAAGGTAGAATGAGGACCGTGAAAGGTAGTTAGATGTTGTAGATTTAATATATTATACATTTAATTTTTCAATTTTATTTTAGCAACTCATTCATTAATTTTAATCCATCAACTATATTAAACTTTGCTAATGATAGCTAATTATTGATATTCAATTGTTATTTTTTCATATAGTTGGTCGAGAGTGGGATTCTCTACATTTATACATTGCAAACAATCTTGATTGGATGGAGTATTGTATAGAACGATGTGAAGAATACCATGGTAGTTTATAATTGGAAGGGGTCAATAAGATGATTAAAACAACTCATCGATATCGATATGAATTACCTAATCTTAAGCAAAGGGAAATTGATTTAGCCTTTGGTTTAAAAGATAAAAAGGAAAGTATATTCACCCACATTTTTATAGTTATTTCCCATTATATCAATGTATTTGGTTTGTTTATTTTTCGAAATATATATTTACTAAGTCCATATTATATGACATTTACTAATTGACAATGCATTTTTTACTTGTTGTCCATGTTGAAGTTGAAACACCACAAGGCTATGTGGTGTAATGGCCGTAAATTTCATATAAAAAAGTTGGATGATAAGATGAAAGCCTTGGATTGTGGGATAACTATAGTGTTTAAGGTCACTAATGCTTCCTCTAGAAGTGATAGGCATCCAACAGAAACTGAAAATAGGTACTATGGGTATTTGGAGGATATAATTTAGTTAGATTTTAATTCCTTTAAAATAGTTTTGTTTGAGGTCAAATGGTACAGGATACAGATACATGAGCGTGATCCTGAAAGAACTATTATTGAACATTATAATGGATTTACCATGGTTAATACAAGGACATTTGAACCAGGTACAGAGCCTTATGTTCTTCCAAGTCAAAGTGAGCAAGTCTTTTACTCAGTGGTACCTGGTAAAGCAGGTTGGCCATACATTGCTAGATATGATCAAAGAGGAAGACCAATAAAGTATAATCATGTAGAGGAAGAATATAATATTGAAGAAGAAGAAGATGATGTAGATCAGGAGCAGGTGGCTGTAGATGTGTCATATGAAGAAGCCGAAGAAGTTGATCATCCAAATGTAGCAGACAATGTTCTCATTGATGATAACGAAAAATGATGTTGATGATGACATTGATATGAACGATCCTTTCAACATTATCGATTCTAAACTAGATCATGATACAGATGTTGATTTGGATGAAGAAGAATATGAATGATATTTAAATGTTGAAACGTACAAGGTAAGTGATTATATATTTAGTATTTATATGATTTATTGTTTTTTAAGTGTTTACTTATATAGGTTAATTACGGTTTTTAAGTTTTATGCCATTTTTGTATGTAGTGTGTTACATGTTATTTATTATGTCAAATTAGGTATGGAGGAATTGAGAGTGATGTGAGGGGTGGGGGGGCATAATTAGAGCTTCCACCTTCATGTGGTTTCCCCTATTCAGTAGATAATTAATTATTCTCGAAACCAAGAGAAGCTCATTCATGTTTATTATATGCCAATTTGAGAAATTTTATGTGAAGGAGAGGTGATGAGCATGTTTGAAAAAATGGAAATATGGTTTCTGAACACACAAACTTCACACATAGAAACAATACCAAACCATGAAAGAAGTCATGAAATTTAGCCTTGTCGTTGGATTTTACCTTCCAATTTGTGCTTGTATGGACTGGAATCTGACATGCTAGGACAACACACCTACATTGACGTTATGGGAGGGTTTCCAGACTCAAACATGAGTCAAACAAACAATTAAACAATCAAATATTCTTTGGGTATTCTATCAAAATCCAAAAATAAGGCGCGCCTGCTCATGGACTTGACCCCGCTTATAACATACATGTGAATGGGGCCAACGTTGAAAGTTTTTCAATTTGTGGTTGTATGGACTGAAATTTGGCATGGTTAGACTAAACACATACAATGATGGTATGGGAGGGTTTCCAGACTCAAATATGACTCACACAAACAATTTGACAATCAAACAACAATCCTATAGAATAATTAATGTGAATGGGGCCAATGTTGAAATTTTTTCAATTTGTGCTTTTATGGACTGAAATTTGATATGCTAGGACAACACACATGCATTGATGTTATGGGAGGGTTTCCAGAATCAAACATGCATCAAAAAAATAATTCGATAATCAAATATTCTTTGGTTATTCTTTCAAAAGCCAACAATAAGGCATGCCTGCTCATGTACTTGACCCTACTTATAATTGACATGTTGATGGGGCCAACATTGGAAGTTTTCAATTTGTGCTTGTATGGATTAAAATTTGACATGGTTAGACTAGACACATACAATGACGGTATGGGAGGGTTTTCAGACTCAAACATGACTCACACAATCAATTCCACAATCAAACAAGAATCCTATAAAATAATTAATGTGAATGGGGCCAATGTTGAACTTTTTCCAATTTGTGCTTGTATGGATTGAAATTTGACATGGCTAGACTAGATGCATGCATTGATGGTGTGGGAGGGTTGTTTGACTCAAAAATGACTCACACAATCAATTCCACAATCAAACAACAAGCCTATAGAATAATTAATGTGAATGGGGCCAATGTTGTAATTTTTTCAATTTGTGCTTGTATGGACTGAAATTTGACATGCTAGGAAAACACACATGCATTGAAGGTATATGAGGGTTTATAGACTAAAACACGAGTCAAAAAAAAATTATACAAACAAATATTCTTTTGTTATTCTATCAAAAGCCAACATAAGGCGTGCCTACTTATGTACTTGACCCCGCTTATAACTGACATGTTGATGGGGCCAACATTGAAATTTTTCAAGTTGTGCTTGTATGGAATGAAATTTGACATGGTTAGACTAGACACATACAATGAAGGTATGGGAGGGTTTCCAGACTCAAACATGACTCACACAATCAGTTTCACAAATCAAACAACAAGCATATAGAATAGTTAATGTGAATGGGGCCAACGTTGAAATTTTTCCAATTTGTGCGTGTATGGACTGAAATTTGACTAGATGCATGCATTGACGATATGGGAGGGTTGTTGGAATCAAGCATTACTGACACCAACAATTATACAATCAAACAACACGCCTATAGAATAATTAATGTGAATGGGGCCAATGTTGAATTTTTTTCAATTTGTGCTTTTATGGACTAAAATTTGACATTGTAGGACAACACACATGCATTAACGGTATGGAAAAGTTTACAGAATCAAACATGAGTCAAACAAAAAATTATACAATCAAATATTCTTTGCTTATTCTATCAAAAGACAACAATAAGGCACACCTTCTCATGTACTTGACCCTGCTTATAACTGACATGTGAATGGGACCAATGTTGAAAGATTTTCAATTTGTGCTTCTATGGACTAAAATTTGACATGGTTAGACTAGATGCATGCATTCACGGTATGGGAGGGTTGTTGGAATCAAACATGACTCCCACAAACAATTCGACAATCAAACAACAAACCTATAGAATAATTAATGTGAATGGGGCCAATGTTGAAATGTTTTCAATTTGTGCTTTTATGGACTGAAAATTGACATGCTAGGACAACACGCATGCATTGACGGTATGGGAGGGTTTTCGAAATCAAACACGAGTCAAACAAATAATTCAAAAATCAAATATTCTTTGCTTATTCTATCAAAATACAACAATAAGGCGCGCCTGCTCATGTACTTGACCCCGCTTATAACTGACATGTGGATGGGGCTAACATTGAAAGTTTTTCAATTTGTGCTTGTATGGACTAAAATTTGACATGGTTAGACTAGAGGCATACAACGACAGTATGGGAGGGTTTCTAGATTCAAACATGACTCACAAAATCAATTCCACAATCAAACAACAAGCCTATAGAATAATTAATGTGAATGGGGCCAATGTTGAAATATTTCCAATTTGTGCTTGTATGGACTGAAATTTGACATGGTTAGACTAGATGCATGCATTGATGGTATGGGAGGGTTGTTGGACTAAAAAATGACTCACACAATCAATTCCAGAATCAAACACCAAGCTTATAGAATAATTAATGTGAATGGGGCCAATGTTGAATTTTTTTCAATTTGTGCTTTTATGGACTGAAATTTGACATGCTAGGACAACATACATGCATTGACAGTATGAGAGAGTTTCAAGACTCAAACATGAGTCAAAAAAACAATTAGACAATCAAATATTCTTTGGTTATTCTATCAAAATCCAATAATAAGGCGCGCCTGCTCATGTACTTGACCTCGCTTATAACTGACATGTGGATGGGGCCAACCTTGAAATTTTTTCGATTTGTGCTTGTATGGAGTGAAATTTGACATGGTTAGACTAGACACATACAATGATGGTATGAGAGGGTTTCCAGACTCAAACATGACATGGAGTTATCCCTGTCACTGTCACCCCAACATGGTACCTCTTTCTCTTTAGGAGGAGAAAAGACTAGTCACTCCAGGGGACAAGAGTTTGTGCATGAAAAGTAACTTAAGCACAATAGCTAGATGAAGACCTCAATGGAGCTAACACTTTAGGGCCCTAGGGTTTCACTAGTTATTAGATCAATTTATGAAGCTTAGGAAAATAAAAAAGAAATAAAATTAGCACTTTAAGTTTCTTACTTCAAGCATTAAATAAGTCATGCAATTTCATAATCTTGTATAAGAAAGATAAACCATAACTATAAACATTTGCAATGAAAAAGAAACAATTCACTTACTTGCACCAAGAATAATCATGAAATACCATGTGCCTTTGTCGAGGGCGAGCTTCAAACCACCACATGGCCACTTTAAAGGGGATATTTATCCTTCAAGTGGAATAT
>ML793431.1:107578-122632 GCA_009831015.1 Picea engelmannii | reverse complement strand
AGAAATTGTGGATGGCATGCTCATGTGGACCCTAGATAAACACACTTGTAAGATATTACATAACTCAATTATGCTGTCCGGTTTGGATTTTATGCCCTTGGACCATATTCTCAATGTGTCCTTGAGTGGATTTAGGAAGCGAGTTGCAAATCGCCATAAAAATCTAACCGTGGCTCGAATTAGCGAAATGTCGATTGAATTGGACTCCTGACACTGGGTTATAACTAGGGGAACCCCTCTCCCGAGACTCCATTTCCTGGAAAATATTTTATTGAACGATCTCCAGAGCTAGGGTTTTTCTTAGTAAGGGATAATAGGGTTATTTTGCAAAACACCGGTTTGGGTGATTGTGTGTGGCATGCTCACATGGACCTTGGCCAAATAGACTTTTATGATCTTACAAAACTCAATTACAATGATCGGTTTGGATTTTATTTCCTCGGAAAAACTTTCAATGTGTCCCTAAGTGGCGTTAAGAGGCAAATTTAAGCTCTCCATAAAACTCTAATTGATGCTCAGATTGAGGAACTGTAGATTGCGTTCGACTGCTAACATTGGGTTAGAGCTAGGGGCACCCCTCTCCTGATATTCCATTTCCTGTAAATGTTTTATCCAACAATATCTGGAGCTAGGGTTTTGTTTAGTTAGGGACAATGCAATTTTTGCACAAAGGGATCGATTTTGCAAACCACCATCTTGGGAGATTGTGGGTGGCAAGCTCACATGGGCCTTGGCCAAACACACTTGTAGGATCTTACATAACTCAATTATTCTTCTCACTTTGGATTTTATGCCCTCGAACCAAATTCTCAATGTGTCCCTAAGTGGCTTTAAGAAGCGAGTTGTAACTTTCTCTAAAACTCTAACCAGGGCTCAGATAAATGGATCATCAATTGTGTTGGACTACTGACACCAGGTTATAACTAGGGGCATCCCTCCCTTGAGACTCCAATACCTAAAAGAAGTTTCATTTGACGATATTTAGAGCTAGGGTTTTGCTTAGTAAGGGATACTACAATTTTTGCACATAGGGCTTGATTTTGTAAAACATCGACTTGAGCTATTGTGGGTGGTGTGCTCATGTGGGCCTTAGAAAAACATGCTTGTAGGAGATTACATAACTTAATTATGTTGCTCAATTTGGATTTTGTGCCCCTGGACCAAATTCTCAATGTGTCCCTGGGTGACTTCAAGAAGTGAGTTGAAACTTGCCATAAAACTCTAATTGAGTTTTAGATTGGAAAAGCGTCGTTTGCATAACTATGAATGACAATGAACCATGACACTCAGGAACTTTAGCCAACAAGAATTATGACCCACATGAATTATGACTATAGGAACTATAACCACAATAACTATGATCCACATGAAGTAAGACTCTTTCTAGTTCATCACTATGACCATAGTGACTATGACCCAAAGGAACTATGAATCTATTCAAGCGAACATCAACACATCTGAATTTGAAGGAAAGATGGATGGATATTCATGACCTAGATGCATATGCCTCTACATTTCATAATAGATATTTCTAGTTCCAAAGGTATTTCCAAAGACTAAATTCTCTTACGTTTACAAAGAAATGTAAGAAGTTTCTCACCCGTTCTTAGAGGCTAACCCTTTTGATCCATTCATAAGTTGCAAGAAGATAATGGTTCAAAACCTAGTTTCCTCAGTGGGATAGTGTTCACAAATTAACATGCATTTGGAAGAAAAAAATGACATTTTCAATGACCCTAATGGTGTTCCTCTACACTTCTAAGTTCACCACTCATTTGATCTACTCCCTAATGTTCCATTTCTTGATGGACCCATACTTTCCATATCCATCTTGGAGAATGATGAAATCCAACACTAAATCTGGATGTGTTACAAAAGAGGCATGTCAAGTTGAGCAGTTGACCCTATGGAAACACAATTATGTTCACATCTAAGAAAGATGAACCATGACATATATGCAGTAACTATTTCATTCTAAAAAAATCACAATCAATATTTGTTATCCAAGCACACATATAAAACACCTTTTAGACTCTTTGAGAGGTACTAAGTCCGTTACAAAGATGGATATAAAAGTCCTTGTGGATCCTTATGACATATATAACGCTGCATTCAAATGAAAATGACTCTATTGATATGATCAATGGCCAAAGAAAAAGATCAGGCACTCTTCTTAAGGTTTTCATAATCCCCTACAACGTATGACAAACATTCTAGCAATGCTTGCACCATAGGCCCAACACCAATGAATCAATGCAATCTCTCACTAAATACTAAGTATTTTACATCATCCATTAATAACAACAACTCAATGCCCCGTGAGAACAACATCCTATGTAACCATGTAAAGGTTAAGGAGCATTCAAGGAGTGATAAAGCTTGCATCACATAACCTACATATCTAATAACACATAAACACATCACTGACACATAGCAACATACATTAGACACGATCTACCATACATCAACATCGAAAATTTTTGTGGAAGTGTTGGCAACACCAAGCTTAGAATAAACCCTCTAGATGTTTCTAAAAGACCTTTTCTATCCATGTGATTCTAGTTTAATACCAATGATTATAAGTTCTCAAGAAACCTTCCAAATGTTTCTATAAGACCTTTTCTACCCACATGACTATGGGGGATACCAAACATTATATTATTGGAATATGTACAAAAAGTTTAATATGGGAGAAAATGAATTTAGACTTGACTTTCACAAGCTACAATTACCTTTTTCATTAAGTTATATTGAGGAATGAAGAATTTTTAATGCAACAATTTTGTTATGATTTGCACTAGTTTATGGAAATATCTTTTCATTATGTGATCAAAATTTTTAGCATACAATGTAAAGTGATACATATTTGTATATAAAGGGTATGTCGTAAGATCCAAAGCACTAAAATAAGAATGTTTTTAATCTAATATTTAGAAAGAAAAATAACCCACTTAGTAGGGGTGAACTTCAACATAGGACAAGAATACATAGTAGATGTTGTTAGCCATTCTAAGTTGTTGGCTATATCAAGGATATAAAATTGAAATTCAAACCTAAAAAACAACAAAGTAATATTGGCCAATGCCACCCTGATTTTGTACCATAAATTTTGTATAAACATTGAAAGCCTCATTTAAATTGAAAAGAAAAAGTAATTCACCTTTCCAATCTTCAATATAAATGCACATATTTTCAAAACCAAAAGCCTATTTCTTAGCCAATTCCTTGAATTTAGTGTTAAACCCAATTTTGTGATTTGGATTGCAACATTTACTATCACATGGAAAGCCTTTCAAGTTGAGAATAAACAATAAGCATTTAAATAAGGCCAAAGTGAAAAACAATTAGTCACATGGAAAGCCTCTCAATATATAATTAGATAAAGTGAGATTGGCAAAGGGCAAAGGGCGAAGGGCATCATATGCAAAGTAAAAATCCAATTAGAGTACATAATCCTAAACCATGTCTACATGAAAAATTGTGAAAGAAAACGACTAATCAAAACCTTGGACATGAGGGTATAACGAAATGGGGCTTAAAAAAATTTGTGAAAGAAAAGGGCTAATCAACATCTTGGACATAAGAAACCTAGTAACAAAATGGGGTCACTTCATCCTTCTCGATTTATTGTTAAACATTAAAATAATTCATTTTCATGGAGAGGGAAAATGCAACTCGACTCAAAGCAAAAACTTCAAAGATATATTAAATGATTTAAGACATAAATGATGGTTAAATTATTTAAGAATATAAATGATGGTTTATACTTGTATTTTCTACTTTTTATAAGCAAGTTTTTAATGTATCTTTAGTCCCGAGGGTTAGCTCAAGCGGTTTTGAGCTAGATGTGTGATATCTTCCCCAATGATTATTTGGGGAGGTCACAGGTTGGAATCTCTTGATCTTTGGGGCGAGGCTTCGTAATTAGGGGTGATGGTTTACCCCATTTACTATACATGGATCACGTGGAAGTACTCGAAGGGTTTTTTGTGAGTATTTTTAAAAAGAGCCCAAAGGGTTAGCTTAAGTGGTCTTGAGACTAACGTGAGATCTCTCCCGCAATGATCAAATGGGGAGGTCACGAGTTTGACTCTCTTGATCCCCTCGGGGTGAGGCTATGTAATCAGGGCCAATGGTTTACCCCGTTTACCATCCATGGATCATGGGGAAGTACTCAAAAAGTTGAGGATATCCTTGAGAAAAAAAATTGCTAATGAAAATTTACTGAGCTTTTTACTAAATTTATGTATCAAGATTGAGGATTGGTACTCCCACATCCATTTCTAAAATCCCAATTCACTTTATCAATCACAATGGCTTAAGATTTGTTTACCCCAATCTTTGATAACGGCATGGACTTAACTCTAACATTAAATCCAACCTTGAACACATATAACCATGAGATTCAATTATACAACCAAACATTCATTTGATTACATTGACATACAACTATTTACTTGAAATTCTCATGTAGTTGTGCTTATAAGGCAAAATTGAAGGAAATAATCATATTGTTTTTTTATAAACCATTGATTGAGAGAAGAGTGGAAAGCATATTTTAATGAGTATGGTGAACTAAATGTTTTAAATGAAGAGGTAAAAAACAATAATTTACCAAGATCTATGTGCATAAGTTGGGCTTTCATGAAGAAAAAACAATATGAGGGATAAATAACTAATGTAAACACAAATTTATTGGTGCTTAAAAGATGGGATTAAAATAGATCTACATTGTTCTTTTATTTAATTTTTACATATTTTTATTATCATTATAGTTTTTGGTTTGTTTTATTATTATAATAGTCAATTTTTTAATATATAAAGATCTTAATGTTTTCAATTTAGTTTTAATGTTATAGATGTGACACATCTACTTCAGTTGTATATGGACCTAGCTACTCTCCATACAAGAACAAAATCAAGTGCTCTCTCATACACTCATAACTATAAAAAGGCTTTAGAACATATTTGAATAACCATGATGAATTTGTGAGATACCTGCCAACAAGAAGACTTTAAAACATATTTTTAATAACCATGATGACTTTGTGAGATACCTGCCAACAAGAAGACTTTAAAACATATTTTTAATAACCATGATGAATTTGTAGGATAGCTGCCAAAAATAATTGATAATATAATTTATTAATTCATGGTAGATACAAATTGTGCATGCTCACCATATAGGGGAAGATCTAAAACTTTTCATGGGCATTTCCCACAAAGTCCACTTGTTCTCTTTTGCAAAATAAACAAACCATGTCTACTGATGAACTACATGATCCAGATTATTTTCGACACAAAATGAGAGCGGAGATATAATAAATAAATGCACAGAGATATCGCAGATATCCAATAATATAACATAAATGTATCAGAGATGCAACCATAAACACAGAGATACAGTAATACACGATTTCTATTAATGAAAGAAATGTACAAAGACTGTAAAAATACAGAGTGAAAGACTCGCTAGATTGGTGGCAGCTTATCTCTGAGAAGAGATGCGATGACTACTCGCATTCACAAGAAGATGATTATAATGAGGCTCTGAAGTCCTTTTTACAATAAACAGGAATGCCAAAAATCCTAGACATCCAAAAACCTAACCCTAGGAGATGAAGTGCCAAAAGTCATGTGGGCCCCGTTTGGGTAAGTTAGTACATCAACTTCCTGGGGTCGTAACGTTTGCATACGATCTCCGTTTTAAGCGCATGATATCCTGTTGGAAAGGTATTTTCAAGGAGATTCATTTTGGGGGAAATATATAAGGATGTTCCTTATTGCTCCCAATTTTTCCAAAAACATCGTTTAGGGCCTCAAAATGGCCCCAGAAGTTAAAAACTGCTAAAAATAGTAAATTACCAAAATTGCCAGAAAACTGTTTTGAGCCAGTTGGAAAAGGTGGGTGGCCATCGATATCCACCTGGATCAATCCTCCCTCCTTAGGAAGCAATGGTCTCCATTGCTTTGAGTGCCCGAGGGAGAGGGAAAAACATTTGTTGAATCTACATCTTGGTGAGTTGCTTGCCTTGCTAGAGATGTCGCTCTGCTCAATTTGTGGAAGTCTGTCATGAACCTGTTGAGGCTGAGGTTGTTCAACAAGTAGAGATATACGAGAGGATGGTGTGCAGAAGGAATCTTTGGACTTTTCTGCAACCTTGTCGACCTGTTCTGTTGGATAAAAGGTGCTTGGGGCGAGGCTGTAGTGGTTGCAATGTCCTTCTGTTACCCTTTTGAACAAATTGTGAAGAATCTGAATTTTGTAGTATGAGATACTACCTTGCGACATTGTTTAGGTGGAACAATAGTCGGAACTACCTCTGGTATTTTGTAGAGATGACCCCCTAGAGAAACAATGACACTATGGGGTTGAGACTCATAAACAACATGGCGTCTCCACATATATGGCTGTCTCAAGAGAACATTACAGACATCCAGTGGGGAAACATCACATAATACCTCATCCTTGAAGGGATGGATGCCATATGACAATCGACACTGCTGGTTGACATGAAGATCTCATCCTTGGAAAATCCACCCGATGTTGTATGGCTGCAGGTGTGGTGTTGTCGAAAATCCAAACTGTTTAACGACCTCTGCTGAGATGAGGTTCTTCTGGCTTCCGCTATCAACAATAAAATGTAGTGGGTCCCCTTTACCCACATCTGTGAATGAAAAAGGCACCCTCCCTCTTCTGGATATGTTGGTTCTTCTGGTTGAATTGTTGCGGTTGCGACAGTAACAATGGGGTCTGCGTCGATGATGTGTCTTTTACCATTATTTTCAGAATCAGATTCTGAATCAGGGTTCGGCTCCTTATCTTTGATATCGGCCACCAATGAATGTTTTGAGCAACATTCATTAGTGTTGTGCCAAGGAATTTTTTGGAAATCACACCATTTTTCGGTGTCCTTCTTTGTCTTTTTGTGACCCTTCTTTTCCTGTGGCTTAGACTAGTTTCAGGAAGCTATTTGTTAGGGCCGTCTTTCTAATACTTTGGTTGTTGTGGATTTTCATATCCGAACTTGGCCCATTTGTTCTGGTGCTTAAACTTCTGCTCGATTTTAACAACATATCGATAAGCAACACCAAGTGATGAGATGTCCAGAAAATCCATTTCAGTTTGGATGTATCTATGTAGAGCCCCACAATATTTCATAACCAAATTTCGTTCAAAGTATTTGATACCCATCTTGGTGCACAAAGTATGGAAGTTATTTGTGAACTCCGACACTACTTGGCCCCTCTCTTGCCGGAGTGTGGTCCATCTCATGTACTGGTCCTCATAGTTGCAAACAGGGTAATACTATTCCTTTACCGCATCCACAAAAAAATCCCAAGTGGGCTCGACCCCATATATTTCAGACTCCTCTGTGTAACTCTGCTCCCAGTAAGTTTCCCACCAATGTTTGACATGGGAGAGAGATTTAAGGAGTGCAAAGGTGATATTTTCTTTGTCGAAAAAATTGTGAACAGAGAAATAACCTTCTAGCAGATTTAACCATTTGTCTAGGGCTTCTGCATCTATCTGTCCTTCAAATATAGGAATATCAAAATTAACATGTACCTTGAAAGGCGAGGTGCCTCCAAAGTGGCCTCTTGATGAAGACGTGCCTACTGCTATTGTTAGGAGTTGAAGGATGTGGGGAAAATTCTCCATCATTTCGTCCCTCTGTTGCGTGAGAGCTTGCTCAAGCAACAGATTGATAGGATCGTCTGCCCCATCGTTTTTATTTTCTTTCGCCATTGAGTGTTTCTTGGTCACATGAGAATGATTGTCTTCAAGAGAGACAAGCTCAAGACCCAACTTTCTATACTCGGACCTCGTCAGGGACATGCGCTGAAAAAAAATGATCAAGAGCAGCCTGCTCTGATACCACTGATCCAGATTATTTTTGTCACGAAATGAGAGCGAAGATATAATAAATAAATGCACAGAGATATCACGAATATCCAATAATATAACATAAATGTATCAGAGATGCAACCATAAACACAAAGATACAACAATACGCGATTTCTATTATTGAAAGAAATGTACAGAGACTGTAAAAATACAGAGTGAAAGACTCGCTAGAATGGTGGCAACTTATCTCTGAGAAGAGATGTGACGACTACTCACATTCACAAGAAGATGATTACAATGAGGCTCTGAAGGCATTTTTACAACAAATAGGAATGCAAAAAACCCTAGACATCCAAAAACCTAACCCTAGGAGATGAAGCGCCAAAAATCATGTGGGCCCCGTTTGAGTAAGTTAGTACATCAACTTCCTGGGGTCGTAACTTTTGCATATGATCTCCGTTTTAGGCGCATGATAGCCCATTGGAAAGGTATCGTCGACGATATTCATTTTGGGGGAAATATTTAACAAACTTCCTTATTTCTCCCCGTTTTCCCAAAAATGTTGTTTAGGGCCTCAAAATGGCCCCGGAAGTTAAAAACTACTAAAAATAGTAAATTACCAAAATTGTCAGAACACTGTTTTGAGCTAGTTGGAAAAGGTAGGTGGCCACCAATATAAACCTAGATCACTACAAGTGACTATAATTACATTATATGACAAATCTTATACACCGTGGAAAGTTCCCAAAAAGTGGAAACACTTTCAAAACAATTGAGCAGTGTTTCCACTAAAATACTAAAATCTCTCTCATGGTCTTGTTATTGATCCTAGATTGTTTCCAATGAGTATGGATCAAACCCATTTTGATTGATATTGAGAAGTAATCCTTGAAGGTATAACAATTTATCAAAAATTTCTAATGCATCCATCAGAATACATAACACTAGACAAAAGCATTGTGAATGACTTTGAAGATTAATCTTGATTTGAATCTCAAATATTTTCAATGCAAAATAAAAACGAGGCTTACTACATAATAAAATAAAATATTTTGATTATTCTCTACGTTTTTTAATTTTGTAATTTGTTAGATTACCTGTGTCAAAATCCTTTAGAGAAGGTCAATTGGGTCTAGCATGGGTGCTTGAGAGGAATTGTATTCCTCCTCACATGAGTTCAAATCCCTCATGCAACATGTTTGTTCTTAAATAATGATACAACTTCGACATTAAGATAGTTGATTGAAAAAATAATGACTTGCTTTAAATCAATTAATGCACTTTTCACAACCTCTTCACATTTTTACTTCTAGATCTAGCATGCATTCCCCGAGATGGAGAAAATTTTGGAATGTTGCTCAGGAAGATTACTATATTACAAATGCTTAGAAACCCTAAAACTATATTTTTCATCATTTAATCAAAGCACTATAATAATTCCTATCATGACAACGATCATAAATCTACATAGTAGGCAACCTGTAATTTGCACTATTTTTTCCATAAGGAGGCCATGGGTGTAATACAAAGAAGCCTTGGAACTCTTTCAACCTCTTCTGTTGCTAGCACAACCGTCAAAACCATATTGAGTTAGTAATTACACAAGTATGTCTCTACACAGATGCTGCAAATGGGGCGAGAAAATATAGATACCAATCATAAATCAAAATTTGGATGCATAACAAATATCCAACATCCTTTTAGAAAAAATAAATAAACGTACTGGAATGCACACCACCTAAATAAAATTCAAGCTTGAAGAACACGTTCAACATGTAGTTACAGACCTTTGTTTGAAAATCATCCATACCAACCTCAAAGAAGAGGTTTTTGTCAAATCGCAAGGTGTTTCTTGCAAGTGCAACAATGGGTGTCTTGACTCCCCTTGATCCTAGTTTCCTTGTTGCGTGACATAAAAGGAGTCATTTTCGTAGTAAGATGATTTATAAGGGGAAACAAAAGTAAACAAAATTGAGATGGTTGAGATGATTAATTCAGAAGCTCAAACATGAAGGCAAAATGCATGCCTTCGTTACATACCTTTGTTTGAAAATCATCCACACCAACCTAATATACACTAATATCTTTTGATGGTTTGTAATTATAAAGGAAAGGTCTCCTAGGTCATATCCACACATGGAGAATGTGGTTGCAGAACAAGTGCCAGAGGAACATGGAGTTGCGAATACTGAAGATGAAGTTAATGATCATATGGAAGACGATGATGATGCTGATAACATAGTTGAGGATGATGGTACAAATGCATTGATCCATGATACATTTAATGTTAGAATGAATGATGATGATCATGAAAATGATGACTTTGATGATGTTCATGATTTATGTCTACTTGAGGAGGCATACAAACCCCTTTATGAAGGCTCCAACATAACTCTTCTCTCTGCTATATTGCTGATAATGAACTTGAAGGTTATGAATGGTTTTTCACACACATCTATCACATATATGTTAAGGTATGTAATATATTTCATCGATCACATATATAATGCATGTCCCAATAATCATATTATATATGATAAACAATATGAATTTGAAACAGAATGCCCCGAATGTCATAGCAATAGATATCATACAAATCAAGTAACAAAAAAGGTGTCTCGCAAGTTTATTTGTTATATTCCCATTATTCTGTTAGGATTTTTAGACACTTAGGAGTTAGTTAAGATCTACTTGGTCTAATGTGTCGTTAAGTAAAAGTGTGTTTCTTTAGTATGCATTGGTATGCGTTTGTAGTTAGGAAATCCGATGATGATGGTATGTCCCCGACATAGAGTGATCCGACGGTTCATATTCTCCTCGATCTTAACAACCATTGATCTGTGGATTAACACCTGATTGGTCCATGATATCTATTTAAAGAGCATGGAGGGTCATTTTTCGATGACTGATTGTGAGAAACTCTCTTGTAAAATCTCTCTGTAATCTTTTTCTTTTGCATTAATAAACTACTCTAAGTGGTTGCATTGGCTGGGGCCGTGGATGTTTCCCTGTAGGGGTTTTACCATGTCAAAACATCAGTGTGTTGATATTTTTGTGTGAGTGGTTACTAAATATGTTCATCCTTTGTTGGAATACCTATGTTGTCGAACATATTCCATGCTTGCAACAACTGTTTAGGTGAAAAAACTTAGCACAATTTATGGATTACCATGCACGAAATAGAAGTGAAGATGCCTTTCTTCGAATTCCTGTAGATGGTTCTGCATTTGGAGACATGGAGGAAAAATGGCCACACTTTAAATAAGAACCTCGTAATGTTAGGCTTTCTTTGGCAGTGGATGGTGTCAATACATTTGCAAAGATGAGACCTATTTACTCGGTGTGGCCTGATTTTTTTTTATCAACAATAACATTCCTCCATGCATGTCAATAAAGAGGGAGCATATAATGTTGGCAATGATTGTTCCAGGTATTTGTTTACAACAATGTTTTTTTAATGCAGTAATATCTCATTTGTCGTATTTGTTGCATAATGTCATATATTTTTTTTCATTATTTTTTTTCATTTACTCTTATATATTATTTATGTATGTAAAATGGTTGTAAGAATTATGTACTGTATATGTTCTAATCAATGAGGTAAGTACCAAGTTAAAGATATGAATGTATATATCGAGCCTCTTATTGACGAGCTACTAAAGCTATGGAATGACATCACTATGTATGATGTCTCTAGACCAATAGGGAAAAGACAATTTCAATTCCATGCAATGCTTGCATGGACAATTCATGATGCTCTAGGGCTAACACATTTTTGTGGTATGTAATTATAACGTGCACTTTAATAGTATTTAATTTTATGAAGTTGATATATTAATCATTGTTGGCCCTTGACCAATTTTTTGGAATTTCTTGGTCATGATGACCTATTTTGGAACTTCGACAACCTGTCGAAGGAGGAGCGCAAGACAAAGAAGAGATCAAGGGATCTCAACCCCCCTTTTTGGGTTTTTGGGAATATGTAATGGGAAGGGGATGTCGGCCCATGGGTTTACCTATGTTTAGGCCTATTTTGTATGTATATATAGATGTCTAGGCCATATAGAGAAGTAGTGGATGATATATCTATGTGATTTAGGCTAAGTGCCAAGAGTTGGATCTGTGTGATCAAGGCTTTGTGCATTCTGTGTAAGACTTGTAGAGCTGAGTGCAAGTCCATGTACGATACGATAGGAGGCTTAGTGCTGTAACACAAGGAAGAGGATCTAGCGAGCTGCACATATCTTTTGTCCCTTGTGGAGTAAGGGTTTTGAGGCCCTGTGCTTGTAGCCAATTGACTGAAGACAATAAAGAAGAAGAGTTGGTGGACGTAGCCCCAGGAGGGGGGTGAACCACGTAAACAATGTGTTATGTGATTTGTACTTTATCTTGATGTGTTCACATGATATTTTCTAAGTGCTTTGATATATTCAGATAGATCTATTTCTGCTTTGTGATTATGATATGTATGGTTATTAGATCTGATCCATATGAATGTGTTGAGTGCTTGATCTGCTAGATCTGACCTATTTACTTATGAAAATTTCTTGTATATAGTAGGTTAATGTGAATACTGCAAGGCTCTGTTTTATCAACAAAGTAGATAGTGATTGTATATTAAGGAACCAAAGGTGCTAAGTTATTTATTAAAGTGTTATAATCACAGATTTGTGTCCCAGCTAAGGTTGCAGACACTTGAGTCCTGTAACCACCCCTGCCTCTACCTCGAGTGAGACTTCATCTGCTTCATAGGTGTTGCTAAAAGGCCTGGTAGTTAGGGTTTTGTTGGTGCACTATTGTAGCGTTGAACCCTGGGTCTGCCCCTGTGCCAACAAATGGTTTCGTTGTTGGGACCTGAAACTATGATTGTTGGGAACTGAGAAAGAAGAAGCTTTGTGCAAAGATCCATCCTGAAACTGTGAAATCTCTGTGCGTAGATCTATTTCCCTAGTGCAAAGTATTCTACTTGACTTAAAAATCTCTGTGCTAAAGAAAGAAGATCAACTCTGAAAGAAAGAAGCCCGATCTAAAGAAAGAAGATCAGATCTGAAGGAAAGAAGAAAGATATGAACGCTTGGCACTCTAAGAAAGGTAAAAGTAAGAATTTCTAATTAAAAGAGGGAAGATATGTAAGCTCTATACTCTGATAAAGGTAAGAATAGTTAAAAAGTTTTAGATCTGAAAGCTTTGTGCTCTGTAAAAGTAAGATAAGTGAAATTTTTCGTTTCTAGAGTATGGATATAGGTATGATTGATAGATTCTGTCCTAGCTTAAAAACTAGGGCACTAATAGATGAAAGAAGGTTTGATATGAATAGATCTGATAAGAATCATGAAAGATATGTTATACCTATTCATAGAAAAGATGTTTGGACTAACAAATGGATGCAGGATCCTGGAAAGAAATTGTTGCAGGTTAGCTCATACGATCCCAACACGTAGTACAAGAGAGGACGGGGATCATTTAAAAGAAAGAGAGGATTGACCCTCTGTTATAGTTGCAGAAGACCATGACATATTGCTGAGGAATGTCCTAGAATAAGACCTAGTTGTCTTTGTTGTAATGCTATGGACCATGAAGTATTGGGTTTCCCTAGAATGATTGCTAAGCTTGAAAGTATGAACATAAGACAAGAAAAACCTAAGAAATATCCAGAGGCTATAGCAGAACCCCAGGAAAATTTAGATAAAGCATTGCTACAGATGAAAGAAACCCTGAATAACCACCAACATGATAGATTATCATAGATCTTTAAAGCGAAGGAATGCACCGAAGTAAGAATAGGCGACTTTGACATTGACTGTGTTCTAGATGAGGACACACAAGTGAATATCATGACAGAAATAACTTGGGAAGCTATAGGAAGGCCTACTATGATCCCTTCATTAGGAGGAATAAGACTATTCAGAGGAAAGATGGTAAACTTATGTGGGAAGCTCGCTCAGATACCTATGAACGTTAATGGAACGTCGACAGAGGAATATTTTGAGATTATTAATTTTATTGAAGATGGCGCCCCGTTTACCATGTTAATAGGAAAACCTTGGATTGACAGAGCTCAAGCCAGACAAAAGGAAGAAGAAGAATCCACGGAGCAGAAGAAACAAGACTTAAAAGATTTCATGGCTAGAAGGATCACATAATTAATTGAAGAACATGAGAACATATCGAAGCTAGTTGTCACTAGAAACATTGATGTCGAAGCTAAGAACATTAGGAGACCCACAGAAGACTGAATTACTTACTCCAGATAAAGAAGAGGTATTATCCCTGAATGCTAGGAAGGAATCTAAACAACGTGCAGTGACTATGTTAAAAGGCGATAAGAATCAAAATGGAAAAGAGACTACCGAGACAAAGCTCACTAGAAAGAAGGCTAGAAAGATAAGTAAGAAGAGGGATAAGATTGGAAAGTTATAGAAGATCCTAGAGGGAACTTTGCAGAAAGAAAATTTGCAGAAGTGGAGCTTCGCCGGGATATCAGAATAATGACACATGGCACTTCGCCATGGCAAAGAAATATACACTAGCATATTTAGGTCATTTTGCGACGGCTGTTTCGACGCTATTGCGACGTTATGTCATTGATATTGTGATGAATCTAGAATCTCTGAAACGTCGTTTTATGTGGCGTGGCATTTGCGATGAACTTGAACAAACGTCATAAAAGAGACAATACAAGTAAACAATGTGAAACCAACATTTCGTCTAAATTGCGACAACAACTTTTATAGCAAAACCGTCGCATCAATAGAAGTGGTCGTCGCATATGCGATGACAAATTTTCATTGTTTATATAACAAAACTGTCACATCAATAGAATTTTTCATCGCAGAGGCGACGATAACTTTTTGTTGTTTATATAGCAAAACCATCGCATCAATAGAAGTTGTCGTCGCACAGGCGACGACAACTTTTCGTTGTCTATATAGCAAAACCGTTGCATCAATAGAAGTTGTCGTCGCACAAGTGACGACAACTTTTTGTTGTTTATATAGAAAAACCATGGCATCAATAGAAGTTGTCATCGCATAGGCGACGACCCAAATTTATTTAAAAAAAAAATAAAAAAATATTTTGGGCTGCAATTTTGATATTAATATTAATATTACCATAATAGACTTAAGACTAGTCTATTATATGAAAGTTCACAATCATTCACATGATAAGTTTCAAAGGCATAACTAAAATATGTTTCTCTCTTT
>ML793431.1:47141-67821 GCA_009831015.1 Picea engelmannii | reverse complement strand
TTATTAAGATCGATTTAGATCGACACATTGGTGATATGAACTCCATTAAATTTTTTGAAGGGGAGTATATGATGGGGAAAGGTGGATCGAGGAAGGTGAAAGGTAATTATTAGATGGTGTAGATTAATTATAATACATTTGACTGTTTTTATTTATTTATACATCGTACTTAATTATTTCATTTTTAATATTCAATATACATCAATTATAAAGCTGGTATATCGTGTTAAGTAATTATACATTTGTGAAATGTTGTAATTTTATTCTCATGCAACTGTTTGAGAGTGGGATGATGATGCAGGTACCCCAACCCTCAAGTTGGAGCTCGCATAGGATATTTCAATTTCGACCCCTTAGAGTCTGACTGGCTCTTCAATTTCCTCTTCAAGAAATTTATTCACACACCCAACTGAGTGTATGTCACAGGTCCTTCTGAGTTATGCTCTCGTGATCTTTGCACTGGCATGAACTCCACAATCAACACCCAACTGACATTGGGACTTTCCCCTTTTCCTTTCGCGATACCGGATTTCACAATTTCGCGAATCCTGATGTCGAACATCTTACCTTTTCGACCTCCGAAACCCGAAACATCAAACACTAGACACTTCTCGCCACTGACTTTGGCTTTCTTCTCTTCATGATTTTGGGAGTTGCGTTGATGTGCAACTCTGCCTCTTGAATCCTGGAGTCCCGAAATCTGAAGTACTGAAATTCCGACCTTGTCACTCTTCGCCTTTATACATGAAACCTTTTTTTTTTTTTCGCATTTCGGGGATTCAATCAACCAAAGGTTTTGTCCACACTTCGGACTTATGACCCCAAAAATGCCGAAATGATCTCGATGGTCCAATGATCGAAATCAATGGTCCATGTTAACTCCTACCTTTCGAAGGTGGGTCTATCCAACACTTAACTTCCCCGCAACTTTCTTGGATCCTATGGTCCTCGCTATTTCGGGAGTTCTCCTCAGAGAATTCCGACTGTTCAATTTCCTTCTGTATAACGACTTGAGCTTCCTGCTTTCTCTTGAATGATTCAAAGGACCTAACCCTTCTGATCTTTCTTCGCCAACTCAGGTCTTCAAGGAGACTCCTGCACACACTCCTTTCGGCAATCCTTCAAATACTTCAGTGTACTTGAACTCTCGACTCTTTGCACTTTCTCTGCAACAATAGTCCTTCAATTACTCAACCTTAGTTGATAAGTTCTAAGGTCTCGACCATCCTGCGCACACCTTGCATGACTTCTGTGCTTGTCTTGCACTTCTGCTAGAATGAGAACAATGGTATCTCTCCTAAGCTTTCAAAGATAAACTCTAAACCTTTGTCACGCACTCCTTGCAGATATTTCACTGCACTACTTGCAGGAACTTCTCTCACTCAGGAAGAGAAACAAATTGAAACTCATTTTCTTTCTTCTCTTAGAATTTAAACATTCAACATGAAAACGTACATTCACACACAACATAATAACAAATGCATGACAGAGAGAGTAAGAAACTGTAAGCAGAACATTCAGCATGTATACACAGAAAACATCATAACACCATGAATTTGAATCAAGCTTCATATATTAATTCAATCTTCTGTACATGGGTTCTCCTCTACAACTCTTCTGCTACAACTCTCTTCTTCTCTATGCTAATGTGCTTAATGATCTAATTCTGATTGATACAATGATACAAAGATGAGGGTGTCTATAATCGTTTTCCCTCCTGTTCTTCTAAACTGTCTAATCTCTAATTCAAACCTACCTACTTTCATTAACTATGCATAAATGCCTCTACCTCCTACAGATGAGAGCGAATCACTCATGATCTTTTTACAATACACAAGTACGCTTCCCTTTAACCATTACATTAATTCTTCAAAAACATTTCCAAAACATGTAAAATGTGTGTTGCACTTTCAAGCTGTCTTATACATCACAAACAATCTTGGTTGGATGAAGGTATGGATTGAACGATGTAAACAATCTGGTCAAGGATTATCATGGGAAGGTGTGGCTTCATTGGTTAAAGCAACACATCGCAATGGAGATAGAAATATTACACAAAGGGAAATCTATTTAGCATATGGTTTAAAAGGTAAACATGCAAGCAATGAGCATATTAATAAGCCATACTATTTAATTATTTTCAATTATATTGATGTACAATTTGATTTTTTTTCTTTGCATACTTTCCAAACATAAAATATTTACTTAGTTATCAATTGATGATTTCATTTTTACGTGTTTGACATATTGTAGGTAAAACACCATAAGGCTATGTGGTGCAACGGTCGTAAATTTCACATAAAAAAGCTAGATGAAACAAAGAAAACATTTGATTCTGGGATAACTGCAGTCTTTGAGGTGAAGAATGTTTCCTCTAGAAGTGACAGACATCCAAAACTGTCAAAAAATCGATACTATGGGTATTTGGTAGATATTATTGAGTGTGAATTTAAATCCTTCAAATTAGTTCTATTCGTTGTCAAATGGTATAAGCTACGATTGAATCAATGTGATCTTGATAGAACTGTTATTGAACATGCTAATGGATTTAACATGGTAAATTCAAGGTCGCTTGAGCCAAGAACAAAGCCTTATGTTCTTCCAAGTTAATGTGAACATGTATTTTACTCAGAGGTTCCATGTAGAGGGGGTTGGTCATTTGTTATTAGACATGATCCAAGAGGAAGGCCAATAAAGTATAATGTAGAGGAAGATCAAGAGGGTATTAAAGAAGAAGATGATGTAGATGATAAACATGAGTTAGATGATCATGTTCCAGAGGAATATGTTGAAGAATTAGTTGAACTAGATGATGTAGGAGACAATGTTCATGAAGATGATATCGATGATGACTTTATCGAAACTGACATCGACGACGACGATGATGATATGGCCAATCCTTACAATGTTGAATCTGGATTAGATGATACATATGTGGACTTGGATGGAGAAGATGATCAATTACATTGAAGTATACTATGCTTATTTCACCTAGTTCGTTATTATATAATATTTAATAACTCAAAAATAAGGCGCGCTTGCTCATGCACTTAAAACCAACGCATTTAATGACATGTGAATGGGGCCAACGTTGAAATTTTTTCAATTTGTGCTTGTATGGACTGAAATTTGACATGGTTAGACTAGACACATGCATTGATAGTATGGGAGGGTTTCTGGACTCAAACATTACTCACACAAACAATTCTACAATCAAACAAAAAGACTATAGAATAATTAATGTGAATGGGGCCAATGTTGAATTTTTTTCAATTTGTGCTTGTATGGACTGAAATTTGATATGTTAGGACAACACACATGCATTGACGGTATGAGAGGGTTTCTGGACTCAAACATGACTCAAACAAATAATTCGACAATAAAATATTCTTTGGTTATTCTATCAAAACCCCAAAATAAGGCGCGCCTTCTCATGTACTTGATCCCACTTATAAGTGACATGTGAATGAGGCCAATGTTAATTTTTTTTCAATTTGTGCTTGTATGGAATTAAATTTGACATGGTTAGACTAGAAACATGCAATAGCAGTAGTGGATGGTTTCCAGACTCAAACATGACTCACACAAACAATTTGACAATTAAAAACTAACTCAACTCGCACATGACAACTTATAAATATGAGGTCCAGCATGTTACATAAATAAGGTGATCATAAAGTTATTTTCCACATTGATTATATCATCATTGCATAATCATGTTATGCATTTGTATTTTAGTTTTCTAACTATTTAAAATTATGTTATGCTCATTGTTTAGCTACATATTAGTGATATAATAATTTAATAATTTCATTAACACTTGTTTTCATAAATATTGGTTCTATTTCTTTGGTGGCATCCTTATGTCATTGAAATATTTCTCAATTGAGTATTTTTTGTTGTTGTTGTATATTTATCCTCTTGGCCAACCATCTTTCTATAAAGGATGAATAAAGTGGAACCACTTATGACTAATTACACCTAACTGTAAATAAACATACCTAATGACTACTTCATTACTAACTTAGACAACCAGAACATGATTCTTCATTATCACACGAAGGTGACTTGCCCTATATTGTTGAAAACATATGGCACTTTTATCAACCACTTTTTCCAAGTGTGATGCTAAAATCATCCAAGAATTATAGTTTTTCACACGTCAGATACATGTCAATGACTTTGGACATGGTTAAAACTAGCCACCAACATTGTCCTACCGCATTATAACATCGACTATGGTTCAGATACATGGGACTTTGGCCCATGAGTGAATTTCACGACAGATGGAGTTTAGACTACTACCCAAAACCTCAACCCCTTATACAAGCTTACCTAGATCATTAATTAATTTTTTCGATTTGTTGTGTGCCATTTGTAAGGTGTGAAGACTGAGGCAACCCCCTCCCCTTCAAATGACGCAAGGTCCTATATTGGGAAATTAAATCATCTTTTTTAGTATTTTATTCCACTATCCATTTGTTAATCAGTTGACAAATGAATAAATCTATGGAAATATAGTAGAGGCAAAGTACTAGGTGCACCTACTCCTGTACTTGACCCCGCTTATAAGTGACATGTGAATGGGGCCAACGTTGGAATTTTTTCAGTTTGTGCTTATATGGATTGAAATTTGACATGGTTATACTAGACACATACATTGGCGGTATGGGAGGGTTTCCGGACTCAAAAATAACTCGCACAAACAATTTGACAACCAAACAACAAGCCTATAGAATAATTAATGTGAATGGGGCCAATGTTGAATTTTTTTCAATTTGTGCTTGTTTGGATTTAAATTTGACATACTATGACAACACATATGCATTGACGACATGGGAGGTTTTCCAGACTCAAACATGACAAACAAATAATTCAACAATCAAATATTCTTTGGTTATTCTATCAAAACCCAAAAATAAGGCGCACCTGCTCATGTACTTGACCCCACTTATAAGTTACATGTGAATGGGGCCAATGTTGATTTTTTTTTCAATTTGTACTGTATGGACTGAAATTTGACATGGTTATACTAGACACATGCAATTACGGTATGCGAGGGTCCAATTCGAAAAACAAAACAAGAAAATTACAATTTTTAAAGGTAAAATATGACGACAAAGCCAATATTTTGGGTGGCGTCGGAGGATGTCGTCGGATTTTGGGTGGGTTCAAACTCATGCCCATAGGAATCCATTCCCACCTAGAATGACAAATAAATTTCCTCATCGTAAATGTCATCATTTTTGTTATAGTATTGCAACAACTAAGTTTCAATGAACATGATGTTCGTCATTGTTATAACATCTTCGTCGAAACCTTATAACCCCAAAAATGAAACAACTTTAAACCCTTTAACATTTAATATTATAACTCTTTAGAACTATATCCCATCATTCATATAAGAACCAATTTTCAACCCTTATAACTCTTGACCTCTATAACCCCTATTCCCAAAATACTATAAAAATTGACCATAAGATTACTTATGACCTGTATAACCCATATCAGCCAACTAGTCCCCATAACAACTAATGCTTGCAAAGATCAATCCATACAACCTATAATACACAATACTTATAACCCCTAACCTCAAACAACTAATCATTAAACACTCCATCCTTAAATGCTAATTATAAAGGCCAATCCCTATAATGTGTATACAATTGAAATCCTTACCCATATATCTGTTAGAAAAATAGGATCGCAAAGCAATACAATAAAAACAAATGCAGAAATAAAACACAAAAGATACACAATAAAAATAGAGACACAGATATACGTGGTTCACCCAGTGTGGGCTACATCTACCAGAGAAATTTCCAGGTCCTTCCTTTTTATTATCCAACAAATGAAGGGATATAACCTACAACACACCCGTTGTAACTTCCTCTTCTTTCTCTCACAGTCTCCTCTCTCAGAATACAATATTCACAATGATACATAGCTGCAATACAATTCTCTCATAAAAGAGGGCTTCCTTCTAGGGAAAAACACCCTAACATAACTTCTACCATCAAATCTGCGACCTTAAAATGAACGGTCCAGATTTACTATGAAATTACAATATACATTTGCAAGGCAATTTTTTCTTCGAGGGCTTCGCCGCCAAACCCCTGCTTGCCCTCGAATCCTATAGGGGGGGAAAGCCCCCCCACATGGAGGGGTGTACAAATTTTCAGGGTGTACAGTCTTCATAGAGTATAAACACGGCTAAAAACAAAGACCTATGAAACAGGAAGATAATCATGCTCCACAACCAACAATCTCCCACTTGGAGACTGATCACAACAAATCCACTGCTGTTGTACATGCTGGACTATACTCCACCTTGGACCTGGAAAATTTCTCATCTTCACCTTCATGCTTGAAGTCCAATTGAAACTGAGTAGGAACTCAGTTTCTCCCTGGTTACTCCCTTTGTTAACATGTCTGCAGGATTCTGGATAGTGTGTATCTTTTCCAACTTCAAATGTCCATCTTCCAAGACAGATCGTATAAAATGGTACTTGCGATGTATATTCTTAGTATTTGAATGGAAGGTTGATTTCTTTGCAATATGAATGGCACTCTCATTGTCACAGTACAACATGCTATTCTCTTACTTCTTTCCTAATTCCTCCATAATCCTCTGTAACCAAATCAACTATTTACTAGCCTCTGTAGCAACAACATACTCTACCTCCGTTGTTGAAAGTGCAACAACCTTTTTCAGTTTCGAAATACAACTTACTGTTGTTCCACCTACAATAAAAACATACCATGTGGTGCTCATCCTGCTATATTTATCACATGCCATATCTGAATCAACATATCCCTGTAGAACAACGTACGAACCTCCAAAACATAATGCAAGAGTAGAAATACCTTTCAAATACTTGAGAATCCACTTTACTTCCTCCCAATGTTATTTACCTGGATTGTTCATATACCTACTAACAAATCCCACTGCATGTGCAATATCTGGTCTTGTGCAAACCATCACATACATCAAGCTGTTGACTGATGATGACTAAGGGACACTGAACATGTATTCTATCTCCTCCTGTGTCTTGGGACACATTTATTTGGTTAATTTGAAATGGTTGGATAAAGTTCTACTAACTAGTTTTTCATTCTGCATTCTAAACCTCTTCAACACCTTCTCTATGTACTCACCCTGAGACAATGTCAAATTGAGATTTTTCCTATCTCTTGTTATTCTCATACAAACGATTTTCTTTGCAACTCCCAAATCCTTCATCGCAAATGAATTACCTAATTTCTTATTGAGAACATTTATATCTTGCATATTAGACCCTGTAACAAGCATGTCATTTACATACAATAGCAAGATAATATAGCTTCCATTTTCTATCATTTTAAAATAAACACAGTGATCTGAATGACATCTACTATAACCTTGTTCTGTCATAAACCTGTCAAAATTCAAATACCACTGCCTTGGAGATTTCTTTAGGCCATACAAGCTCTTCTTCAACCTACATACCAAATTCTCCTTCTCTTTGACCTCATACCCCTGTGGCTGTTGCATATAAATCTCTTTCTCCAAATCCCCATGGGGAAAAGCTATTTTTACATCTAACTGTTCAAGATGCAAATATTCTACTGCCACAAGACTTAAAATATCCCTAATTGAAGTCATTTTAACAATAGGAGAAAATATTTCATCAAAATCTATACCTTTCTTTTGTGCAAACCCCTTTACAACAAGTCTAGCCTTGTACCTCTTTTCTCCTCCATCTTCTTCCTTCAACTTGTAAACCCATTTATTCCGCAATGCTCTTTTTCCTTCAGGAAACTGAACCAAATCCCAAGTCTGGTTATTTACTAGGGAATCCATTTCCTCTTTCACGCCTTGCTCCCAATTCTTTTTAGTGTCTACCTGCATTGCCTCTTCATAACATTCTAGTTCACCATATTCAGTCAACAATGAATAATACAATGAAGAAGAGTATCTTTTAGGGGGTCTACTTAACCTGGTAAATATTCTAACAACACTTGCATGAGTTTGAGGTACCTACTTCTCTTGTTGTTGTACATTTTGATTACTTGGTACCTTTGGAATTTCTTTTTTAGTGATCTCATCAAGCACCGTGTATTCTGGTTTTTGTTTTTCTTGTATCTTTCCTTGCAACTGGTCTTTGTACATGACCTTCTCATTGAATATGAAATATCTGCTCCTAATGATTTTGTGATTTTCATAATCCCATAAGAGATAACCAAAATTATTAACACCGTATCCAATAAAGGTACACTTCTTGGATTTTCCCTCAAGCTTTGTTGTATTTTCTTTATCAATATGGACAAATGCTTCACAACTGAAAGTCTTCAAAAAATAATAGTTTACCTTTTTACCTGTCCATGACTCCCCTGGAATTCAATGATTCAAAGAGCTTGAAGGTCCTCAGTTTATTAAGTAAACAACAATATCTACGACATCTGCCAAGAACTGTAAGGGAAAACCAACATGCAATCTCATACTCTGTGCACGCTCCATGATTGTCCTGTTCATCCTTTCTGACACACCATTTTATTGTGGTGCTCCTAGAACTGTCTTCTCTCTACGAATCCCATAGTATGAATAATAATCATCAAACTCCTTACTGCAATATTCACCTCCATTGTCTGATTTGAGACACTTTAGCCTTTTTCTTGTCTCATTCTCAACCAAAGATTTCCATTTCTTAAAAGTATCAAAAACATCAGATTTTTGTCGAATGCAATAAACCCAAGTTTTTCTAGTTGTATCATCAATAAAAGTAACATAATAATGAGAGCCACCAAGATATGATACCTGAGATGGTCCCCATATATATGTATACACAAGCTCTAACCTTTCACTCTTCTTTTCTTTTCTGACTTTGAGAAATCTGACTCTCTTCTATTTTCCATAAAGACAATGCTCATAGAAATCCAAATCATTTTGTTTAAGATCTGGCAATAAATTTCTTTTGTGAAGTATCTGCATCCCTTCTCACTCATGTGTCCAAGCCTATGATGCAAAAGTGTTGTATCCATTCCTGTAGAAGATAAATATATAGAATAGTCAATATTACCAGTACATAAATACAATGTACCTACCTTGTCTCCTTTTGCTATCACCAGTGATCCATTGGTGATCTTCCATGCCTTATCTGTAAATACAGATATGCAATATTCACTTGCCAAATGCCCCGTTGAAATCATATTTTTCCTTAGATCTGGAACAAGTCTTACCTCTTTCAACAACCATTGTTTTCCATTCCTTTGCTTTATTTTTACCTTTCCCATTCCAACAATTTTTCATGATGCATCATCACCCAAATGAACCTGTC
This sequence comes from Picea engelmannii, assembly GCA_009831015.1. Lineage (NCBI taxonomy): Eukaryota > Viridiplantae > Streptophyta > Pinopsida > Pinales > Pinaceae > Picea > Picea engelmannii. The sequence continues at coordinate 58,504 of ML793431.1, read as the reverse complement.
CAAAATCACCTTGAACGTAATCTAGAAAATGTTTCCTATGGGGTGTGGCATGAAATGAAGCCCTTGAATCTACTACCCAAGAATCATAAATATTATCTACAGAAAGAATCAAATCATCTTGTAACACATCACCTGTTACATTTGCTTCCTGATTTTTCTTGTTTTCCATCTCTTTGTTTCTTTGGATCTATGTAGTCTTTCTTCAGATGTCCTTTCTTCCCACAATTCTGACACTCTATCTTTCCCAGTATGGATTTGGATATGCCCTTCCTATAATTCCCACGGTTCCCTGAGCCCTTTCCTCTATCCTTTTGTCTTCCCCTGTTCTCCATGTTTAACGCATTACCTGATGTCTCACCTGTGATTTTTCGTCACATTTCCTCGCTAAGGATAACACCAAAAACATCATCAAATTTTAAAGTGTTTGAACCAAATATAGAGTTACTTACAACCATGAACAAGCCGTTCCATCTTTCAGGCAATGAGCACAAGATTAGAATATCCCTGAACTCATCATCAAAGTCCACTTTTATAGAAATTAGTTGGTTCGTAACCATATTAAATTCATTTAAATAATCTGCAATAGACCCACCTTCTGACATCTTCATATTAAATAATCTCTTCATTAGAAATACCTTATTGGATGTCGAGGGTTTTTCATACAGTTTAGCCTATGCGTCATTCATCTCCTTCGTTGTCTTTTCTTTCAAAATACTGAAATCCACCGACACTTCCAGGCTCAACCACATCGTTCCTAGTGCCTTTCTGTCAAGAACCTCTGATTCTTCATCCTTCATGGCCATTGACTTCTTTTCTTTTCATCCCGATGGTAGGAATAGGTCCTTCTAATATAAATAATCTTCCATCTACATCTTCCATAACTGGTAGTTTTGGTCGTTAAATTTCTCAACCCTAAACTTCCCATCTTCTTGCATTGCTCCTACTCGAACCAGGAACCCTCTTTTCCAGGGAGTTACCTTTCTCTCTGATACCAGTTGTTATAAAAACAGGATCGTGGAGAAATTAAAATAAAAAAAAATGCGGAAATAAAACATAGAAGATACACAATACAATAGAGACACATATATACGCGGTTCACCCAATGTGGGCTACGTCCACCAGAGAAATTGCTAGATACTTCCTTTTTATTATCCATCAAATGAAGGGATACAACCTACAACACACCTGCTGTAACTTCCTCTTCTTTCTCTCATAGTCTTCTCTCTTAGAATACAATATTCACAATGATACATAATCACAATACAATTCCCTCATAAAAGAGAGTTTCCTTAGAGGGAAAAAAACCCTAACATAACTTCTACTGTCAGATCTACGACCTTATAATGAATGGTCCAGATTTATTATGAAATTACAGTATACATTTACAAGGAAAATTTTTCTTTAGGGGCTTCGCCCCCAAACCCTGCAGGGGGGCGAAGCCCCCCCTGTAACCTCCCCCCTGTGTGGAGGGGTGTACAATATTCATGGGGTATAAACATGGATGAAAACAAATACCTATGAAACAAGAAGATAATCAGGCTCCACAACCAACAATCTCCCACTTGGAGACTAATCACAACAACTCTACTGTTGTTGTACCTACTGGACTTTAATCCACCTTGGACCTAGAAAATTTCTCATCTTCACCTTCATGCTTGAAGACCAACTGGAACTAAGAAGGAACTCAGTTTCTCCCTGGTTACTCCCTTTGTTAACATGTCTACATGATTCTAGCTAGTGTGTATCTTTTCCAACTTCAAATGTCCATCTTCCAAGACGGATTGTATGAAATGGTACCTGAGATGTATATTCTTAGTCTTCGAATGGAAGGCCGAGTTCTTTGCAAGATCAATGAAACTCTCACTATCACAGTACAAACTTCTATTCTATTACTTCTTTCCCAATTCCTCCATAAACCTTTGTAACCAAATCATCTCTTTACTAGCATTTGTAGCAACAACATACTCTGCCTCCGTTGTTGAAAATGAAACAACCTTTTTACAGTTTAAAAATCCAACTTACTTCGGTTCCACCTACAGTAAAAACATACCCTGTGGTGCTCATCCTACTATCTTTATCACTTGCCATATCTGAATCAACATATTCTTGTAGAACAACGTCTGAACCTCCAAAACATAATGCATGAGTAGCAATACCTTTCAAATACTTGAGAATCCACTTTACTGCCTCCAATGTTCTTTACCCAGATTGTTCATATACCTACTCACAACTCCCATTGCATGTGCAATATCTGGTCTTGTGCAAACCATCGCATATGACTCGCACAAACAATTTGACAATCAAACAACAAGCCTATATTGAGAAAAAAATTATGTCGTCGGATTATAGACGCATAAATGTCAAATTTCAGACGAATTGGTTGTCGGATTTTGGGTACAAATGTAGTAGTGCTTGCACCTAGCCACACCCATTTTTGTGAGCAAAAGTGCACATGAACACAAGCATGTCAATAGAGAGATTTAAACATTGGTGTGGGTAATAACAATAACTTATTATCATTGACCTGAAAATACATTGTTGACATAGATCCCATATTTGGTCTTGAGATTTTTTCCTAATAATTAGAAGGGTTCATATGTACTCATTGGTAAATAAAATTTAGGTCAATGTTGCAAAGATATTTTTCTCCTTTCAAATAATTTATGAGATCATCAATCTTGGGTAGCGGGTACCAATCTTTCACATAGATCTTGTTCAATGATTTTTTAATATGTGCATAATCTCCATTCTTATTGTTCCTTTTTGGGTACAACGATAACTGGAGTACCACAAAGAGAAGTTTTGGGACTAGCCTTACCGTCCTAAAGAAGATTTATTGATTGCTTCTTGATCTATAAACTGTTATGCAATATTCAGAACAATTGGGAAGTGAATATATTTGAATTAGATAGATCTTATGTTAATGTATTATGTGGGGAACAATTAGACTTGTAGGTTGTTCAAAAACATCTAAATAGGAAGCTATGCTATCCTAAATATCTGAAGGAAGGATATTTCCTATGTTGTCTTCTTTGGCTTGCTGGACAACAACATGTACTACTAATAACTTATGGAGATTGCCCAATTTTATTGTTTTCTTACCATAAAGTAAATGATTGTTGGGTGATGAGAAATATAGGTGAGTTTGTATACTTTACCAATCTAAGTTTGTTTCTTCCACATGGAACTTAATAGTTTGGATATTAAATACCTCAATCGTCTCATGTCATATCTTGAAGTATATTATCTCTAAAGTTTTTCAAGGATATTAATAAGAGCTCGTTGGACATGGTACATGCTCAAAGAAAAATGTCCAATTGACCATGAATGTGCATTTGATAAAAAAGTGGTTCACAAATATGAATTGATTATGGTGATACCCATGAAATTGTTCTGGCATGGTTATATCTTGCAATGCTTGACAATCATTGGGAATCCATGGCTCCAGTGTGTTTATAAATTGAGCATGCACACCACTCATATAATGGAAAATGAAATGCTATCAAGGGCCAAATAATTTGGCATCATAATTCACCCTCTCTCTAAGTCTATGAGGACTCAAGTCACCAATTTACAAGGAGGATCCATAACATAGATACTTATAGGGGGATGTTGGCTAAAAACATAGGGATTGTAGGAACTTTCTTCATCCTTAAAAGCAATGATCCTCTTTGGTTTCCTAAACTCATTTCCATCAAGTGTGTGAAGAATGAGCTTTTGACCATTGGCATCAATGACAACACTTTGAGGAAATGTGCATTATATTTTAACATATGTGCAATGCCTCATTTCTTCCCCCAAAAATAAGTAAAATAACGTTAAAATTAGTGGTATTTCACTTGCACTGAAAACAACTCCCACTTATTCTGTACCTCTCAAGTCATTTCACAAAGTTGGACTAGATTCAAGCTCAACATGGTCTTCTTTCCCCTCTAATTCTGCCAAGCTCGTTCCCTTGGTTGTGGTTTCTCTAGATAGTAGCTTGGGACAGTGGGAATCTCGTTAGTCCATTCATGTGTGTCACTAATTAGATGACACGGAGGAATTTGAATACCTTAAGAGAGTCATAGTTACTCCCATCGTTTACCCGCGCTTGGTTGAATTTATTCACTTTGACATGCAGAGCACTAGGCATAAATCACATTGTGTTAACATCCACATGGACCATCACAATGCTTTGTTTTAATTAACCAATTGGATTTCCCTAGTCCGTACCAGTTTTGACAAGGTTCATTAATATTAATTATGTATATATATATATATAATAAAAACAAAAAACAAAAACAAAAACGTATTATATATATAATATAATATAATATAATATATTTTAATTAAATTAAAAACAAAAAATAATAAACCATTAAAAAAAAAACAAAACCAAAAAACAATACAAATGTCAAACGCGCCCGTGCCCATTCATTACAAAGAAAATTAGGGTGGTGATCTCGCGTGCCCGATCTAGTAGCTGAGCAAAACTCCATCGACGGATAGAGTCAAAGGAGAAAAACCCCGAGTCTTCAATGAGATCACCCTAATTCAAAAGGTTTAGAGAGAAAAAACCCGTCCAACAGAGGCAAAGGAGAAAATTAGGAGCTCTATCCAATCATTGATAGAGGCAGAGGAGCAAAGGATACCTATCCGGTCATTGACAGAGGTGGAGGTAGAGGAGAAAAGGATCCCTATCCAACCATCGATAGAGGTAGAGGAGAAAATGATCTCTATCCAGACATCAACAGAGCCAGAGGCAGAGGAGACCTATTTGGACATCGACAAAGGTAGAGGAGCCCTATCTGGCCAAACCTGTGGAGATGCCCCTGAAATCGGTAATGTCTCTCGTCTTGATGCTAAAAATGGTTGAAACATTGAAAACTAATAGGGAAACAACTTATAAAAATATGAATAACCATGCCAAAGGTAGTTGGTAAACTAATGGAGGTTGCATTCACCGTTATGTTTCTTCCATTGTTCCATACAATTTCCCTAAGCTTTAGTTTTGCTTAATGTTTTTCTTAGTGTCTTCGCCAATCTTTCACAGACCATGAAGACCTATTGTAACAAGTATAGCTCATTAATTTATCAAATATCATAGTGCTAATCATTTTGACAATTTTAGAAAAAGAAAATCTAAGTTGTAATTCAGTGCAGGCATGCGAGGTTTAGATATCAATTTTATTGAAACAAAATGGGGAAGCACTATGGAAAATTGCAATTGAAGAGAACAAATAAATTTGTAGCAAGACCACAATCTAGAAGAGAATTCATTTCTCATGCATGGAAAATCAACCATATAGGATGAACATAGTCGAATGCATATATTGAGAAAGATAGACAAGTTAATGGTAAGTTGAAAACACTCTGAAAACATCATATACCAATATGATAAACATGGTATGATATAAAAGTTGTGGTAATTCTAGTGAAATTGGACTTTGAGCAACCCCTTAAATTTTATTTTCACACTCAAATGTAGCATATGAGACTCCATCCAATCACCATAAAGACATCTAACAATGTCTATATTCTGTATAATATGCACGTGGATGTAGAAATTGTCCAACAAATAAAATGATCACTAAATTACTAATTCAATTCCAATCCAAGTTGCGTAAGCTCTCTTGAGAGATATAATTTTGTAGGTGAGAGGGAATGCACTCTTGAGATAATTGCAAGTCCTTTTCTAATTGTTGAGATTCTTCGTAGGCCAATACTAAATATTTTTTTATTCTTAATGAAGTAGATTATTTTAGTGAAGAGATAATTTAAATACCACTCACATGTTACCTCTAGTGAAGACCTATGATTTTTGTGTAGTTGATAATACACACATTGAAGTCCCAAATAGGCTCATTATCTTGTTTATGCATACTGCTGAGCTCTTGATACACCTTCTCTATTTGATAATTATTATAAGCATCCTCAAAAACTTTGTTGAAATGCTTCCAATAGTGAATTTATTGGATGTTAAGTAATAATACCAATCTTAGAATTTTGCTTCAAAGGTGAAGAGAAATAATTTGCTTGCACCATCCTCTTCAATAATGTTTAGTAAGTGAAGTATATTTTCATAAATCTAAATATTCTCTAATGCAGTTATGTCACCTTCACCATTGAACTTTGGGAATAAATTTACTACCTCTGTTGGGAGGTCATGCAAATGTCCTTGTAGGTACAAAGAAATGTTGTCCTCCCACACAATAATTTAGGGTAAATCCATGAGCTACGACTGCCAAAATTTAAAATAATGGCTATACATGGGTTGGCTTGCCATTCGTCCTCATTCTAGTGCCAAAATGTTAATGCAAGCAAAAATGATCCCCATCAACCATAGAGGATTACCTGACATAAGGGCCCAATTAGACATTTCTCCATTCAAATGCCAAGCCCTACAATTATGACCCAACTTTCTTATGTAAGGTAAGTTATTCTATTATTATCTCCATCTAATCTAACCTAAAGTAACTAATGTAAATTGCATAAATGTAAATGAAGATGGTGTGAAAGTGGGGAATGGGAAACAATTACAATATGCTAAAATGAAAGAAAAAATTAAGAACATCCTAATTAAAGGATTAAAAGAACAATATATATATATATGCAATTAGTAGTAAGTAGAATAGTCCAACTTTGTTATAAAAAATGAACCTGAATTAGACCCTTCTAGCTTTTTCCTAAAGTGAAATGATTTGATTGCTAAGAACAATTCCCTATCAAAAAACTACTTAGTAACCACATTGAAATGAAACATGATTAGACATGCTATGATACAGAGAATATTCCATCTAATGTACATGCATAATCATAGATTTTGAGAAATCGATAATAGTCCCAAGTCACCAAGAAGATGCCTATTTCATATTAGGTTTTAGCAAGCATATGTTAAATGAGAGTAAATCTGAGAGAAATGAGAGAACAATCCCATGACCCACAAGCACCAGGAGAACTAGGAAAGGAGAGAACAATCCCATGACCAAACACAACTATCCATGAGTATAAATAAACTAGCTAACTTAAATCTCTTTAACAACATAAGAAGATAACTTACAATGCATAAAAGATAACATTTTACCTAAATGAAAAGGATTTATAAGTTTAGTTTGTGACTCTTGGCCTTCCATCTTCTGGATTATTAAACTACCCTAAATGAAGCTTGAGATACCTTAGATGATGCTTGAGCTACCCTAGCTGAACCTGCAGCTTCTAGTTCTTAAATCAATACAAAATTTCATCTTATTCTCACTTTAACTATTCAAACTAGTTACTTGAACCATATTTTCATCAATTTAGGAAATTATAATATCACCCATCAAAGTGAGGCTTTATCCAAAAAAAAAAACCAGAACATGATCATCATTTCATTGTTTTATAGCATAAAGGTTTATGTCAAATTGATTCTCTAAAAATTATGACAAAGCTTTTAGTACTTGTTCTAGTTAACTTAGGACATTTACCCATTGGTGTATATAAAATAATCTCAATATGGTATAGTTTCAAGGATGAGATTGGTTTGTTTAGAAAAGTTTAAAGGATCAAAATCTACTTGGAGGATAATGTAGTTTCCATAATGATAAGACATAAATTAGATATATAATTTATTAGCAATCATAGTTTCCCTTCTATTAAAAAATTGCCAATCTCTTCGATAGAAAAGTGTCATTACTTCTTAGTAATTGACATTGTGGCTTAGTAATTGTAGTACCTAGATAGTTAGAATTTAAAAATTCAATATGGAACCTAAGAAAGAACCAAAGTACTTTTAGAAAAGAAAATCTATAGAGAATGAGATTCATACACATCAGGATATATATTTATTATTATGAGTTGGTGTGCAGATTAAGATGAATAATTTAGAGACTCGAGCTATTTATTTGGGATAGTTGGTAGAGGAGTTATGACTAGTTTGTTGATATTTTTACTAAAGTAGTAGCATTATCTCAGATTATGAAATTTTAGAAGATTCTTAGACTTTAGGAAGATATCCTTACAAGGGTGTGTGCAAATATATTTCCACCTCTTTTGTTGAGATATTCCCACTTTTGATTCAATGCTAAAATGGTGTTTGTTGACACCACCTACCCTTGGAATTCATTATTCTTCAATTCTACACTTCCTTAGGCCTTCAACATAGGATCAATGTTGCTGATTTGAGACATTGGAGGATGACACTCATATATACACTCCTATTGAGCTAGGTCTCTCTACTAGATTGATGCAAGTTTCAACCTACATATTGGATCAGAGTTTTACATAGTGATTATTACTTCTAAACGAAAACATATGGGTTTTAATGGCCATAACTATGGCACGTGGGCACAATGCATGGAAACATTATTAGAGTAAAAAAAATTGGTATTTTACAAAACCTATGGTTCAAGACCCTAAGGAAGAACTTCATAAATCCATTATTAGTGGGAAGAATGATGAGGTTATAAAATTCATTTCGTTCTACATCTCTAGGGAGATTCATTCCAATACAAGTATAATCAACTATTTGAATCAAGTTTGGAAGAAGTTGAAGAATTTGTTGGACAAGATATATGAGAATTAGGTTATGCAAATCAAGAAACAATTGATCTATCTTAATCCTCTCTTTTTTGATAGTATTGAAAACTATTTGGCTCATGTGAAGGAGCTTCGATTAAAACTACGTGAATGTGGAAATGGGAATTTTTGTAAATAAATACTAACAACTTATAGAACTAAAATCTTAATGAATTTGAAGACACCTTATGAAATTTTATGTTTGGAATTCCATGCTAGTTGGGCTTCCAAGAAAGAATAAGATATGACTATAACTTGGATTATTTATATGGTTTTCAAATTAGGGGATAGAAAAGTTTATTGATGATGGTAAAATTCATAATAAGAAATACGACCATCTCCTTAAAGAAAAGAATTGATAGAAATATAGAGAACAAGGTCAAGGATATGATACATATTTTGATGGCTATCATGCTAAATATAGTGTTGACCAAATTGACAATAATTCACATGATGATGATCCATCATCTAATAAAGGTAAGAAGATGAGGAATTTTCAATACAATGGTAAGGTGGGACATGTTGGGAAGGATTGATAGAATAAGACCAAAGACCTTGAGGATCAGGTCAAGAATATTAAGGAGGGGTGTTGACTAGTTGACTAATTGACCAACAACATTGGATTTCGAAAGGTGATGGAAATAAATATAATTTCTCCTCTAATTTTGTAGGTGAGAGGGAATGCACTATTGAGAGATTTAACAAAATCATTGCACATGGAATCTTCTCAGTTTGTGTTGTCTTATTCATTCTTAGTCTCTGTTGATTTTTCTTCCCTATATTTCTTCACCAAAAACTACATTACCAATTATGTCAATGTAGAAATGCTTTGCTCCAACTAGGAAAGCATGGCTTCTATATCCTACATTTCATGTCCTTCATGAGGTTTTCTTTCCATATTGGGTTTTTTGCTCCACAATATTCTTGGGAGAAATGCTTCTCCACTATTTTTTGTACCTATTGTAGGAGTTTACCATGCAAGTTTTCTCCAAGTCTTTCAAACATTTTATAATACCATATGATCCATAATAGAGGGATTAACAATCCACAAAATTCAATGACAAGGATAATTAATTCCTCATGCATTTAAAATAAGGCATCGAGACTGAGGAAATGTGAATACATATATAAAGAAAGATAAATAGGTTGGTGGAAAGTTAAAAATAATCCAAGAACATCACTAACCAATCAAGTAAATATGGTATGGTGTGAAAGTAGTAGTGAGCCCTATCGAGGCCAACTATGTGTGCCTCCTTAACTTTTATTTATTTTCACAGTCAAATGTAGTAGAGAATCCTACATCCAATCACTGGAAATACCTGTAAGAAAGTTTCTATTGTATATAATGTCCCTTGGATGTAGATAATGTACAACTGAGTGATATAGAACAAAAGGATCATCAAATCACTAGTTCAATTTTAGTCCAAGTCAAATATTCTCAGATTGTATCCTATGACACAACATCTTTTTTAGGCATTCTTCGAAACAATTTTTGGGCAATATTAATGTTCCCATAGTTGGAACACATATCTATTGAAATATTGTAACTACGAAGAATATTCTAATTATATTTGAGCTATTATTGTATAGATCAAATCCCCTTTTGCGGATTGATCAAAGAAGGTATTGTATAAGATCAAATCCCCTTTTGTGGATTGGTCAAACTGTATTTGTATGGTGGTATTTGTAAAGTCAGCCCCTAGTAATTATAAAGTGGTTTTAGCCACTTCTAGGAGAATTTGTCTCCACCAAGTGAAGAGAAACAACCCTAGTGCCACCTCACAACTTGTATTTATATGTGAGGATGGTGTCTCATTTGAACACACTCACTCACTCATCTAGTGCACATATCTTGAAGGAAGTTGCAGTTGCAGGAAGAAGTCTAACAAAGGAGAAAGAGGCACATGATTGATCTTGTTCTATCTTTGGTGTTTTGGTCTTAGTCTTGAAATTGTATTAGAAATCTCTTCTTGAGGAGGTTTTGTTGGGTTTTCTCCTCCATGAGGGTTTCCCAAGATAAAATGCGGCGTACCTTGTGATTGTGTTTCTTTCAGTGATCCTCTTTATACTGTTGTTTTGGAAATGCATTGAATTCTCATGAAATTTGGAAATAACCTAATCACATCAGTAAAAATTAACAATATCTACAAGGCTAATGCCCACAATATCTACATGAAACTGTTATTATTGTGAATCATATTTCATAATCAAGAGATTACTGAAGCCTTCTACGAATGTTTGTTAACTATTTCTCTTATTCGATGGAGTGTAGGTACAACCAAACATGTATTTGTTAGATATGTCCTCCTTGAGTGAGGAAAGTTCAGGAAGACTAGAGGAAAGTGAGACATCTAGTAGGCCTAAAAGAGGGAGATCAACTAGATGTCAAAAAATTAGAAGAAAATTCCATAAACGAATGGAATTTTTTCTCGCTGAAGGGGGGTCATGTTCTTATGATGATGAGACTATAGGTGACATTGAGGTGCCCTTGAGGTACAAACATCTAGTGAAACAATGGGTACCCAAGGATCTTCCTTATCTAAACATAGATTTTTGTGTGAAGGAGAGGATATTTCAGATTACACCATTGTTAAGAACCAAATATCAATATATCATAGAAAAACCTCAGAAAAAGTACTCAACACCTTGAAAAAGAGATAATTTCAGATAATAAGCCTCTTTGAGGGGGCAACCTCCTTTTATCCCACTTAAATGTTCAAGTACAAGATGGTTCAAAATGAAAATGTCTCCTTGGTATATATAGGAGACTAGGAGGTATAATTACAACTAATGGCCTAAAGCTGACATAAATAAAATAACATTAC
>ML793431.1:0-28062 GCA_009831015.1 Picea engelmannii | reverse complement strand
CGTTGGCTGGGGCCGTGGATGTTTCCCCGTAGGGGTTTTACCACGTGAAAACATCGGTGTGTTGATCTTTGATCTGGTTATGTGAGTGGTTACTGAAGGTGTTCGTCCTCTGTTGGAATACCTGTGTTGTCGAACAAAAATCAACAAAATTTCAGCATTTTTCCAGAAACGATCGTACGGTTTTCAAAATTTCATCCAAAATTTATTTGGATATTTTTCATTACAAGAAGATAAAGTGGATATGCATGGACATATCTATGGTGCATATACTTCATCAGATCCGTGCAGACATCTACATCTTCAACAAAATCTTCAACGAACACAAACTTGCACAGTTGCAAGGTCTTCTTGGAGTGAAGGACAAGGTTGCTTGACAACTGTTTTTTGTTCCTTCTCATTTTATTTTTTTATGCATTGTAATTTGAGGGGTGGGGGGGGTTTGTTCCCATGAAGTTTTCCCTCTTTCCTCGTTTAGTTCAGTGTATCTTTTGTATTTGGGTACCTAACATGGCCTCGTAGCCGAGACCCATTCTTTATTTTCACCATAGTGATGTTTAGGGGGGGTGTTGGAGTTACTTCACACACACATAGGATTTATTTTTCCTAAGGTTATTCCTTTTTTATTAGTCATAATTAATCATTATCCAGTCTCTTGTATTTTAAGGGAGAATATTCCACCTGGAGAATATTCTCTTTCAGTTGACACTTCAGTTTGACTAGTTGAGTTGAGTTTAGATGTTGCATTGGTTTTTTCACCATGAAACATTGGGATCATTACCAACTCACTACTCTTTGTTCATTCAGTTAACTGAAGACTAGTTGACTAGTTAACTCAGCTAGGTGGCAATTCACTTGCGTAACTGCCTGAGAGACTAGACTAGGTGGCAACTTACTCTTGTAACTGATGGTGTGTGTCCAGATCAATCTAGACCACCACTATAGCTCATTAGTTACTCTTGTATCCTATATATATTGTAAATTATTCACTCTTTATGTGTGGAATACGATTAATGAGAATTCTTCCATTCTTTCTATCTTGCTTCTTCTTTCTCAATTTCTCTCTGCAAACGTGTGTAGTATTTTCTATCTAGATCTATTCTGTGCAGGTTCAACACATTTACAATGAAAACCCGTTTCAATTAAGATAAGAAAAATTACACCCATTTCAATCAAAGTCAATAAAACAACACCCATTTTAGTCAATCCAAACAAATGAAGGAATATGATAACATTACCTCTTCTACTGTGAAACACAATGGTCACTAATTCTTTAGGACACCAGGCTTTCTAAGCCCTTTGGTATCCATCCTCCACCTCCATATCCCGATGATAATAACATGTCTTCCTACACTTCCAAACTATTCCAAAAATACCCAACAAACAACCAAACCAACACCCATTATCAACAAGACCAAGTCATGTCTTATAATACATAGTGCCCATGGTGGGTATTATGATACAATATAGTGGAGTGGATCACTCTATTTCTTTTGAGACATTTTCGTTCAATTATATTTATAATTATCAATTGAATACAAAGTCTCCATTGATTCCAACAATAATGTTATTGCCTGGTTACAGATTCTTGATATGCAAAACATTTCCATAAATTTTGGATATTGCTTCCTATGCAATCATTTGAGTGGAAGGAGTATTACCTTCAAACAAAGACCTCTTCAGAGGAAAATTAAAGAAATTTCATGCTTGTTGAATGGACCTTTGAATGTTTTAGATATAATTCGCATTGTAGAACTGCAGGAATCACGCCTCCCTATCGCGTGAAATTATAATACGGAATACCCATGAGTAAATTCCACTGCCATGTTTCAATGAAAAAATAGGGACCCTTAAAAAATGCAAAGTGAGGTAATCAACCTTTTTTCAAATTTAGAAATGGGCACAAATGGAGAAAGGTAGTTGCAGCCTTAAATATTGCATGTACCTCACATCTGAACCTCATGTCACCTGATGTGTTAAATACCATTTGTGTCCCGTCATTTGGTGTAGCCCAGTCACCGGAGGATGCAACTGTGTCGTTTCATAGAGTGGAGATTCTAGAGGATGCATATGCTACAATTGGTGAATGGGAAAGGGTCAGAAAAGGTGCATATCATTGGCCTTTTGTCCTACACCCTTTTTTGAATCTAAAAAATGTACTTGTTAAACAAAAAACATGTTAGGGGTAGTACACAACATTAGTAGATTTGAAATGAGTTATCATAAACCAAAATTATTTCAATTTCCTATTGTAATGAATTTATGTTCAATATGTGAGCACTACAAAGAAGTTAAACATCATATCATAGTTGAAGAGAGATATGTGATATCTTCCACAATTAAGGAATCATTCTTTAATAGCTCTTTGAGAGCCACAACCTTGTATTAAGTGAGATACATAACATAAAATAGAAGGAAAGATGGATGATTGAATGGTCTCTAGAAGTCTATAACAAGCCACAATGCCTATTAAAATATGTAGTGAGTAAATATGCTTTGTAATTTTTGCATTGTATCCCTAATAAAAGAAAAAAGGCATAGTCCTTCATTTTGCTAGAGTTTTCCGAGAATGAGTTTTTAAGGCCCCTTTGTTTTTCTAGGATGATGAGTTGGTAGGAAAATGCTAGTAAAAGAAGGAAAACCAATGTGTCACTACAAAAGATGAGCAATTGGACCCAATCAAACTAGAAGAGTAGCAGATTTTCAGGATAAGATCCCCAATTTTTATGATTTGGGTGGTTAAGCAATGCTTGCACATATTGGAATGTGTTTATGAAACAATTTAAATTAGTTAACTAGATTAGCCTGGTACACTAGTTTGGGTGGTTGAGTGCTTTAAGATTCATGTAGGAGGTCTCACGGTTTATTCTATGCATTGACTAGCTTTGTTGGTTGCCTCACTTGAAGTCTCTACCAAGTTAGGTGTTATAATCAACACCAATGAGTTTACATTGGGTAACATTTTTGAAATGTGAGGAAGTGCTCGAGGGTATCCCTGTAAGGTTTTACTTGGAAGAGAAGGTTAGTTATCTAGGGATTTTAACCATTTAAAAGTCCCCAAGAGATGAAATTGTATAAAAATCTTTGTATTGGTTCAAATAAAGGGTTGGTTAGTTAATTGATTGGTTGGGTAATGATTGTTTGATTGTTCCTATAGAGTAAAGAATTGGTTTTTTTGTAGTTAGTATTTTGAAACACAATGTATTTGTCTACTATTATTGAGTTTAATGGAATCACACCTCCAATTTTGGGTACCTTCATGTTTACATTGTATTATGATGATGTCTATATTATGCTATTTGTTTATTATTTCCAATTAATGTATTATTATGGATGTTGTGGGTATGGTTATGTTGAAACACACACTGACACTGAGAGGGGGGGGGGTGAATCAATGTCTTAAACTTTTGGACAATTCTCAAACTTACTCAAATTAATTAAATTATATGAATAACATATATGTATTTCAATTACTTATTATATAACACAAACTGTATAAAGAAGAATGAATATCATCTATTATTAAACTTTAATAAGTATATATGATTTCAGTCATTAAACTTCTCAACACCAACTGAATAAGAGAGATCCAACCCTCAGATACAAGACCTAGCTTGTAGTTCTTAGATCCATCTAAGATGTGAGGAATCCAACCCTCATAATAAGACCCAACTTGTAGTTCTCAGATCCAATTGAGAAGTGAGGAATCCAACCCTCATGACAAGACCCTATTGGCATATTTATTACGAGCAGACAGAAGGTAGAGTATTTGTTTGTCATTGATGGAAAGCTCAGCTCGACGGTGATGAACAAGAGAAAGTGGCAAGACCAACAGGACGATGATGAATAAGAGAAAGTGGAAAGACCGGTAGCGCAACGATGATCACATGGTAAGATCAGAACCATAAACTCCAGGAGTCAAGGAAGCAACTCACGGCAGAAAATCCCGAAATGCGATAGATCAGAGCATGTCAAAGACTCCATTTTGGAGTTTCGCAGACCGGGAAATTGGAGTTTCGGATACCGAGAGTTGGAGGAGTCAAGAGTCAAGATTCTTCATCACAGGAGTCTTGAAGTCGTGAAATGCGAAACGCCAAAATCCTGAAAGAGGCACATCAACAAAGAGTTTCACAGACCGGGAAATAATTCCATTTTGGAGTTTCGGATACCGGGAGTTGGAGAAGTCAAGAGTCGAGACTCTTCATCACAGGAGTCCCGAAGTCGCAAAATGCGAAACGTCAAAATCCCAAAATAGGCACATCAACAAAGAGTTTCACAGACCAGGAAATAACTCCATTTTAGAGTTCTGGATACCGGGAGTTGGAGTGTTGAAACACTTCACCGCAGGAATGCCGAAATGCCGACATGCGAAAACACCTTTTGGTGTAGGTTTCGGTTACCGGGAGTTGGAGTGTCGAAACACTTCACCACAGAAATCGCGAAATGAGAAATTGCGACATGGAGTTTTGGGGATCGCGACATGGAGTTTCGGAGTTTCGGGGATTGCGACATGGAGCGTCAAGATATCTCATCACAAGAATTGCCGAAATCATGAAATGCCGAAATGTGAAATTGCGACATGGAGTTTTGGGGATCGCAACATGGAGTTTTAGGAATTCGCGACATGCGAAATCATGAAATTCCGAAAGGGACTATTGTGAGTCTCGAAGACTCGAAGGGAAAAACGTCGAAATCCCATCAGCCATTCGATTATGAAAATAAAGGATTATATTATGAAGTTTTGTGGACCGTTGATCTGGATCCATTTCGAGGATTGCGACTTGGAGAGTGGAGATGCTTCGAAACAGGAATTTGCGACATGAGAAATCACGAATTACCGAAATACAAAATGCGAAAGACATTTTGTTTCTTGTAATCCAACGGTGCAGGTGAATTTGAATATGATCGAAGGGCTACTGTTTCATCTCACAGTTAATTGATAAGTTACGATTCAGTTAGAAAAACTGATTCATGATTCTTGATCGGTTGGTGATTCAATTGCTGAGGTGTGTGTGAATAAAAGAAGATATGAGACGACTGTGCAGGCTTGGTCATTCTGAATGAAAAATGAGTTGAACTGTAAGAAAGGGAAAATTACAGTATGCGCAGTGTGAGACCGACAGTATGTGCAATGTGAGATAAAAATCAGAGATGAGTAACAGATGAGGGATAGACATAAGCAAGAGCATAATTGCAGAACATATTGAAGCAGAGCAGAATTGCATAACAAACAGAGGAAGAGAAGAATTGCAGAACAATCAGAAGAAGACTAGATTTACAGAATAGAGAAGAAGTGGTACGAATCGATTTATCTGTGTTTTTGGTTATTCAATCATTTATCTGTAATCAGGGAGGTAGGGTGGTGCTAGGGAGGACTTTTGTCCTTAGAGGTTCAAGTGGGTGCTTGAACATAGAGAGTTGTAGCTTCCATCTGGTTGCATCCAGAAAAACCAAGGTGGTGCAAGGGAGAACAATTGTTCTTTGTTATACAGGTTGGTGCCTTTGTGACTAAAAGTTGGTGCTGGAACACTTAGGGAGTTGTTGCTTCTTTCTAGTGGGTGCTAGAGAAAACAGAGAGTTGGTGCTCTCAAACAAGTTGGAGCTTGTAAAACAGAGGTAGTAGCCTCACATTGAGTTGGTGCTCAATTATAGATGATGTACAGAACTTAAAAGACTGCCTATCATTTCGAAGAAGAAGAGGTTTTCTCCCTTTATGGGTTTCCTCGTGAAAATTTGTCTTTGTGTATATCTTATGTGTGAGTGATGCTCATTATTTATGTTGTCCATATGTAGTATAATATTGATGGTCACTTGGAGAAAGATTAAAAATGGTTTAATTGAATTAAAATTGTTTAAGCACAGTAACAACTGATTCACTCCCCCTCTCACTTGTCTTAGTAATTTCAACAGACCCAAATTGTAAACATGCACCAACCTGATAAAGAATGAACCTTCATTCAATCCATTGTATATATAAATATTATCCACCAAGACACCTTAATATTCACCACAACTTCTAGTTTATATAGTATATCAATAGGTATAGGATTTGAACCATTGTGTCTTTTTAGATGAACCATTGCACCCTTTCATTTATTTAACAACTATGTTATTTTAATATATTTTTTTTCTTTGGGTGAACTTGGTTCTTATTTCAATCTCTTTTAATTAAGAATAATATTCTTAATTGACATTGTTTTCTAGGCCAACCCACAGTTATGACAACCTATACTTTCTGAATTCAAATTATGCAAATAGGCACTTCCTTCAATCCACTTTCCTTTGTGACTGTAGGCTTGAGACCGCATGCTTATCCATTCTAAGCATTGTTCTGTTAGCGCTTTATCTTTCCTCCCTTATTCTTCTACATGGGACTATATTCAAATGTCAGAGGGATTATCTAGGTCCTTTGCGCTCTTTATAGCTTCTTTACCTTATCACACGACCAATGCTTAAACCAAGTCCTCCAATACTTCGACCTTCAGGATTTCGACCTTTGCAATTCTTGTATTCTTCCGGAGTTTGACCTACCGAAGTGGTAATCAAGAGTGGGAAATTGGTTGCTATTGGTTGATAGTACTCCTTACACTATCCTTCCACTGTACTCAATTGGACAGTCGAGAAATATTCCAGATGATCTTAGATCAACGACCAACATTATTTCACGAATTCGACGCTTAGGGAATTTTTGCTGGTAGGACATCCTCGGAGGTTGTAATCCTGGAGTGACATGGTATGCTAACGTCACCTAGGTTGATGTGGACCCATAGTATGTGTGCTATGTGTCACCCTGATTCATGAATTTCATAGACCTTATGTGCCAAATGGACCTTGACACTTGTCACCAGTTGATTGGGCCACATGTCATCTTTGTCTTCTACCACATGTCTCCCCCTTGGATCATGTCTCTAGGCTGCTTGATCTAACAACTCTGACTTAATTTCCTGGTGAGATGGATGATCCATATTTCATCTAGGTGCTTTAAACATATGACGGTTTGGATATAATCAAGTGTTGAGTGGACATTTCTTATTCATTTTAAACACTTAGAATGATTTCATGTGACGAGTTCTCAGACTTTCATACTTGCAGACTCATATGTCTTCTCGAGTTTCATCAAAATGCACGTCCAACTTCTGTTACCTCCATAATGAACCATAGATATTGATCCATCGGCCATGAATTAATCTCCCGGTGAGATGGACAGTCCATATTTCATCTAGGCGCTTTAAATAGATCGACGGTTAAGATATAATCAACCGTTGAGTGGTCAGTTCTTATTCATTTTAAGCATGGATTTTTACTTAGAATTATTTCATGTGACGGGTTCATGGAATTTCGGATTTGCGGATTCACATGTCTTCTATGGTGTCATAAAAATGCACCCCCTACTTCTGTAGCCTAAAAAATGAACCTATACTTATAATTTTCTTTTAGTGTTTTTTGTCGGGTTCGCAGACTCTTGGACTTGCGAACCCATAACTCTTCTACGGTGTCATCAAAATGCAGCCCCAATTTCCGTTACCTGCATAATGAACCATACTTAGAAATTTTTAAGTGAAGTCACAAATCTTACACTATCCTTCCACTACTTGATCTAACGACTAAGGATTATTTCTCCTGATCTGACGGTTGGGAATTAATTTCTCCCATCCTTTGGCTCCACCTTGATATGATGGTTCTGAATTGTACCAAAAACTACGTCAACAGACAATATTTCTCCTCGAACCCTTTGGATTTACACTTGGATTCCAACTGAACCACGATTGTTGATTTGTGCCTTTAGTCAACAATTGACGACTATCATATGTCTTGACTGTAACAGAGTTTCCTCACAACTCTAAGGGTGTTCTACAATTGATCTATTGGGAATTCGATTCTAATAACACTTCCTTTGTAGCACTCCTCCTTTCTGAGATTTTCCTTTGACCTTTCCAAAGGTCTTAACGCTGCATGATCTGATTCCCTGCAACCTAATACACTACTTCTCATGATCTTTAGGTTTATACTGGATTCCTTTGCACCTTGCGCTATGACTTCTACGCAACCTACTACGCTATATCTCTTGAGATTTATGTCAGTGCACTTCTCTATACATGGTCTATGTTTGATTCATGTTGCAATCAATGACAACACACAATCAATAATGCCAACAATCGCCTCCTTTGTCATTGAGGGAAACATATCCGTAAAACAAATGAGTTTGTACCTTTGCTCCCCCTATCATTGACCTCATCTTCAAATTGGGGAATTGAGTTTGTTTTTACTGATATCAAATTTGTTTTACTACTTCTCTCCCCCTTTGACATCAATGAAAAAGAGTGAAACTATTACTGCTTCTCTCCCCCTGTGAATATGCCAGCTGCTATCTCAGTCACTTGGGATTTTGTGTTCAAATAAGTAGTCTTGTTTGATACCAACTTTTTTAGCGATCAAGTCTTTTAAACCTAATCTAATGAATTCCTCATTTGATGACCAAATTAAATACTCCCCCTGAGTTTTTACTATTTCATAGGGTTTTACTATCTTCCCCTTTTGTCATAAAGGACAAGATTGTGAATCTTAATGATCTTCTTGATCCGTCTCTTTATTCTTCTTGATATTTTGATCTTTCACATGAATACCAATCGATCATTTACAATGATACCAATTGATCATTACTAGTTGATCAATACCAATTGATTTAATTTACATTCTACAACCAATTTTTAAGGTATGTTACCAATTTTAGTTCTTTGATACCAAGAGATCTTGTTTCTCTTTGTCATTAATTAATTTGTCTAGTTCATGCTTTGTCTTTATATGCTTTGAACTCCTCTACTGCTTTTCTTTTTAGATTTTATTTATAACTTTTGTTAAGTACATCATCAAATTAAAATTGAAAACTCCCGAAGTTCTTCATCGCTCAATCCTATTGGTGAATCTGTATCTGATAGTTCATCAACATTATTGTTTTGTGAAATATAAACTTCTTCATCTTCTTCTTTAGAATTTTATTTTTGTATTTTCAATTTATTGGCTAACAGACAATTTATTTGCAAAATATTATCAAGATATGCACTTTTGTCATGGTCTTCTTTAGGGATTTCTTCTTTCTTGAGCTTGATCCACTTTATATGCACAACTCTGATCTTCATATTCCTTATTAGGAATTTCACCCATCATTTTCTTATCAATCTCGTGTGCAATATTTTCATCATTGTTCTTGTTTTGAATTTCAAATTTTCTTCTCCAAATATTTCCATGAGGCTCTCTGATTGTTGGACCTTTCCTTTATGAATTTTCCTTTTGAGATTTTTCATCTCCTCTTTTCTTCCAAACTTCATTAGATTTTCTTCCTGAATTATTATTTCTTGTGGGTTGACTTCTTGATTTCCTGCAGTCTTGGGATTTGTGGCCAAACCTATCACAAATATAAAATCTCATTGTATGACAAAACTCTGTTCTGTGGCTAACATAGTTGTATCTCCAACATATCATTAAGTTATTGGATCTTCCTGAATCTCTCCTTTCAATACTTTTGCATTGCAATGCTTTATGACCAAATTTATGATAGAAAAAACAATAGCCATTGAAGGTGTTTCCATACTTGGGTCTGTTTTGACATGAGAAGTATGCCATTTGCTATGTTTCTTGGTTTTGATTTTTATAGCTTCCTTCTTTAACAAAGTTCATTGTTTGTATTTGGTCCGTGACTGCACTTTTTCTTTTTGAGGAGGATGAGCCTTTCTTATGTTTGGGAATGCGGTACCACTTACCACTTTCCTCTTTCTTATTGTACCCAAGAAAATTTTTGTCATTGGTTGATCTTTGACTGTTCCAGATCCTATATAGAATAGATGAGCTGTTATGGAATTTGACAGTTGCATTTGTCTTTTCATTCTTCTTTTTGAGGTTGACAATTTCCAATTCCAACATGTGACATGATTCTTCCTTTTTAGTCAACTGGATCTTCAGGGATTCTTCAATTTCCTTAGCTTCCTCAAGTTGAGTGTTTATACTGATGATCATTTCTTTTGTCTCTTCTAATACTTCTGTGATTTTATTGGGCTTGTCATATGTCTTCAACTCTTTCACTTCTTTTGTTAGATCAACAATTTTAGTCTTCAATATTTTGATCTCTTCTTCTTTGTCTTCTAGCTGAATATTTTGTTCATGAATTTCATGCTTATTTATGTTAGATTTATTCAAATGTTGTTGTATCAACATATCATTATTTTGAATTTTATCCAACTCTTCTAGAGTGCACATAATTGTGTTTTCAATTTGGTCAATAACATCCCTAGGAACTTTAATATAAAAACTATTTTCTAGTGCCATACTGTAGAAATTTCAATACAAATTATGTATTGCCTGGATTCTCCTGATCTAACAATTATATGCCACTGTTAAATACATAATCGCTTCTACTAATATTCTTGCAGAATTTAAAACACGATCTCCAATTGCAATATTAAGAAGAAAGATCAATCACACATAACACAAATGTTTTTACCGGGAAAGCACAAAGCTAAAAAACCCACTATCATATATTATGTTTATATCATGGATCATGAAACAATCTCATACAAAACTCTAATCCAAGAGCTCTCAGTACAATATAAAATCGTCTCACACTACCATACAAAAACTGACAAATTCATATGCCAATTTATTGCTCCCAGATAGCTTGCCTCCTCTGTGCAATCCCTACTAATGAAAAACCCTGCAATGAATTCAAATTCCTCTTTCCTAGGCTTCACATTCCTCATGGGCACATCCAATGTGTGTGTGGTTGCATGAATGAACCCACTAAAGTCACAACTCATAGTCAAACTTTCCCTTTCACCTGTTATCTCAACTGGGTTTCCACTGGATCTGAAATGCATGTAGCTAAAATTGGTAAATCTTCAGTTGCATGTGAGGCCACTGATTGTGAATTAATTAATAATTAATTCACTGATCTTTCACTGGTGTAAGTTCAATTACGACTAGTACAATTGAGCTTAACTCACTTAATTGAGTTAAACTACTTCACAACTCACATAACTACACATCCAACTCTGTTACAACTTCGAATCACTCAGTTACAACTAATTTGACTTGGATGTCCCACTAGTCAACCTTTGAACTCAAATTTCCTATAGCTAACTGATTTTCCATTTCAGTTAACTATTTTAAAGTAATTATGAGATAATAGATTAGTATTTATTGTCCAATTTATTTAAGAGAAAAATAAATTAGACACACATTTCTTGTTGACTTTTCAAAACTCCCTCTCAACAAGAAAGGGATTATCCTTCACACCAATCCCATCTCTATGGTATTCAAATTTTCTCCTGGTGAGCGCCTTCGTTAGAATGCCTGCATCCTAATATTTCGTAGGAATGTACTGAAGCAACAAGATCTTCCGCTGCACACAATCTCTGAGATGATGATACCAGATATCTATATGCTTAGATCTATCATGAAACATAGGATTAATCGAGAGTTTAATGCAACTCTGATTATCACAATGAATCACTGTCGGATATAAATGAGAACCAAACAAAGAAACCAAGATCTTTCTCATCCAGATAGCCTCACATGCAGCTTGACTCACTGCCATGTATTTCGCTTCCGCTGAACCGAGTGCCACAGATCTCTGCTTCCTGCTGTACCAAGAAACAACTGTAGATCCGATACTAAAGATCCCCCCTGATGTGCTCTTTCTGTCCGTTGGGCTACCCGCCCAATCTGCATCCGTGAAGCCATGAAACTTCACCTCATCCGTCTGTCTGTACCATAGACATACTTATATGTTCCCCTCATGTATCTTAGGACATGCTTACTCACCTTCCAAAAGAGATTGGTAGGCTTAACCATTGCTTGACTCAGCTAGTTAACCACATAGAAAATGTCCGGTCTCGTATTCACTAGATACATTAGCAAACCCACTAACTGTCGATAGACAATAGCATCCAATACCTCTCTAGAAGTAGCATCCTCTTTATTCCAGTTTCCTAGAAAAGGAGTATCCATGGGTTTTCAACCCTCCATGTGAAACTTACCCAATATCTCCCTTGCATACTTTCCTTGAGACACAAAAAGTTCACCATCTCGCTGCCATATTTCCAATCCAAGGAAATAATGAAGGAGGCCCAAATCCTTCATCTCAAACTCCTTCGCAAGGTCCTCCTTGCATGAGTGTATCAGTTGCTCATCACCATTCAGTATTAAATCATCAACATAAATAATAATGATTAAAATATTACCCTTGTAGATCCATCTCAAACCTACCACTGATTTATCAACTGGCCTTGGGACAATTTCCCATGCATTGTTTTTGACAATGGAGTCATACTCCTCCACCATTGCATCTACCCATGTAGGCTCCTGAAATTCTTCTTGAAAGGAAGATGGTCCAGTAACAATACATTTTCTCATGAGAGTCATGTATCCAGTAAATCGATCAAGAGACTGTCTCTATCTGCGCTGTGAAGTAGGGGATCCTACATTCTATGCATCATCTAGTCTCAATCTATTAGCTTTTGTGGTGCGCTTTCTGCCATTTCTGATGGATGGATCTGCTTGAGTGGCTTTCTCCACTCCATGAACCTCCTCATGTGACTGATCCACATCTTGAGACTCATATTTGGGAACCAACAATTCCTCCTCTGCATGCAAGTCTAGCTCCCTCTCAAGCGACAACCACATGGATTTCCCTTCATCGAATTTTATATCCCGTCACATAACAGTCATCTTACTGTTAGGCAAATACACACGATAATTATGGGGTGTTTCTGTGTACCCCAAAAATATCCCAACTTCAACATTCGGCTGCAACTTCTTCCTGGCATCCTTGGTCACATGCACATAAACAGATGAACCAGAAATCTTAAAATGAGAAACATCAAGTTTCTTACCAGTGAAATCTTCTTTAGGTGTACTCATGCCAAGTACTCTATGAGGACAACAGTTTCACACATAAACTGCAGTACTGCATGCTTCCGCCCACAAATGCATTGGTAGGCCCTGATCATGCAACATCGCTCATGATGCACCCACGATCGTTCTGTTCTTCCTCTTTGTGACCCATTTTTCTGTGGGTTATGAGGCGCTACGAGTTCTCTTCGAATTCCTTCTTTGCTGCAACAATATTTGAATTTGTTAGAGATGTATTCTCCACCATTATTGCTCTTAAGAGCCTTCACTTTCTTCCCCGACTCTTTCTCCACCAATGCTTTAAACTCATATAACTTTGAGAATGTTTGATCCTTCTTTTGCATGAAGAAGATCCAACATTTACGACAAAAGTCATAAAAAAAATAACATAATACTTATGTTTTGCTGTTGAAGCAACCGATAATGGTCCACACACGTCTATGTGAACTCTCTCCAGGATCACCGAAGCACGATTCTCCTTTTCGTGAAAGGTGGACTTTACATACTTCCCCATGGTGCAACCCTTGCACCGATCTAGCTGAGCAAGTGTTCGCATTGGAAGTCCAGTAGATATTTTCTGCATGATTTTCAAGGATCCATGATGAAGATGGCCCAATCGCCTGTGCCATAACTTGCCCTCATCCTGGCTCACCACTTTTTATGCCTTTCCCATCATGGCAGCGCAACCATTTACCTCCATCTTGTAGAGATTCTTAACTCAAATCTCTATATTCTTGACTTGACCCATTGTTTTATGTTGCAGGAAAGATTTTCCATCACTGAAAACAATGTCATAGCCTCTTTCCTCCAACATTGCGACTGAGACCAGGTTTTTCTTCAGACCTAGAACATGCATAACATCTTTCAATTGAAATGGTTTACCTGACTCCCTTTGAAAGGTAATGGTACCAATTATAGTCACACTATATCATCCATTGTCACCCATCTCAATATGAATTTTGAGATCTTTCTCCTCCAAGTCACTAAAAAGGTCCTTATCTCCCATCACATGGAAGGAAGCGCCACTATCCAAATACCACATCGATCCCAATGCACTTGAATCCATGCATGCGATCAAAGAGAATTCAAGTTCAAATTGCAAGGTAAGGGTCTCATCAGATGCATCTCCAACAACCTTCTTGTTCTTCTTCTTCTGCGAACAGTTAGTAGCGATATGCCCATGTTCGTGACAGTGAAAACACTTCATTTTGGACAAATATAGCTTCTTGCCTTCAGACTCAGATTTTGAATGGAATTTCTTCCCCTTCCTTCTCCTTGCCTTGGTAGCCAAAGCACAATCCTATTCATCATCATGCTTTGATGAAGAGCCATCTCTTGTGTTTCACCTGAATTCCTCCTGCACTAGATCCGACCATAGTCGTTCCCAAACTAGAAAATTTTCCCTTCCATTGACAGAGTCTTGAAAACTGTGCTAACTCTTGGGAAGTCCTAGGAGTGCCAAGCTCACCAAATCATCATCAAATATTGTTATTCCCACACTACCCAGCTCATCTCGACATTGGACAAACTTCGTGAAATATTTTGGAATGGAGTCGCCCTTCTCCATCTTGATCTTCTTGAGTTTATCTTTGAGCGCCAATTTCCTATGGTCCCTGTTGTTTTGGAATAGATCCATCAAAGAATTCCACATTGAATATGGTGTGGCTTTCCCATGGAGGTTTGATACAATGTGGTCTCATACTCCCTACAACATGATACTCCTCGCCTTTGCCACTTTCTTTTTCGATGCATCAAGATTTGCAACGTCTGCAACATCTGGCTTAAGAACATCCTTGTCAATGAATTCCTTCAAGCCATTATCTTCGATTACTGCCTCCATCCCGTCCTTCCAAGAAATGTAGTTAGATCTTCCCTCGAGTGCACACTCTAACCTCAAGCCATTGAAATCCATTTCGATCTTGAATCAGATGTAGCACTAAGAAAGTCTTTTTGCAAATTCGAATTCTATCCAGTCACAAACTCAACTTTTGCAATTTTTTGTGCTCTGATACCATGTAGAAATTTCAAAACAAATTATGTATTTCCTGGATTCTCCTGATCTAAAAATTATATTCCACTGTTAAATACATAATTGCTTCTACTAATATTCTTGCAGAATTTAAAACACGATCGCCAATTGCAATATCAAGAAGAAAGATCAATCACACATAACACAAATGTTTTTACTGGGAAAACATAAAGATAAAAACCCCATTATCATATATTATGTTTATATCATGGATCATGAAACAATATCATATAAAACTCTAATCCAAGAGATCTTAGTACAATATACAATCGTCTCACACTGTCATACAAAAATTGACAAATTCATGTGCTAATTTACTGCTCCCAAACAACCTGCCTCCTTTGTGCAATCCTTGCTAATGGAAAACCCTGCAATGAATTCAAATTCCTCTTGCCTAGGCTGCACATTCCTCATGGGCACATCCGATGTGTGTGTGGTTGCATGAATGCACCCAATAAAGTCACAATTTATAGTCAAACTATCCCTTTCACCTGTTATCTCAACTGGGTCTCCACTGGATCTGACATGCATGTAGTTAACAATGGTAAATCTTCAGTTGCATGTGAGACTATTGATTGTGAATTAATTAATAATTAATTCATTGATCTCTCACTAGTATAAGTTTAGTTACAACTAGTACAACTGATCTTAACTCACTTAACTGAGTTAAACCACTTCATAACTCACATAACTACACATCCAACTCTGTTACAACTTCGAATCACTCAGTTACAACTAATTTGACTTGGATGTCCCACCAGTCAACCTTTGAACTCAAATTTCCTATAGCTAACTGATTTTCCATTTCCGTTAACTATTTTAAAGTAGTTATGAGATAATAGATTAATATTTATTGTCCAATTTATTTAAGGGAAAAATAAATTAGACACACATTTCTTGTTGACTTTTCAACACATACGAATCTCTTCCAATGTAATTAGAACATCATTCTTAAGATTCAATAGTTTTTCTTTAGTGATTACTGAGATATGCATCAATTCCTTGATGGAGTTGTCTTATTCTGTCTTCTGTACTTTAATTTGATAGGAATTCTCTTCTTCTATGTTATGTATTTTAATCTGATAGGAATTGTCTTCTTCTGTGTTTTGTATTTTAATATGATAGGAGTTGTCTTATTTTGTGTTCCATTCTTTAATATGATAGGAATTAGCTTCTTCTGTGTTCTGTTCTATAATCTAATAGGAATTGTCCAATTGGAGCCATACTACTTTAGCAGAGGTGCAATGCCCCACCTTTTCTTTGATTTGGTCTAACAATCCATTCTAGATTGCTTTTAATGCCATTGACTTGTTTCTCTTTGTTTCTTTTGCAGTTTTGGATTTGTTCTTTGAGGTATTTAAGTACCAAGGCTTAGATACTATTGAGTCCCAAACACTATATCCTCTTGACTTCATATATATTTTCATTCTTTCCCTCCATGAAGAGTAATATGTTCCATCAAATAAGGGAGATTCATTTGTGGAGAGAGCCAATTGTCCACCCATTTGTGTGTTTAGGATGATGTTTCTTCCATTTATTAGACTGTTTTGTTTGAAGAAAACCTCACTTTGATACCAATTGTTGAAACACACACTCACACTGAGAGGGGGGGGGGGTGTGAATCAATGTCTTAAACTTTTGGACAATTATCAAACTACTTAAATTATATGAATAACATATATGTATTTCAATTACTTATTATATAACACAAATTGTATAAAGAAGAATGAATATCATCTATTGTTAAACTTGAATAAGTACATATGATTTCATTCGTTAAACTACTTAACAACAACTGAATAAGAGAGATCCAACTCTCAGATACAAGAATCGACTTGTTGTTCTTAGATCCAACTAAGATGTGAGGAATCCAACCCTCATAAAAAGACCTAGATTGTAGTTATCAGATCCCACCGAGAAGCGAGGAATCCAACCCTCATGACAAGACCAAACTTGTAAATAGGCACCAACCTGATAAAGAATGAACCTTCATTCAATCCATTGTATATATAAATATTATCCATCAAGACACCTTAAGATTCACCACAACTTCTGGTTTATATATCATATCAATAGGTATAGGATTTGAACCATTGTTCTTTTCACATGAACCATTGCACCCTTTCATTTATTTAACAACTATGTTATTTTAATAACAAATTTCTTCTTTGGGTGAACTTGTTTCTTCTTTCAATCTCTTTTAATTAAGAATCACATTCTTAATTGGTACTATTTTCCAGGCCAATCCACAATTAGGGCAGCCTATAATTTCTCGATTCAAATTATGCAAATAGGTTCTTCCTTCAATCCACTTCCCTTTGTACTATAAACACCATATTTTCTGAAATACATATAAAATAGGGATCTTCGGATTTACTTATATTACAATGTGTACATTGATTAGATGGTTTTATTTGCTTTAGTTATGTGACAAATGCCAATCTAAAATGAAATTAGCATAAGCATTATATACACAATTAGAACTCCTAAGTATGTGATGATAAGTAATAAAATCAAACTATCGTTCTAAAAGACGTACCCATAGGAATCATTGGAGTAAAGTAGGATCACGCACATGGTAACTACTGTTCAACTGACATACTACTAACTGGGAATCCAGGTGAACCTCTAAAGAGAGAATACCATGTGAAATAACATCGCGCAAAAGTTCTATAATGATGCTATTTTCGACCACATTATTTGTGGATGGCCCTAGGAATACACCACTTGAAGACACTAGTAGATCCTTGGGTGAGTAAACCACTCGAGTGGTGGAATCCAAGTTTCATGTATGCCAAATAGCTCCGTCTATGAATCCTAAGTAGACTGAAGACTTCGTTGACATCTGCCAACCAAGAGAAAACTTGATAAGCAAGATGAAGACAAAAATTAAAGGGAAAATATATATACACTAAATTACATTAGTATACAAAAGAGTTACACCCAAGCTTGGGGCTCAAGCGTAGTATCTTTTCAAGTAGAGCCCATTCCTGGGCTCGACCAACATATTCCCTTCATTATATTCTAACTCATAGGCTCCTTTTTCTAAGACATGTCGCACGATATAGGGACCGTGCCACATGGGTTTAAACTTTCTTGCCCCAACAGTTCTTTGGCTTGATCATATAAAAAGGACCAAGTCACCCTTAGTGTACAACCGAGGACAGATAGACTTATTGTATTGGAACTTGACATGTCTTTTATTCACCTCGATAGTTGTAGAGGCATCTCGATGCTGCTTGTCAAGACTCTCTAGGTGCATAAGGCATCGATCGAGATTATAAGTGGCAGGGAGGAGTGCCATTGCCCATTTAAGAGAAGGGATTTTTCATTCAATAGGTAATATCGACTCCACACCGTGTACTAATTGGAAAAGATAAAACATGGTGGTAGTCTTGATTGAGGTTCGGTATGCCTAGAGTGCAGGATATAGTATAATATGCCAGTCAGATTTACTCTGGTTGACAGTTTTCTGCAAAATGGTCTTGAGAGACTTGTTGACGATCTCTACCTATCTATTTTCCTGGGGGTAGTAAGGGGAAGAATGACCATGCTTAAACCCTATATTGGATGCTAGCTCTTCCATCATTTTTTTCTGAAAGTGACTGCCATGATCAGTGAAAATCTCACTTGGGATACTGAATCTGGCGATAATTTGATTGAATACAAAGAAGGAAACAATATTCCTGTCATATTTAACTGTAGGCATGGCCTCGACCCACTTAGTAAAGTAGTCTACGACCAAGATGATGTGTTGATTCCCCCCAACCAAAGTTGGGTTGCAATCCACAAATTCCACCCCCCACTAGGTGAAGGGACCGACGATAATGACTGGGTGAAGAGGGGCTGGATGCGAGCACATTTTCTGAGTGAACACCTGGCAAAGGTGACACTGCTTAATCACTTCCATCCAATCTTTAAATATATATGGCCAGAAATAAATGACTCGCAAAATTTTCTGGGTTGTCGCAAGCCCAAATAGATGACCACCACAAGCCCCACTATGACAATCATTTAGAACTGACTCAACTTCTTCGCGATTTAAACAACGACTAAGGATATTGTCTATTCCTTGATGATACAAAGTGTTGCCAATGATAGTGTAATTCTTGGCTTGGTATCGTACACGCCATCGGTCATCTCGTGATAGATGCTGAGGGAAATTCAAAGTTTGAAGATAGAGAACAATGCCTCCATACTAGGGGTCAGACGACGAGACAAGGAAAATGTGTTCATCTGCAAACAAATCAACATGGATAACATCCTCATCCAATCGTGGGAAATCAAATATCAACTCCACAAAGACTAGTGATTTCTTGGATTTCGCAGAAGTGAAATCGAGATCAAATTCTTGTAAAATGATAATCCAATTATTATATTTCCCCCCTATGATACGCCTGGTAAGGACGTATTGAAATGGATTGACATCGACAACCACAATAGTCCTAAAAAGCAATATATAATGGTGTAAATGTTGGACTGTGTGAACGGAAACCAAAGCTATCTTTTCAATGTGAGAATAATTGAGCTCAGGACCGACTAAGTTTCAACTAAGATAGTAGATGACGTGCTCGTGGAGCTCATCATTCTTCTGAACCAAAACCATACCAATCATCTCTTCATATGTGACAACATAAAGCAAGTAATCCCTACTATAGTCAGGAGACTTTAACAGAGGCGTCGATACCAAGGCTTTCTTCAAAGCATCGAAGGACTCCTGGGCTCGCTCAT
This sequence comes from Picea engelmannii, assembly GCA_009831015.1. Lineage (NCBI taxonomy): Eukaryota > Viridiplantae > Streptophyta > Pinopsida > Pinales > Pinaceae > Picea > Picea engelmannii. Next base: position 8,402 of record ML793431.1, on the reverse strand, counting down.
CCCAGATAAAAGGGGTGTCCTTATTCAAAAGGTGCATGAAACCCTTAGTAATATTGGAATATTTTACTATAAACCGACGTAAAAAGTTAGCTTTCCCTTATAAACCTTGAAGTTGTTGAATAGTGCGCAGGGGAGGCAATCAAAGTATTGCCTCAACCTTTAATGGATCTACCAAGATCCCGGTCTCAGAGACTAAAAATCCCAAAATATGTCTAGACCTAATGTAAAATATGCACTTATAAGGGTTCAACCAGATTCTATAATAACGACATCTTTCAAAAACTAGTCGAAGGTGCTTAGAGTGATCCACTCTTTTATGAGAGTGAGCAGCAAGATCGTCAAGACAAGCTTTGACTATATGCTTAAGATCATGGAATGCGAAGGTCATGGCATGTTGGAAGGTTTCTCCGAATTTTTTAAGGTTGAAAGGCATCTTCTGGTATGAGAAAGTGCCCCAAGGACAAATAAATGTCCTCTTGTGTTGATCCTCGGGTTTAATTTGAATTTGGTTATACCCTGAAGATCCATCCATGAAAGAAAACACTTCGCTTCCCGCACACTCGTCGAGAATCTGATGGATGAAAGGTGTTGGGAAGTTGTCCTTAGGACAAGCTTTGTTTAGGTCATGAAATTACATGCATACATGAATGGTTCCTTACTTCTTATTCACAGGAACAATATTGGATACCCATTCAGTTAAAGGAATTGGGTAGATAAGGCCAATATTAAGTAGTTTCTCTACCTCTGCCTTAATAGCAGGGGCCTTCTAGGAATTGATAGCTCTAAGATGTTGTCAAATAGGTTTATCATCTGGATAAGTTCTAATATCATGCTCGACAATACGAGGGTTGATTTCTGGAATATCTTCATATGACCAAGCAAATACATCTCGAAATTCCTTGAAGAGTTCGATGTAGATCAGGATTTCTTTAGGCGAACAATATGCATCGATATGTACATTTTCAATCTTTCTAGGGGTACGAGAGATATCGATCATGACAGTAGGATAGATACTTTCCATATTTCCTTCAACATAAATCCCATGTATATCAAGTGGAACTATGACATGACCGACTATCTCACTCAAAGTAGATCGAAACTCATCTCGTTCGATTCTAGCAAGCTCTGGGAGAAAATAAGGGCGATGATGCATATCATCCCAATGTTTGTTAGAAACATTAATGGATTCAATAATAGGTTCATCCGAGGGAAAAGTCTCATCAAGGTAGTCATGTGAACAAGACAATGAAGTGGCCCACACATGCTTAAGAACATGATACTCCTCGTCTGTCAGTGAGGTAATAGGATCGGGATCAACGAAAGAGTCAAGAACAACTTGATACAAAATCTCCACTGCCGATAATTGCATGGCCATTCCAGCATGCGACTGACCTTTACAAGACGAAGTCAAGGAAGGTAGGGTCCAAGTATCATTAAAATAGGAAATCTGGAAAGGAACAGACCTCTTTGAGGAAACATGCCTACTGGACATGGCGTAAACATATTGAATCGGTGCCATGAAGTCAAAGGTATCCATAAGGGATGAATACATTTTGACACCGATATTATCAGTTTCCGACTGAGAATTGTCGACCACAGGGATCAACGGTCCAATAGATGCATTAGGAATAGAATACACAAAGGATAACTGGTCGATCGTCATGATCTTCCCATCATGAGGAAAACAAAGAGTGTGGAAGACGGATGATACGATGATAGTCATAGCATAAGTCCAATTGCATCCTAGTAACAAGTTATAATCGAGGGACGCATAAACCACCTCAAAATCCACCTCTACCATCTTCCCACCTAAATAGACCAGAAAGGCAAGAAGAATACCATGAGGGCAGAAGGAACAATCGTCAAAAGAAATCAACATGGTCAACAATTGGGAAAGAATCAGAGAGACAAGAGCTTTCCAACATATCAGGGACATCACACATGTAGTAGTGCCTTCATCAACAACCACATGTTTGATGGTCTAATTTGAGTACCCCATGTGGATTTGGAATGCCACATGGTAAGGAAAGTGTGGATTAACATCTATGACATAAAACTTGATAAATTTAGAGCCACTGGGGTCTAGAGCTCCTAACACATATAGCAAGACATTACTTTATGAAGGACACGTCTGAAGTAGCTCCAGAGCCGACATCACACAAGGAGTTTGACCTAGGTCCTCAACAATAGAGTAATTTTGGGTGGCTCTAGCATTCAGATTATGGGTAGAGCGCTTGAGTACTCCTTTCGGAATATGAGGCAATGGCTCTGGTTTTTCAATCTGTAAAGTCATCTCCAAACGAGGAGGAGGAGATTCTAAACCAGGTACAGTCTGTGAGGAACTATAATCGCGAGATTGTGTGGCTACATTAACTGAGAATTGACCATATTGATACACAAATGGTCACTGTCTTGTGACAGTGGGTTTTGACTCCCACCAGCCACATTTTTGGAATTTGAGGAGCTCGAGGCCATGTGTTGGTTATGTGGGAAAGGATTTATTAGCATGGCGGGTGGTAGAGATAAGAGCCTCACAACTTCTACAAGTTTGGGGCATAAATGATTAAGATGATCCTTTGTACAAATCTTATAGGGAAATTTCACCTTACCCCTTTATTTCTTTCCCTCTCCAGCATTATTATTCGTCTTCTCATTATTGACATTGTCCTTGGGTTTATTATTATTCTTCCCACCCTTATGATTATTATTGTGTCCTTTCTTCTTATTCCTGACTGGTTGCTGGTTACCATTTGGGTCGGTTGACGATTTCACATAATGTACATCCACCAACTGAGTGGGATTGGAAGACACAGACAAAGCTAGCTCTCCTGCAGACTGGTTTAGAGACAACTCTTTTAAATGGCTTGTCACCGAGTCTACAGATTTCACATTGGCGGAGCCTACAATGCCATCAGCACGAGGTCTGGTATTTTTTCTAGGGTCATAGGTTGACCTCGGTGCATCTAGAAGAATGTGGTATAACATCCCAGAATGAGCATATATAATATCTAATTGCTAGGCTTTGAAGATTGCTTCTTCCTCATATGTAACCCCGAATGTAGTAACATCCTTCGAGATAAGAGGCTGCAAAGACTTAAGGAACCATTCTAAAAGGAAATTCGAGGGAATGCAGGTCTTGATCAACCTCTTCCATCTACGCCACTCCTAGATGTGATCCGAGATATGAGTGGTTGTGTCCTGGCATAAAGTCGACAAAAGTTCTAGGCCAACATCATAACAAACCGACAATTGGAAGTGGTTAAGGAAGACAAGCACCATCTGACTAAGGGTTCCATATGCCCCCCCTAGGTAGCTCGATATACCATTTCACAACAACCCCAAAGATGGTGCATTGAAATAATATTATCCAAATGGAATCTTCATTAAGGGAATTCGAAGAGCACCATAGGTGAAAGGTGGTAACATGATCACTAGGATCCTCACCATTCTTACCTTCAAATTTCAGAATATCCAAAGGATGTTTGGTGGGGATGGGGGGCCATGTAGGATCGTGACACACATGGTCATTCCTCAACTTAGACAAGTATGGCAGATTAAGCATGACCATAAAAGGGAGACAAGGTTGTGACATCTGGCCCCAAGTTCCCTGGAAATATTGTGTTTGGGGAACTGCATCCCATCCAAAGTTCTGGTAAGCACCATGGCCCTGTTCGAGATTGTAAGACCCTCCTCCAGGCTGATTCATAAGAGGTTGGTTGGGCATCATTCCAGTAGGAATGTTCTGATGGGGGTTATAAAAATTTCCCCTAGCCAGTTTGGCTCTGGGTTGGGGGTTTCCCAATGTGTAAAACTGACCTCCTCTGGGTGTGAATCCGGAGGATAGAGGTGGATTCGTCATGCCAAATGTGTTGGTCAGAATCGACACTGAGGAGGTGAGGGTATAGGACAAAACTTTTGTAGAATCTTGTCTGCCAGGTTGGTTTCTCCACCTAGACGTAAGAGGATTAGACCTGAGGTTAAAAGAAGGAATAACTCCCATAGCAAGAGTCGTTTGAGGGATCTAAGATCCACCAAACGAAAAATGGAGTATAAGGAGGAGTTGTTCCCCCAAGTCCAATTCTAGCAATAGGGCCAACAACTAGGATGGAGTTTGAAATTTGCGAAGTAAAATTTGACATACCATAAGAAAAGGGACTAGAGGCCATAGGGATGGACTGAAAATTATAGCCCGGTGAGTGACCAAGAGACCCAAATGGGTTCGTAGCAATAGGTTGAGCATTCACTATAGGATGGGCAACAATGATGATAGGTGCCTTCGACACTACAACCATTTTGGTTGCAGGAGTCGAAGGGGTGCCATTAACTATAGTAGGGGTGGGAGTTGAAGGGCTCCCAGAATTATGATGACTCAGTTCAGTACTCATCCTTTTAGAATCACAAGTCTGAAAAGTGGAGGTGTGTGTACCACATCTAATAAATCTACGCCTTTTAGAAGGAAAAGACTCGAAATCCGGTGGTAAATGTAAAAAGCAGTGAGACTGGTGGGGAAGCTTGTCCGACTCCACGATAACTTAAGACTCAATATATAAAAACAAATCCTAAGTCCAACTAGTAATCAAAGAGCACACCAAAAATAATAAAATGACCAATATGCATGCAAACAAGATAAAGTGGCTGAAAGGGACCTCCCTCCCTAAAGTAGGTATGCCTCGCCCAAGAGGGGCCTAAGACTCCCTGCTAAAGATCGAAAGAAACATAATCAGTTAGAAGGGCCCTCATGGGATTAAAAACCAGTCGGTCAGATCCCCCTGGAGTGGTAATCCTCCATAAAGGTTGTGTGTTGTATGACCCTTATCTGACCCAGCGTACCTGTAGAATAACCCCTGCAAGTAACCTATGTGGCACCTAAGTCAAGAAACTAAGAAACCACTGTATAATCAATGCACATGAAAGTTTTCGTAAGTCAGGTCCATCGTATGGGAAGGGTAGCAAAGCCCGAAACCTTAAAATTACCGCCTCTCATAGAGGTAAGGGCACTAACAAGATCCCTAGATATGAATAGATCCCCATAAATATCTCTGACGCTAAGAAGGTATCAGGGGGATATCCCTTCAACCGACTTCGTGTGACCTCGTGATTAACTTCGGTGTAAATGAATCCTCCTGATATTACCGATTATACAATGGATTTCTCCACTCCCTTAGTCAAACACATATGTTGATTTAATAGGATTGGAGAAGTTTACTCACAAAATCCTATTCCAAGGCACTAAATCCTAAGCTAGTTTGTGCACCCTAGAAAATAAAATTGTTACTAATCAATTTTAAATTATAGTGTTAATTTTAATGGCCGTGCTTACTCAAAAAGGTGAGATGGTGAAACTCATGATGTTATGAATCAACAAGTAAAGTAAATATGAATACAATGCAAAGTTCTAACTTCAATTTTCAATGAATGATATGCTTCTTAAAAACAATGCAATTTTCAATTTCAACTCTGAAATTATGAATAAAAATGCAATCTTTCTTTACATGCACTAAGATAAATGACAAAGACTCAAAAGATCAAAATGCCAAGCAATGCAAAATTACTAATATTTTTGTATTTTCAATATAAGAAAAATGAAAATGCATGGACTAAACAACAACTTGATATATAAAGACTCTACTATGTATAGAAAGAGAAAACTCAAGTAGGATACCAAGGAGAAAAACACCCAACCCAATGTACAAGGAAAATCAAAATGAAAAGATGATGAGAAAGGATCCACCCAAAAATTCAACCAAGGACAAGTTTCCTATCATCCCACAGACACTTAACAGTCACTACAAAGACCCAAGAAGACTCAACAATCATCAAAACCTACCCAACAACCACCAAACCCAGTAAACAAGCAAAAGAGGTTGATGTACATCACTGTTTAAGGGAAAAGTGTGTATGTATGCAACTTGTAGAAGGACACCATGCGTATATACACAAATGCCAAGAAAAAACCCACGTATATATGTGAATGTCAAGAAAAAACCTGCCTATATGTTTCAAAAACACAACTAGGAAAATGAGAAGGCTGAAAGAATCAGACCCAGAGTGAACAGAGGCTGTCAAGAAATGATACGACAAGAAACACAATATGAACGAGAACAATCTAAGGAGAAAAACACTTCAAACCCCAAGAAATAAGATTCAATCCCCAGTATAGTCCCCAATTATGTTACGAGGAAAATATCTGTATGGCTAGGGGCAAACCACAATAGACGTAAATGACTGCAGAAATCAAATCTATTCTCAAGTATGCTATATAAACAAATATGCTAGCAAGACAAGTTAAAATTCCTACCTCGTCCAGATGTTCTATGAAGTCCACTGTTGAGCACTCGACCCAAAGCAATATACCTGCAACTAGTCCTCAACAACTAAGAAAAGTAATCATATGGTGATAATATATGATGCTAACACATTCAATAGCATAATCCATTAACATTCATGAAAAATATGCCCATGGAATAATAATTCAAATATTTGCAAGATATCAATTGGATGGGAAAAGAGTATTTCTATTAATATATGATTAACATAAGTGAAAAAGTTACAGACTTCCCTGTTGGCACGGTTTGAAACCGATAAACTAAGTTCCTTCCAGTTGGGCCTCCACCACTTCAATCCTCCACCAAAGGCAATCTCATAGAAGAGAGACAATGAAGTTCTCAATCAATAAGGGAAGAGCTTGGGGGCTAAACATTGTGTTCAGACTTAAAGTACAAAGGGATGCAGACTCAATGTGAAGTGAATAATTCCTCCAGAGTAACTTTGCTCTCAAAGTTGAATTCTTTCTCCTCTTTCCATAGCTTGGAATTGACCCATTTATAGCCTTCAAATGGAACTGAAGGGCCGATTCAAAACGTTTCCAGTATATGGAAGGCCAATGATCATTGATCTCCTGTTGTGACATGGAAACCTGACACCATTTTTCATTTTTGGGCACAAATCCTGATGTACATGGGTTGTAGTGGTGCGACCTGCGTATACACATGCCGTATAGTAGGCAAGGAGCGTATATGTGGAAAAAATGTATTTTTAGCTCTGGGATTTTCAAAAAGGGATGAAAATTCTGCATAGGGAAATGAAAAAAGGCCTTTTGTGCAATATTTCATAGGGTGAGGCAAATATTTCTATAACATATAGGATATAAACCATTGTGTCTTTTGACATGAACCATTGCACCCTTTCATTTATTTAACAACTATGTTATTTTAATAACAAATTTCCTCTTTGGGTGAACTTATTTCTTCTTTCAATCACTTTTAATTAAGAATCATATTCTTAATTGACACTATTTTCTAGGCCAATCCACAATTATGGAAGCCTATAATTTCTCGATTCAAATTATGCAAATAGGTTCTTCCTTCAATCCACTCCCCTTTGTGATTGTAGGCTCGAAACCACATGCTTATCCATTCCAAGTATTGTTCTATTAGCACTTTCCCTTTCCTCCCTTATTCTTCTACATGGATCGTATTTAAATTTCCGAGGGCTTATCTAGGCCCTTTGCACTCTTTATAGCTTCTTTACCTTATCACACGACCGGTTATGGAACCAAGTCCTTCGGTACTTCAACCTTCAGGATTCCGACCTTTTCAATTCTTGCATTCTTACGAAGTTTGACCTAATGAAGTGGTCATCAAGAGTGGGAAACCGATTGCTGCTAGTTGATAGTAATCCTTATGCTATCCTTCCACTATACATGATTGAATGATCAAGAAAGATCCCAGATGATCTTAGATCAATGATAAATGTTATTTCGCGACTTCGGCCTTTGATGCTTCAGGAATTTTTGCTGGTAGGACATCCCTAGAGGTTGTAATCCTAGAGTGATTTGGTATGTTGGCATCACCTAGGTTGACGTGGACCCATAGTATGTGTGCCACGTGTCACCCTGATTTGTAACTTTCACAGATCTTATGTGCCAAATGGACCTTGAAACTTGTCACCATTTGATTGGGCCATGCGTCATCTTTGTCGTCTGCCACATGTTTCCCTCCTGGATCATGGCTCTAGGCTGCTTGATCTAACAACTCTGACTTAATTTCCTGATAAGATGGATGGTCCATATTTCATCTAAGCGCTTTAAATAGATCGATGGTTTGGATATAATCAACCATTGAGTGGATGGTTCTTAGTCATTTTAAACACTTAGAATTATTTCATGTGACAGGTTCGCGAACTCTCGAACTTCCAGACTCATATGTCTTCTCGAGTGTCATCAAAATGCATGTCCAACTTCTGTTACCTCCATAATGAACCATATATATTGATCCAACGAATCTGACTTAATCACCCGGTGAGGTGGATGGTCCATATTTCATCTAGGTGCTTTAAACAGATTGACGGTTCAGATATAATCAACCGTTGTGTGGATGGTTCTTATTCATTTTAAGCATGGA
>ML793430.1:334477-367302 GCA_009831015.1 Picea engelmannii | reverse complement strand
AGCCAAAAGAAATCGAATATCTATACAACCCAATTTATCATGCATATGAACTAAAATGGCCCATTGCTAATTTTATTCAAATTGTAAATGATACTACAAAAGTTATGAAATCCCTTCCAAATTGCATACATCTCTACTTCTCAAACACAATATTAAGAAATCTGCACTGTTGAATAGAGAATTCTTCCCGCAAAGGAGGGTGAGTGTCATCTCTATTTACATTACAGAATGAATATAGAAGTGAGCTTGTATTACAATGCTAAACAAGTTGAGAAATTTTGTTTTCCAGCGCATGAGCGGAGTGGAAAGAGTTGTACATGGACCGGGCTGAACTATCTTCTTCCGCACATCAAACGTGGAAGCATTTCGCCCGAACAGTGGATCTCATTCTGTAATGTGCTTAATACACACAGGACAAGACATACATGTCTAAAATCTCAGGTGTAGGATCGTGTAATAAAACAGAAACTACAATATTATGAAAAACAAAAGTCTGTCTGTTGTAATTAATATAAATCCTACGAGTTGCCACAGGATTAACCTTGTTCCAGAAACATTGTCATTTCTACTTTAGGTTGCAAGTAGCCTAAGATATTGCCACACAACATGAGAAGCAATTATATAGTGCACCCGGTACTCCCAGGAATTTATCACCTAGTGCCCCAGCAGAGGTAGCTCAGGTAAGACCAACCTGTCATTGAACATAACATTGTCCAAGTCTTACCTCAACTAGCTCTTCTCAGGCAGTTAAGTGGCTTAGACATTCTCTACGTTTTCGACTCCCTTCTCTTCCTCGGCCAATTATCTTCGATGTGTACATCTCCTCTTGAACCCAACTGTTTGCCGTCAATACCTCCCAACGTTCTGCCATTTTAGAGTTTGTGTTGAGTACTGTACTCTAAGAATGCCTGCTTTGGAAATTTAAATAGGAGAATGCAGTCTCGTCGTACTAAATCACAACGGTAACTTAAAATTTTTATTTCCATTTACTGGCTCTACAATCACGCCTCAGTCTACTACCTTGCCATAGATTCGATTCATACTATTACAACTCACAATTATCCCTAAATCCCAGCTGTCCATTACTGCCTTAAAAGAATCACAAATTTTACATTGTAAATCGGCGGCCGATAACCCTCCAATCATGGCTATATTTCTGGAAGAAATTTCTGCAGATTACCATCCATGTATGTAACAACGAAGATAATCCCGTGAAAGGCCTACATTTGCAACTGTTCTTCAATATAAAATATTCCTCTTTCCAACTTTCCCAACTCTGAGAAAAACATCAAAGTTACTATATTCATCTACACATATCGATCAAGCATCCTTATCAATTTTCATACGAGATTGTTCCTTTGGTTTAGGGGTATCTATACAATTTTACAATTGCAGCACCTTATACTGGGATAATTCTCTAAAACTTCACATACATTCTATTACATGGGAGATTGTGCCATGGCCGCTACCGAGAAGGAAACGCAACGGTCACATATTGCGGCGATGGTTGCCGTGACCATTTGCCTTTTCTATGTTGATGGATGGACGTTCCAATAGCCACGAACCGCTTGGTATGCGGATTTCTTAGGAAGAGAGATCGCCGGGACCTTCCCTGAATCGCTGATTTATTTGAGCGAGATCGATCCTCGGTTTTGCTAGCAAACTCTCGGATCATCTGGATCATGTTCACTTCAAAACCATGTTACAAATGAAAAGAGGTTCCGCTTTTCAAATGGATCACAGGAGCTGTCTCTAAGATGAACCGTCTTTCAGTTATGAGGATAGAAACAAATTGTTGCACTTCATTGTTTAGATGTAATTGCAATTAGTTGTGTTTGTTCATATCAGATCATTAATGGTATATCCCCGAAGAACCACTCCTGAATCATAAACAAAGATCGATACCTTGTTTTACAATTTTAGCAGGTGTTTCAACAGAGACTAAAAAAGCTATTGTAACAAAAACAGAGCTATAACATAACAAGGGAATTACAACAACAAACTAAAACTTACATCAGAACAGCGAAATAACTTCAATGAACCATTCCCTGATATAGTAAATTAATCCAACACTTCTATACTAAAAACTTAACAACTAATGCAAAAACATTACACAACATAAGAATTTAAATAAAATTTTCAAATAGAAAACAAAGTATGCATGCTACAAGAAAATATATATTAGCTAATAAATATGAACATTAACATGAGTTTACAAACTCAGAAACAAAAATAATAGAACATAAAATTTCATCTTAACACTGTTAAGAACTCATTTTTTATTTCTATTTATTTTCCCTACAAAATCAAGATTACAATTAGTTTGTTAGTTTTCTCCTTTGTTATACCTAATTATCAAATAAGCTGTCTTTTAGGTGGTGGAATGATTAATGTTCTGACATCCCAATGTTTCAACCAAAGTTCAATCTCCAACCCCTAAAAAAAATGTTATTTGTACTATTTATAAACTTCATATTTAACATAAAAATAATTATCATTAAAATGATTAAATTCACTTTAGCATTTTTTTAATTTTAATTAATATATATATATATATATATATATATATATATATAAGAATACAAAATGGTGAATAATTTTTTTGGGTAAATAAGATAAACTTTGTTTGTAAGTAGACATTATTATATATATATATATATATATATATGAAAGAATATAAAATGGTGAATAATTTTTTTTGGGTAAATAACATAAACTTTGTTTGTAAGTAGAGATTATATATATATATATATATATATATATATGAAAGAATACAAAATGGTGAATAATTTTTTGGGTAAATAAGATAAACTTTATTTGCATGTAGAGATAGTCAAAACAAATTTATTTAGATATCAATAAATCAATAATTCACTACTCAGAGATACATGCATACATCTAACATGTATTTTAATCGAATTAAAACATATACCACAGAATTATTACTACTATATAGATTCAAATGTAATAGACAGTAATTCATATACACAACCAGATACATGATAACATTCAAGAATCACACACATGGATAGCATAATAATTAATCACCTTAATAATACTTATCTTTTCAAATGGAGTAACACCACCAACTACATGCAGACCTTCCACAAACCTCCCAGCCTTAGACCACACTGCTCATCACTCTCAGCGGTAGGTCGCCCCCGAGCTGGGACTAAGCTCCACCGGGAAAGGAAATCCTAGGCCAGGCAAGGTCAACAGGAAGACACACAGTTTATGAGGAATGATTCTCTCTGAGGAGCTTCTTATGCCCACTACTCACGAACTCTCATTCCTCACATGCATGTCCGACCCCAGGAGTATACACTTTCACTGTCACACAGTCCATCGGATGCTTCACCTCCCTTGCCTTGGGCTTCAGTGAAAAGCCGAACCAGAATTCTAAGAGCTCCATAGCTAGTGCTGGAATCTCTCTAGACGAAAACCACTTCCCAACAAACTCTTTCACCCGGAGAGAGTTGCCTATGGTCCTGACAACCTGCCTCTTCAACCACAACCACCTCCCTCACTTGGAGAGAGTGTTGCACACATGCCTGGCAACCTGCTTCTTCAACTTCGTTCCCACACAAGGAGGAAAACAACAAGGCTCAACAAGGAACAAACGATGACAACAATCCACACTCAACCAAGGGACTACATGGCCACAACAACCAACAACTATGACACAGACAACACAGACAATTTCAAGATGCTTAGGCTTCACAAAAGACATGGGTCAGCTTCATAGATTTGATCTTTAGAGGTGTGTGGCTATGCAGGGGTCCAACGTAGAGATATTACGGGTTCTGGGAAAGGATCCCAACGAACTCAGGTGGAGTATGGTAGAATGGGTGAGTGGGTATGCAGTTGTAGGCGTAGAGGAAAAATGGGTTCAGACGGCCCCCGATCCCAATGAACTAAGGCAGATGATGACACAATCGGTAGCGAACCCCCTCCACGACTGACTTCTACAGCTTTAACTACATGTGTCGAGGTTGACACCTGTCTTCCTGGAGTTGCATGCACTCCATTTTGCATACGTTCCTGTCCAGGAACTTAGGAAAACACTCAACAATTGTCCACCTTAGCCTTTTAGAAAATAATAATAAATTATTATCCCCTTTGGAGGTAAGCCCCCTAGCTTAGCCCCTAGGCCCAACACTTAGCCTCCTCTCCCTTACCTAGCCTTGTGGAATCTTATTCCTCCATCACTCTTTCTTCGTGGTCAGTCTACACGTAGTGATGTTTTTATATTTTATTAATAATCTACATAATTACATATACAAAATCAAGCTCCTGGCCTTTAACTCCTAGGCTCTCTGGCCTAATAAACACATAAGCCCACCAACTTATATACACTTGACTCACCAGCCTATACAACATGTTTACAATACATAGACATAATTGGGGCTCGTCCTTGGGGTATTACAATCCCCTCCCCTTATTTTTGCATTGTCCTCAGTGCAACTCTTTACACAACATCAACAAGATTTCCAAAATCTTAAAAAAGATTCGGGTACTCTGCCCGCATAGGATCTTCATGTTCCCATGTTGCATCCTCGGGATCGTACCAGTTCCACTGAACCTTTAAAGGCCCTGTGGATCGATTCTGGAGATGTTTTCTCTTCCGATCTAATATGTGCACAGGATGCACTTGCAAGATGTCTTATTCCTCCACCTGAATCACATTCCAATCGATTATATGATTAGAATAAGGTATATATTTCTTAAGTGATGAAATATGAAACACATTATGTATAGTCATGGATGCAGGAAATGAAAGCATATATGCAACTCGCCCAATCCTTTCTAGGATTTCAAATGGCCCACAAAATCTGGTTGCCAACTTCGAATAGTTTCCCAGCCTCAGGGAACTTCTGTGGGCTTTTACTTTTAGGAAAACATGATCACCCACTTTAAAATCTCTATGGGTTATGTTCTTATCAGCATAACTCTTCTGCCTGTCTTGGGCAACCTTTAAATTCTTTTTGGCATTTGATCTTCCACTTCCTTGAGAAACTCTGGCCCAACCACTACTGTATCAGCTGGATTATGCCAACTTATTGGAGTATTGAACTTTCTGCCATAAAGTGCTTCAAATGGCCTCATCTTCAACGATGCTTGATACCCATTGTTGTAGACAAATTCTACCAAGTGTAGGTAGTCTTTCCATTTAGATGGTTTGTCCATCACATACATCCTTAGTATGTCTTTTGTTACTCGATTCACCCTCTCTGTCTACCCATCAGACTCGGGATGATAAGAATTGTTGAAATTCATATTCATTCTGAACGCTTTGAATAACCCTTTTCAAAATTTTGAGGTAAATTTCAAGTCCCTGTCAGACACAATTGTCTTGGGAATACCGTGCAATCGTGTTATTTCCCTCATAAAAATATCAACAACATTAGTTTTGTTGTGTGTAGTCTTTAACAGAATAAAATGGGCATCTTTCATAAGCTTTTCCACCACCACCATGATTGAATCATGCTGCTTTCCCGTCCTTGGCAATCCTGTGATGAAATTAATTGTCACTGCCTCCCACTTCCACTCAGGAATGGTTAAAGGTTGCAACAACCCTCTTGGGTGCCTATGCTCAACTTTAACCTTCCAGCACTCCATACATCTAGCGATGTAATCTGCAATTTATTTCTTCATACTTGGCCAAAAGTAATGGCTCTTGACTGCTGCCACAATTTTCTGATATCCAGGGTGCCCTACGTAAGGCACATTATTCATTTCATTCAAAATCATAAGTTTCAAGTCCTGGACATTAGGTACATAAATTATTTTCTTGTACTTAAGTTTTCCATTGGCTTCCAATTTATAATTTTCCACTTTCTGTGGCATCTCACCTTGTTGTAGCTTTGCTACCAAATCCTTGTATTGCAAATCTGCATTTTCAGCCTCTGAAATTCTTCCTTTAATATAAGTTTTGTACATGCTAATGAATGTAGCATATAATTCATGCACTCTCCTGGTGAGTGCATCAACCACTTTGTTATCTTTTTCTTTGATATGGTTGATATCAAAGTGTTATTGGATAATATCGTTAAATGCGGACATAAACTGATCTCCCTAGATCCACATAGATCTAGAAGAAAACAAGACAGGGCATGGCGCTTTCCCTAATATCTAATAATTGAATCTATTATCAAAGAAAGAATGTGCGACATACATTTGAGTATCACTTCCTTATGTCTTTGTTGTCCCTACTTCGCTCCGGTTCTCTTGTGGTATTGATCCTACAATGAAACACAAACCAATCAAAGTCAAAGCAATAATAGTATATTCAATGAAAACTTATAAATGAATCATGTAATAAAATGAGAATGCTTTTATGGGAAAGAAACATGCCACTATATTATATTAAGAGAAAGTGGAAGATACGACCAAATAGCCTTGATGTCGCTAAGTTCCCTTTCGGTGGCCCTTGCTCTTGACACACACACTTGCTCTAAGCTTGCATGAAGATGATTCACAATAACTTGATAATTTGAGATGAAGCCTTCAAGCATCTAATGTAGAGCACCTCACACAATTCACAACCTATTCAACCTTAATCATTCCTTACTTTCTCTTGCTTAATGCTTCTTCTTACTTAATGCTTAACCTTTTCCATGAGAAATCCATCATTATATAGGAGAAAGAGAGATGGTTAAAGAGATCAATATGATCCCACCAAATCAGAAAGGCGGGTAGGATCTCAACAACATGGATGCCAACTCATATTATAGAAGATTCATTATAGAACTTTTGTGAACTTCTTCCTTTTTCTCAGTTTTAGAACGCCGCCACACCGTGTCTATATAGAAGCCTGTGGAAATTAGGCATTTCTGCACTGTATCATACTACTAACCTGCGACGTCCTTCCAAAAACAAGCTTTGTAGAGCAGGAAACCAATTACGTTTCTCATGGGAAAGATCCTTTTGAGAGGCTGAATACATGCTTGTAGACACATCACCATGGTGACCAAAATAATGTGTAACACAAAGTCATACTCACAAATGAACTCCAACCACCTACTCTACTTATAATTCAAGTTTGGATGATCAAACAAATACTTCAGACCATTATGTTATGTTCTTAGTTCGAACCTTTTTCCCATGAGGTAATGCCTCCATTTCCTCAGAGCGTGAACAATAGCTGCCAATCGAAATCATGAGTGGCATAGTTCTTTTCATGGTCTTTCAGCTTCCTAGACTCATAACAAATTATGAACCCATTCTGACTGAGGACTCCTCCCATTCCTTCTTTGCATGCATCTATACACACTAGAAAGTCTTCATTCGGGTCTACAATCCTTAGGATTGGAGCACTGTTAACAATTGCTTCAATCGCTGGAAGCTTTTTTCACAATCTTCTATCCACTGAAACTTCTTCTCCTTCCTTTGCAAGTGAGTGATGGGGTGAGCTATCCTTGATAATACTGTAATGAAACTTCTATAATATCCAGCTAGATCCATAAAGGATTTGACTTCTGTCACATTCTTAGGCATTTCCCATTCTCTGATGGCTTCTATCTTCTTAGGATCCACATCTATCCCATCTTTTGAAATTATATGCTCCACATAATGGATCTTCTTTTAATAAAATGAGCACTTGCTAAATTTGGCATAAAGTTGGTGCTCTCTTAACACTTGTAGCACCATCTTTAGATCTTGTTCATGATCTTCCTCCGACTTGGAATACACTAGGATGTCATCAAAAAAGACTATGACAAACTTGTCCAGATAGTCCCTGAATACACCATTCATTAAACACATAAACAAAGTGGGTGCATTTGACAACCCAAATGGCACCACTATGAATTCATAGTGACCATACCTTGTTCTAAAGGTGGTCTTATTGATGTATTCATCCTTTATTCTTACCTGGTGATATCCTGATCTAAGATCGTTTTTCAAAAATATCTTAGCATCCTTCAACTGGTCAAAGAGATCATCGATCCGTGACAAATGATACTTGTTCTTAATAGTCACTTTGCTTAACTCTATGAAATCGATGCACGATCTCAGTATCCCATCCTTCTTCTTCATGAATAGGACCGAGGAACCCCAAGGTGACACACTTGGGCATATATACCCCTTCTTCAACATCTCTTCAAGATGCAACAACAGTTCTTTCAGCTCCGGTGTACTCATTCTATAAGGATCTTTTGACACTGGAGCTACTCCAGGCATCAAGTTTATAGAGAAGTCAATATCTCTTTTCGGGGGTAGTCTTGGTACCTCTTGGAATACATCCTAAAAATCCTTTAATAGCGCATGGTATTTGATATTTGAGACCTCATCCTTAGATGCTTCCTCCACATGGGCTGCAAATAATTGAGAACCTTTCCTGTAGCACTTCTTCATCTGCATTGTTGAGATTTCTCTGACAGCAACTTCTCTGGGAATACCTTGGATTCTCCTCTGATTCCCTTCCTCATATAGGCAAGCGAATGCCTTGTTACGACAATATAAGATGGCATGGTGATGCTCTAACCAGTCCATACCAATTAGGCAATCAGAAGAACCTAAAGGCGAGATATTCAGGTTTGCATTAGAATTTAGTACTTAGTCCATTCATGTCCAATGGACATGATTTAACCAATTCCGTAACCTTTCTCTTGGTTCTTGTAGCTAGCTGCACTAACCAAGATTTTCCATGCTTTCTTCTTGGTAAATGAAAAATTTCCACCATTCTAGGATCTACATAACTATGAATAGCTCCCGAGTCTATTAAAATAGTAAAAGCATGGTTGTTGATCATACCTTCCACTTCAATGATGTGAAATTGATATTTTGTTTGCTTGTTGTCCATGGTTGCAAAGATCCTTGGCATTCTACTACCCATGTCCTCCACTGTTTCAGCCTTCTGAACATTGTGGACAACTCTCACTTTGTCATTTCTGTGGGGGCAATCTTTGTGCCTATGGTTTCCTTTACAACCCCAACATTTCATAGGTGGTTGTCTTGGGATTTTCCCACCCACTTCAGCCTTCCTGGGCTCTCTAAAAGATGGTTGTCCTTGAGAACTGTTTATGAAAAAGGGTGGCTTGGCTCCCTTCTTCCTCTGATCCATATTGAAATTTCTTTTGTCTTCCCAAGCCTTCCAGAAAGTAGGCTTTTCATTTTGCTGCTCATACAAGCATTTTTCTCTCCTTATAGTTTCTTCCATAGTCTTAGGGTCATCATATTGGATCTTGTCACCGATGGAAGGTGGCAGATCACTTAGATACCTTTGAATTTTGAAAGTCTCATATTTGATGAATGAAACATAATTCAACAACTCCAATAACCTTCGTTCGTATTCATCAATGGACATGTTGCCGAGTTTGAATTCAAAGAACTTTTTCACCTTTCTGTCATAGTATCTTTTAGTCAAGTATTTATTTTCAAAATACTTCTTGAATTAATTCCAAGTAACATCTTTCTCTCTAATGTGCTCCATCTGCACAAGATGATCCCACCACATGGATGCCTTTCCTTTCAATTGATACATTGCAATTCTTCCTTCTGCATGAGAGGAATAATTTTGTAGTTGGAAATATTTCCTCATGCCAAGAAACCATGTTTCAACATCCTCCTCCTTCTTGTGTTCTCCATCAAACATAGGAGGCTTAATCTTGTTCAATTCTCCCTTTAGTTCATCCACTCTAGATCTCCTATGTTTTCTGGTAGGAGATGGGCTTGAAATAATGCGTGCTTCCTTATTGGAATGTTTCGGGGAGTGACGATGATTCCTACTAATGCCTCTCGATCTTCTTTTCTTCTGAGGGGTTCTACAACTCCCTATTTTTCTTGAATCACCCACCTTATCCAACTTATTTTCGATCATTTCCAGGCTCCGCATCAACTTTAGGTTGAATTCACCCTGTTGTTTTTTAGCTTTCATAAGCTTCCTGCTATCTTCATTAGTGATTTTGGGCATCTTTCTATAATCTTTCAATGATTTTCATCATACGCCCTTCCTTATCTATCTCTTCTCCATGCCCATTGGAGTTTGATCCTTCTACTCCCAAATGGACATCCATCCCTTTAGCTTCCTTCTATGAGCTGGAAGCATTCTGTGCCTCCTCCATTCCTCTTCACTCAGTGTCAATTCACTTCTGTCCCGACACTCATTGAACTCTACAAACAAAACTTGCAGACAACCATAATTTTCCAGACATCATTCCTTAACAAATCCCACAGAATTCATAAACCAAATCCGATTACAGAAAATGTTCAGATTTCATGAATTTTTCTGAGCTCCACTTGGCTCTATGATAATTTCAGGCCTTATCCCTTTTCTCTTAGCCCCAACCCCTACGACCACATAGTGTGACCAAGTGCTAGATCCATAGGCACTTAATCAGAACTTCAGGTTTTGAAGTCTTCATAATACATCACCACAGACTCTTGGAGTAACGAATTAACAAACTCATGAAGTAGGGTGGATCAACGGTCCACGTCTACTGAGCATCCAATGGCTGACACTCACTATGGAACTTCTGTCATTGAAGCTTCGGGACTTTGGAGCTTCGGAACTTCGGGTTTTGGAAGCTTTCACACTTGCTTCCTTCCAATCTCATGACTTCTGAACTTTCGACTTCACTATCCTCCGGGTCCACATAGTACAGTTGTCACCAACTAAGTCAATGGTACATGGTATACCTAGGAAGGTCCACGTCACTCAGGCAATGTCATTTGGCCCCACCGCATCTACCCTTTCACTTTGAAACTTTGGGTTTCAGGAGTTTTTGCATCAACACATTCCCCTTTTTTCTGATTGCCGCAGTTCCAAAATCTCCTTGGATAATCGACGGTCCTTATTTCTCCCACCACCAATGGTCAAGATCCACTTCACGATTTCTTGGTTCGGAGGTGTTCACCTCTCTTCACTTATAATCTTTCGATTTTGTGAATTCTGAAGGGTTCTTGCTACTAACCTGTGCATGACCTCAAAACATCTAACGGTCGAGATCACCCCTTGCATCTAGGGTGTATATCTCTTTCAATACCTCGGAGTTTTGGACTTCGGAGGATTGTGCCTCAGCGCACCCCGCTTCTCTCGATTTTCGAACTCCAAAAGGATTCCAAGATAACCCTCCTGCAACTTCTCCAGATATGATGGTCGTAAAAAGGGTTTCCCTTCCTTCCGAACTGATCCTACGGCCCACATTACTCTATGGTCCAATACCACGTATCTCGTGGTTTTACGACACTGATACTACTCCTGAGCTTCGTAGCATGAAAAAGTTAACTTCTTGGCACTCAGGAAGGTTCTCATGTATGAAATTATTCCCTCCAGACACAATTCCCACATGAAACCTCAGTCCAAATACCACTTATCCGACCCATCTAGGCTCAACATTGAAACCTTGGCTCTGATACCAATTTAGGGTGAATTCAACCTAAAGTTGATGTTTTGTAAAGAGTTCACTAAGGACAGTGAAAAAATAAGGGGAGGGGATTGTAATACCCCAAGGACGAGCCCCAGTTATGTATATGTATTGTAAACATGTTGTATAGGTTGGTTAGCCAAGTGTATATATGTTTATGGGCTTATGTGTTTATTAGGCCAGATATCCTAGGAGTTAAAGGCCAGGAGCCTGATTTTTTATATGTAATTATGCATATCATTAATAAAATATAAAAACATCGTTGCATGTAGACTGACCATGAAGAAAGAGTGATGGGGGAATAAGCTTACACAAGTATGGGTAAGGGAGTGGAGGATAAGTGTTTGGCTTACTGGCTAAGCTAGGGGGCTTACCTCCAAAGGGGATAATAATTTATTGTTATTTTCTAAAAGGCTAAGGTGGACAATTGTTGAGTGTTGTACTAAGTTCCTCGAAAGGAACATATGCAAAATGGATTGCATGCAGCTACTTGGGTGAATGTAGTTAAAGCTATATAAGTAAGTTGTGGAGGGGTTTCGCTACCCATTCTTTCATCCTCTGCCTGAGTTTGTTGGGATCGGGGGGGGGCATCTGAACCCATTTTTCCTTTGCGTCTGCAACTACATACCCACGCACCCATTCTACCATACTCCACCTGAGTTCACTGAAATCCTTTCCCAGAACCTGTAATATGTCTGGCTTGGACCTCTACATTGCCACTCACCTCTGAAGATCAAATACATGAAGCCGAACCGCGTCTTATGTGAAGCCCGAGCATTCTAAAATTGTTTGTGTCATGTGTGTCATAGCTATTGTCTATTGTGACCATGCACTCCCTTGGTTGAGCGTGGCTTGCTGCCATCGTTTGTTCCTTTTCGAGCCTTGTTGTTGTCCTCGTGTGAGAATAGAGTTGAAGAAGCAGGCTGCCAGGCCTGTGTAAAACACTCTCTCCAAGTGAGGGATGTGGTTGTGTTTGAAGAGGCAAGTTGTCAAGCCTGTGGGAAGCTATCTCCAGGTGATAGAGTTTGTTGGGAAGTGGGTTTTTCCTAGAGAGAGTCCAGCACTAGCTACGGAGCTCTGAGAATTCTAGTCGAGCCTGTTGCTGAAGCTCAGGGAAAGAGAGGTGAAGCATCCAATGGACTTTGTGACAGTGAAGGTGTATACTCCTGGGGTGGGATAGGCATGTGGGGAATGAGAGTTTGTGAGTAGTGGGCATAAGAAGGCTCGTGGGAGAGAATCCTTCCTCATAAACTATGTGTCTTCCTATTGACCTTACCTAGCCTAGGATTTCTTTTCCTGATGGATCTTAGTCTCAGCTCAGGGGTGACCTACTACTGAGAGTGATGAGCAGTGTGGTCTAAGGCTGGGAGGTTCATGGAAGGTCCGCATGCAGTTGGTGGTGTTACTCCCATTGGAAAGATAAGTATTCTTAATGTGATTAATTCTTCTGTTATGCATGTATGTGATGCTTGAATGTTATCATGCATCCTGTTCCGTATATGAATTATTTTTTATTACATTTGAATTTGTATCGTAGCAGTAACTATGTGTTATGTGTTTTAATTGGATTAAAATACATGTTAGATGTATGTATAAATGTATTTCCGCGTGGTATCATTGCTCGGTCTGTACATACATATAACATGCATTTAATCGAATTAAAACACATAACACAGATTTACTGCTACCATACTAATTCAAATGTAATAGACAATAATTCATATACGCAACAGGATACATGATAACATTCAATCATCAAAGCCCTGCATAACATAAAAATTAATCGCATTAATATTACTTATCTTTTCAATTGGATTAACACCACCAGCTACGTGCAGGCCTTCCACGAACCTCCCAGCCTTAGACCACACTGCTCATCACTTTCAGTACTAGGTAACCCCAGAGTTGGGACTAAGATCCCCCGGGCAAGGAAATCCTAGGCTAGGCTAGGTCAATAGGAAGACACACATTTTATGAAGAAGGATTCTCTCCTAGGAGCCTTCTTACGCCCACTACTTCTGGACTCTTATTCCCCACATGCCTATCCTGCCCCAAGAGTATACACCTTCACAGTCACACAATCCATCAAATGCTTCACCTCCCTTTCCTTGGGATTTAGCAACAGGCTAGACTAGAATTATCAGAGCGCCGTAGCTGGTGTTGGATTCTCTCTAGGAGAAAACCACTTCCCAACAAAAACTCTCACCTAGAGATAGATTCCCACAGGCCTGACAACTTGCCTCTTCAACCACAACCACCTCCTTCACCTGGAGAGAACGTTGCACACAGTCCTAAAAACCTTCCTCTTCAACTCTGTTCCAGCACAAGGAGGACAACAACAGGGCTCAACAAGGAACAAACGATGACAACAAGACACACTTAGCCAAGGGACTGCATGGCCATAACAACCAACAACTATGCAACACATGACACAAACAATTTCAGAATGATCAGAATTCATAGAAGATGCGGGTCGGCTTCACGGATTTGATCTTCAGAGGTGTGTGGCTATGGAGGGATCCAATGCAGAGATGTTACAGGTTCTGGGAAAGGATTCCAGCGAACTCAGGCGGAGTATGGTAGAAAGGGGTGCATGGGTATGCAGTTGCAGATGCATACAAAAAACAGGTTCAGACGGCCCCTGATCCCCATGAACTCAGGTGGAGGATGACATAATCAGTAGCGAACCCCCTCCATGACTGACTTCTGTAGCTTTAACTACATGCAACGAGGTTGACACCTTTCTTCCTGGAGTTGCATGCACTCCATTTTGCATACGTTCCTTTCCAGGAACTTAGGAAAACACTCAACAATTGTCCACCTTGGCCTTTTAGTAAATATTAATAAATTGTTATCCCCTTTGAAAGTAATCCCCCTAGCTTAGCCCCTAGGCCCAACACTTATCCCCCTCTCCCTTATCTAGCCT
Source organism: Picea engelmannii (assembly GCA_009831015.1). Lineage (NCBI taxonomy): Eukaryota > Viridiplantae > Streptophyta > Pinopsida > Pinales > Pinaceae > Picea > Picea engelmannii. The sequence continues at coordinate 353,010 of ML793430.1, read as the reverse complement.
TGTGGAAGCTTAGGCCCCCATCACTCTTTCTTCGTGGTCAGTTTACATGCAACGATGTTTTTATATTTTATTAATGATCTGCATAATTACATATACAAAATCAGGCTCATGGCATTTAACTCCTAGGCTCTCTGGCCTAATAAATACATAATCCCACCAACTTATATACACTTTTTTCACCATCCTATACAACATTTTTACAATACATAGACATAACTGGGGCTCGTCCTTGGGGTATTACAATCCCCTCCCCTTATTTTTGCACTATCCTCAGTGAAACTCTTTACACAACATCAACTTTAGGTTGAATTCTACCCTAAATTGGTATCAAAGCCAAGGTTTCAACACTAAGCTTGGATGGGCCAGATAAGTGGTCTTTGGATCGAGGTTTCAGGTGGGAATTTTGTTTGGAGGGACTAATTTCAGAGCTCAGAACCTTCTTGAGTGCCAAGAATTTACCTTGGTCATGTTACAAAGCTCAGAAGGAGTAGCGGTGTTGTAAAACCACGACATAAGTGGTATTGGACTATAGAGTAATGTGGGTCATCGGATCGGTTCGGAAGGAAGGGAAACCCTTTTTACGACCATAAGATCTAGAGAAGTTGTATGAGGGTTATCTTGGAAGCCTTTTGGAGTTCGAAAATCGGGAGAAGTGGGGTGTGCCAAGGAAAAAACCTCCAAAGTCTGAAACTCTGAGGTCTTGGAAGAGATCTACACCATAGATTTGAGGGGAGATCCCAACCGTTAGATCTTGTGAAGTCGTGCACGGGTTAGTTGTGAGAACCCTTCGTAATTCGCAAAATCAGAAGATTGGAAGTGAAGAGAGGTGAACACCATTGAATCAATAAATCGCGAAGTGGATGTCGAGCATTGGTGGTGGGAGAGATAAGGATCATCGATTATGCAGGGAGAGTTTGGAACTACGACAATCGAAAAAAAGGGGAAAGTGTTGATGCACAAACTCCCGAAACCCAAAGTTTCGTAGTGAAAGGGTAGATGTGGTGGGGCCGGATGACATCGCCTGGGTGGCATGGACCTTCCTAGACATATCATGTGTCATCACCTTAGTTAGTGAAATTTTTACTATGTGGGCTCGGAGTATAGAGAAGTCAGAGGTTAGAAAGTCACGAGATTGGAAGGAAGAAAGCGTGAAATCTTCCAGAACCTGAAGTTTCGAAGCTCCGAAGTCCCAAATATTTAATGACAGAAGTTCCACAACGAGTTTCAGTCGTTGGAAGATGGGTAGATGTGGACCATTTATCCACCCTAGTTCACGAGTTCGTTAATTCAGAACTCCAAGAGTCTGTGGTGATGTACTATGAAGACTTCGGAACCCGAAGTCCTAATTAAGATCCTATTGATTTAGTGCTTGGTCACAACCCGTGGTGGAAGGGGTGGTGGCTAAGATAAAAGATCTAAGGCCTCAAATTATCGCAGAGCCAAGAAGAGCTCAAAACAATTCATGAAATATGAACGTTTTCTCTAATCGAATTCGGTTTATGAATTCTTTTGGATTTGTTAAGGAATGATGGACTGACAAATTACGGTTGTATGAACATTGTGTTTGCAGATTTCAACGAGTGTTAGGACCAAAGAGAGTTGACACTAAGTGCAGAGGAATGGAGGAAGCACATAATGCTTCCAACTAAGATAAGGAAGCTAAAGGGATGGATGTCCATTTGGGATTAGAAGGCTCGAACTCCAATGGGCATGGAGAAGAGATAGATAAGGAAGGGCGTATGATGAAAATCATTGAAAGATTGCATAATATTCCCAAAATCATCGAGAAGATAACATGAAGCTTATGAAATCTAAGGAACAACAGGGTGAATTCAATCTAAAGTTTATGCGGAGCCTGGAAAGGATCAAAAAGAATTTGGATAAGGTGGGTGATTCAAGAAAAACAGGGAGTCGTGGACCCCCTGAGAAGAAAAGAAGATTGAGAAGCGCTAGCAGGCATCATCGTCACTCCCCAAAACATTCCAAAAAGGAAGCACGCAGTAGTTCAAGAACATATCCTACAAGAAAACATAGGATATCTTGAGTGGATGAACTAAAGGGAGAAATGAACAAGACTAAGTATCCTACGTTTGATGGAGAACACAAGAAGGAGGAAGATGTTGAAACATGGTTGCTTGGCATGAGGAAATATTTCCAACTACATAATTATTCCTCTCATGCAGAAGGAAGAATTGCAATGTATCAATTGAAAGGAAAGGCATCCATGTGGTGGGATCAACTTGTTCAGGTGCAATTCATTAGAGAGAAATATGTTACTTGGAAATAATTCAAGAAGTATTTTGAAAATAAACACTTGACTAAAAGATATTATGAAAAAAATATTGAAGAGTTATTTTAACTCAAGTTGGGCAGCATGTCCATTGATGAATACGAATGAAGGTTCTTGGAGTTGTTGGAGTATGTTTTTTTCATCAAATATGAGACTGTCAAAATTCAAAGGTATCTAAGTGGACCACCACCTTCCATCGGTGACAAGATCTAGTATGATGACCTTAAGACTATGGAAGAAACTATAAGGAGAGAAAAATTCTTGTATGAGAAGAAAAATGAAAAGCCTACTTTCCGGAAGGCTTGGGAAGACAAGAAGAATTTCAAGATGGATCAGAGGAAGAAGGGAGATAATCCACCCTTTTTCAGAAACAATCCTCAAGGAAAACCATATTTTAGAGAGCCCAGGAAGGCTGAAGTGGGTGGGAAAATTCCAAGACAACCACCTATGGAATGTTGGGGTTGTAAAGGAAACCATAAGTACAAAGATTTCCCCCAGAAAAATGAAAAAGTGAGAGTTGTCCACAATGATAAGAAGGATGAAACAGTGGAGGACATGGGTAGTAGAATACCAAGGATCTATCCAGTCTTGGACAACAAGCATGCAAAATATCAATCTCACATGATTGAAGTGGAAGGTATGATCAACAACCATACTTATACTATTTTAATAGACTCAGGATCTAGTCATAGTTATGTAGATCCTAGAATGGTGGAAAGTTTGCATTTACCAAGAACCAAGGATGGAAAATCTTGGTTAGTGCAGTTGGCTATAGGATCCAAGAGAAAGGTTACAGAATTGGTTAAATCATGTCCAGTGGACATGAATGGACTAAGTACTAAGGAAAACCCGAATATCTTGCCTTTAGGTTCTTATGATTTCCTAATTGGTATGGACTGGTTGGACCAACACCATGCCATTTTAGATTGTCATAACAAGGTATTCACTTGACTGGATGAGGAAGGGAATCAGAGGACAATCCAAGGAATTCCAAGAGCAGTTGTTGTCAGAGAAATCTTAGCAATGCAGCTGAAGAAGTGCTACAGGAAAGGTTGTAAATTATTTGCAACCCATGTGGAGGAAGCAACTAAGGATGAGGTATCAAATATAGAAAAATACACGGTATTAAAGGAGTTTGAGGATGTATTCCAAGAGGTACCAAGAATACTCCCGAAAATAGATATTGACTTCTCTGTAAACATGATGCTTGGAGAAACTCCAATGTTGAAAGATCCTTACAGAATGAGTATGCCAGAGATGAAAGAACTGCAGTTGCATCTTGAAGAGTTGTTGAAGAAGGGGTATATAATCCCAAGTGTGTCACCTTGGGGTGCCCCAATCCTGTTCGTGAAGAAGAAGGATGGGACACTGAGATGGTGCATCGATTTCAGTCAATTAAACAAAGTGACTGTTAATAACTAGTATCCTTTGCCATAGATCAATGATCTCTTTGACAAGTTGAAGGATGCTAAGATATTTTTGAAAATAGATCTTAGATCAGGATATCACCGGGTAAGAAGAAAGGATGAAGACATCAGTAAGACCTCCTTCAGAACAAGGTATGGTGACTATGAATTCACAGTGGTGCCATTTAGTTTGTCAAATGAACTCGTTGTTTTTATGTGTTTAATGAATGGTGTATTCAAGGAATATCTAGACAAGTTCATCATAGTCTTTTTGTATGACATCCTGGTGTATTCCAAGTTGGAGGAAGAGCATGAACAACATCTGAGGATGATGTTGTAGGTGCTAAGAGAGCACCAACTGTATGCCAAATTGAGAAAGTGCTCATTTTATAAAAAGAAGATCCATTATTTGGGGCATATAATTTCAAAAGATGGGATAGTTGTGGATCCTGAGAAGATTGAAGCCATTAGAGAATGGAAAACACCTAAGAATGTAAAAAAAGTCAAGTCCTTTATGGGTGTAGCTAGTTATTACAGTAGGATCATTGAAGGGTTCTCAAGGATAGATTACCCTATCACTTCCTTTCAGAGGAAGGAGAAGAAATTTCAATGGACAGAAGAATGTGAGAGAAGCTTCCAATGACTGATGCAACTATTAACCAGTGATCCAATCCTGAGGATTTCATGGTTTTCATGAGTGCATGGAAAGAAGGAGTGGGAGGAGTCCTCAGTCAGAATGGGTTCGTAATTTTTTACGAGTCGAGGAAGATGAAAGAGAATGAAAATAACTATGCCACTCATGATTTGGAGTTGACATCTATCGTTCATGCTCTGAAGAAATGGAGGCATTACCTCATGGGAAAAAGGTTCGAACTGAGAATAGACCATAACGGTATGAAGTATTTGTTTTATCAACCAACCTTGAATGCTAGGCAGAGTAGGTGGTTGGATTTCCTTTGTGAGTCTGACTTTGATATCAATCATATCAAAGGAAAAGAGAACAAAGTGGCTGATGCAATCAGTAGGAGAGTGTATGAATTACATGCTACAACCATTAATATGTACCAAACTGATATTAAAGGCAGAATTTCGGAGGCTGCAAATGTAGATTTGTAGTATAGGGATTTGGTAGCAAAGCTACAACAAGGTGAGATGCCACAAAAAGGGGAAAATTATAAATTGGAAGTCGATGGAACTATTATATATAAGAACAGAATTTACATACCTAATGTCCAGGACTTGAAACTTATGATTTTGAATGAAATGAAAAATGTGCCTTATGCAGGGCACCCTAGATATTAGAAAAATGTGGTATCATTCAAGAGCCATTACTTTTGTCCATCTATGAAGAAAGAAATTGCAGATTACATCACTAGATGTATGGAGTGCTAGAAGGTTAAAGATGAGCATAGGCACCTAGCAGGGTTGTTGCAACCTTTACCCATTCTTGAGTGGAAGTGAGAGGTACTGAAAATGAATTTCATCACAGGATTTCCCAGGACCAGAAAGTAGCATGATTCAATCATGGTGGTGGTGGAAAATCTTACGAAAGATTCCCATTTTATTCCACTAAATACTACACAGAAGGTAGCTAACATTGTCGATATTTTTATGAGGGAAATAGCACGATTTCACAGTATTCCCAAGAAAATTGTGTTTGACAGGGACCTAAATTTAACTCAAAATTCTAGAAAGGGTTATTCAAAGGGTTTAGAACGAATCCAAATTTTAGCACTGCTTATCACCCCGATTCTCATGGGCAGACAGGGCGGGTGAATCGAGTAATAGAAGACATACTAAGGATGTATGTTATGGATAAACCATCTAAATGGGAAGACTACCTACACTTGGTAGAATTTTCCTACAACAATGGGTATTAAGCATCATTGAAGATGATCCCATTTGAAACACTTTATGGAATAAAATGCAATACTCCAATAAGTTGGGATAATCTAGCTGATAGAGCAGTGGTTGGGCCAGAGTTTCTCAAGAAAATCGAAGAGAAAATACTAAAAATTAAGAAGAATTTAAAGGTTGCCCAAGACAGGAAGAAGAGTTATGCTGATAAGAACAAAACCCATACGGATTTTAAAGTGGGAAATCATGTTCTCCTAAGAGTAAAAGACAACAGAAGTTCCCTGAGGCTGGGAAATTGTTCAAAGTTGGAAGCTAGATTTTGTGGGCCATTTGAAATCCTAGAAAGGATTGGGCCAGGTGAATATATGCTTGCATTTCCTGCATCCATGATTGTACATAATGTGTTTCATATTTCGTTGCTTAATAAATATATACATGATGCTAATCATGTAATCGATTGGAATGTGATTCAGGTGGAGCAAGAAGGCGTCTTGCAAGTGCATCCTATGTGAATATTGGACGGGAAGAGAGAATAGCTCTAGAATCGATCCATAGTACTTGTAAAGGTCTAGTGGACCTGGTACAGTCCTGAGGATGCAACATGGTAACAAGAAGATGCTATGCAGGCAAAGTACCCACATCTTTATTAATATTTTGGAAATCTTTTTGATGATGTGTAAAGATTTGCACTAAGGACAATGCAAAAATATGGGGAGGGGATTGTAATACCCCAAGGATGATCCCCATTTATATCTATGTATTGTAAACATGTTGTATAGGATGGTGATCCAAGTGTATATAAGTTGGTGGGCTTATGTGTTTATTAGGCCAAAGATCCTAGGAGTTAAAGGCAAGGAGCCTGATTTTGTATATGTAATTATGCAGATCATTAATAAAATATAAAAACATTGTTGCATGTAGACCGACCACGAATAAAGAGTGATGGGGGACTAAGCTTCCACAAGGCTGGGTAAGGGAAAGGAGTCTAAGTGTTGGGACTAGGAGAAAATCTAAGGGGATTACCTCCAAAGGGGATAATAATTTATTATTATTCCCTAAAAGGCTAAGGTTGAAAATTGTTGAGTGTTGTGCTAAGTTCCTGGAAAGGAACGTATGCAAAATGGAGTGCATGTAGCTCCAGTAATACAGGTGTCGACCTAGGTGCATGCAGTCAAAGCTATAGAAGTCAACCATGGAGGGGGTTCGCTACACATTATGTCATCCTCCGCCTGAGTTCGTTGGGATCGGGGGGTGTTTGAACCTATTTTTCCTTTGCATCTGCAACTACATACCCACACACCCATTCTACCATACTCAGCTTGAGTTCGCTAGAATCCTTTCCCAGAACCTGTAATATCTGAGCGTTGGACCCCTGCATAGCCACACACCTTTGGAGATCAAATCTATTAATCCTACCCACATCTCCTATGAATCCTAAGCATCCCAAAATTTTATGTGTCGTGTGCGTCATATTTGTTGGTTGTTGTGGCCATGCAGTCCCTTGGCTGAGTGTGGCTTGTTGTCATTGTTTGTTCCTTTCTGAGCCCTGTTGTTGTCCTCCTTGTGCGAGAATAGAGTTGATGAAGAATATTTTTAGGCCTGTGTGCAACACTCTCTCCAGGTGATGGAGGTGGTTGTGGTTGAAGAGGAAGGTTGGCAGGCCTGTGGGAAGCTCTCTCCAGGTGAGAGAGTTTCTTGGGAAGTGGTTTTCTCCTAGAGAGATTCCATCACCAGCTATGGAGCTATGAGAATTCTGGTCCAACCTATTGTTGAAGCCCAAGGAAAGGGAGGTGAAGCATCCGATGGACTGTGTGACAGTGAAGGTGTATACTCCTAGGGTGGGACATGCATGTGGGGAATGAGATTCCATGAGTAGTGGGCATAAGAAATATCCTGGGAGAGAATCCTTCCTCATAAACTGTGTCTCTTCCTGTTGACCTTGCCTAGCCTAGAATTTCCTTCCCGGGTGGAGCTTAGTCCCAGCTCATGGGTGACCTACTACTGAGAGTGATGAGGAGTTTGGTCTAAGTTTGGGAGGTTCATGGAAGGTGTGCACGTAGTTGTTGGTGTTACTCTAGTTGAAAAGATACATATTATTAATGTGATTAATTCTTATGTTATGCATGTCTGTGATGCTTGAATGTTATCATGTATCGCGTTGCGTATATGAATGACTACCTATTACATTTTAATCTATATGGTAGTAGTAATTTTGGCACAGGGGCAGACCCATGGTTCAACGCTATGACAATGCACCAACAAAACCCTAACTAACGGCCCTTTCGGAAACACCTGCAAAGAAGATGATGTCTCACCCGAGGTAGAGGCAAGGGTGGTTGTAGGACTCAAGTGTCTGCAACCTTAGCTGGGACAAGGATCTGTGATTCCTCACTTAATATAGCACTCAACACTTCTAGATTTTTATTATTCAATCAATGACTACTTCACATATACAACAGAGCTTCGCAACATTCACAATGAACTAGATTGTTTGATCACTTATCATCCATGGAGCATTCAGATCTAACATGTCAAGTTATTATCATATACATGTGAATCGGACCTAACACTCTACACATCATAAGAACTAAGCATAAACATATATAACATATCTATCTACTCATCTCAAAGAACTTAGCAAATAATCACATCAATGCATCAGAACAAGGCACAAAGTGGACAACACAGGATTTACGTGGTTCACCCCCACCCTGGGGCTACTTCCACCAACTCTTCTTCTTTATTATCGTTGGACAATCAGTTACAAGAATAGATTTGTAGAAACCCTTACTTCACACAGGACAGAAGATCTACGCAGCTCGCTAGATCCTTCTTCCTTTCCTTTCAGCACAAATTCTTCTATACCTTCACACAGGGACTTGCACTAAGCTCTGCAAGTCTATACAGAATGCACAAAAATCTTGATCACACATATCCCCTCTTGGCACTTAGCCTATATCACATAGATACAATATTCTTCTATATTCTCCTCTCTTACATTTTCCTATCCTTCTATTTATACAAAATGGGCCTAAGCATGGGTAAACCCACAGGCCGACATCCCTTTCCCATTTCATATTCCCAAAACCCAAAAAGGGGCCCAAAAGTGGGCAGAGATTCTGTAATCTCCGCTTCATCTGGCACTCCATATTCGACAAAATGTCGAACTCCAAAAAATGGTCAAATATGACCAAGTGTTCCCAAAACTTGGTCAAGGGCCAACATGCCCCCAACACTCACCTGTGACTCGTCCCGAGTCACTCTTGTCCTAGAAATTTTGCCTCAAATGCCTCAAGCTTGGCTCGAGCTACTTCAACCTACTTCAATGCTATAGCCTCTTGCTCAGTGAACTCTTGGATGAGTGCGTCATTGACTGGCCCTTCTAGGCATTGTTCTACTGTGATGATGACCTATTCAAGATTTGCTCCTTGGCTTTCAACTTCGGGGAAGAATTGGCATGCCTTCTATTGCACTGGTTGAAGTCGTTGAGAGACTTCCATCACTTTGGTCTGTATCATGTGGATTTGTTTCTAGGCCATGCGCTGCTCTGGAAACCTCTTCATTCTTTCAACTAGTGTTAAGGCCTTCAGTTGTGCCTGTAACATATCTGCGTACTGCTTTTCTTCCTAGAGTTGAGACTCCAACACCTGTAACTCTGGATTTTCTGTAATTTTTTCATATGTCTAAGCACTCCTAGAGCTCAGCTTCCTATACTCCAAGGATAGGGCTTTCATTCTTCCAACTGCGCTGTGAGAAGTTTGCTCTCTTAGGTATTTGATTTATTGATTTTTCTTGGGTACGGTACGAAGTTCTATATCTATGATGCGTTGTTGAAGCTGCTGGATTACTTCTTCAAGTTGTGCCACCTGTTGTGGGACTCATTCCTCAGTTTTCTCTTCTATGACTGTCACGGAGCGAAGTGCGTTGTGAACCCTTTCCCATACTTCAAGTTGCCCTGCAAGCAATTGTTCCTTGTTTTTCTGTAGCGATGCTTTCTCTTCATCCCATTTTTCTTGTAGAACGATATTTTCCTTTTCTGTAGTACTTCTATGGTCCTCAAGGTATTTCTGTACTTGTGCTAAAGCCTGGGTGGCTTGTGTTGTCTCTTCTTGATCTTGTCGAAGGCTAGGTTCATCTGTATCAACAATTTGATGTAGTTGGGCTGGCTCATCACCTAATTTTGGTGTTCCTAATGGTAGAGGTGTAGTGGAAACTATGCGGCTAGACTATATTTCTTGTTGTACTCCTTGAAGCTCATCCCTGATGTAACTAAACACTTTCTCCTTCTTGGCTTCCTCCTTTTCTGCTATCTCTAGTGAAGTATCATTCAGGGCAACGATTATGAAGTCAAAGTCATCCAGAGTGAAAACAGTACCAAAATTGGTTTTGGTTGCCTTAGATTTCTTCTTGGATGAAGGCTTTGGTGGGGTAACCTTCCTTTTCTTAGAGGGATCCTCCTCCTCTCTAGGCGGTGTAACTTCACCTTTATTTTTCTTGACTTTTGTTCTACCCGGCTCTCCACCATCACCTCCCTCCACAGGTGAGATCGAAGTGGTATTTGTAGAAGTACTGTTGAAATCTTGAACTTCTTCATCTTCCTTTGTCTTGCTTGGTCTAGGGGAATCATGCACAATTTATGGACTGTCTATATCAGAAATCTTTGTGGGGTCTGCTGATATGAGGAGGTCTACCCACCACTCCTTGGTGATTTATTCCAAGGCTTATTCTGTTAACTTATAATAGGACTATAACTGTTGCATGTGCTCGTCAACGTGCGCTGTGATTTATATAAAGTGCCTGTCTACGTTGAACTTCATCAGGGGGTAAAACCTGTAGAGGGTGTTCGAAGTGATGCGAGGTGTAGATTGGATTGTGATCTTCAATTGATTGTATTAGGTGTGGAAGACGACATTGGATTTACACTGCTTGTTCATATCACTCAAGTACCACAAGGTACTGAACTTCACAACTAAAGGCTCAAAGGGCTCGATGTCCGGGAAGGTTGCACCTTCTGGCATCTCCCATGCGATGAAAGCTATCAATATGAGAAGCCAGCTGAAGTCAAACTCATATCCTTGGTCTTGCAATCCTATACAATAAAGCTCTACCTGTTTCACAAGGTATTGCGCCCAATTCATCTATAGTCCTTCTGCACACTTCTCAGCAAGGTCAACAATGAAGCTAGTTACTTGGGTGGGCCAGTTCTTTCAAACTATCTTTCTTGTGATCAGCTAACATGCGTGGTGCACTGCACCATTCTGGATAGAGGCTACCTTGTAACATCACGTACCCTTCTCTACAACTCCATAAGTTTCTTTGGTTCCCTGGGATAATGCTCGGTCTGAGGTCTTTCTAGGGTAAAACTCCTATGGGTCAGGGCCCTGCATGCTTAGCCCTGTGATCTGACTGATCAAGGTCAGATCCACAATGATGCGACAATTCAACCATAAGTAACCTTCGTGGTAGAAGGACAACAACAATTTCATGCATCCGTTTACTTCTTGGTGTCGACTGAAGTGAGGGATCTTCATCGCATTAAGCAATGTGGATTGGGTGAGGTTATGGGTCCATGGCTGCGGGATAATATTGGAATTCTTACCTTTGGTCCTGGTCAAGTACTTATGTGGGGCCAGCATGCTATAAGATTTCTTGTCTCCAAGGTTGAAGTGACTAAATTTTAGTGTTGTGAGCTTATCCTGGTCGACGCGAACTGTGTGCACCCATTTTGGAAGGTACACAGTGATCACAACATATTCAAACTCTCGGGGTACACTGTCACGGTTGATGGCATCGCTCAGAGGGGGTAGATAGGCAGGTAGAATACTTGGAATCAGCTTGGCATTGGCAAGGTCATCTCTGTGATTAGTACATTTCTCATTTGGTGGCCGAGATGGACCAGCGTGAGCAGTGGATGTAGAGGCTACCAATCCTCTCATGGATGATGCATGTAATCCTGTGGATAACCCTCTCTTTGACATGACTCTCTCAATTCTTAGCTCAAGGAGAAATTATGTTATAGATTCTTCGAAAACGGTAAGCTCGTCGGACATACGTGCTCAGGATAAAATAATCGGGTTCACGATGGTCTTAGACACTGCACTAGAGTGAACAACAAGAGTGTAATGAGCACTGTATGCAATTGCTAGTCTACGGGCTTCAAATTCTCAGTTGGAAAAAGTGTTCCTCGTGCATTGCGTGAGGAGATAAATAAGAAATCTTGGTAATGGTTTACTTGCAACAATTATGAGCCTCATTAACTCTTCTTCTGTCCATTATGGTGCAGTCAACGGTCTAGTGGCGAACCATAAATGTTTTTCCAGCCGTTCGGAGTAGTAGTCAAACGGATATATCGGCTTTCAACGTCTATATTTCTTTGCCATAGAGAAGTGGCATATGTCGTTGTTCTGATATCCCAGTGAAGCTCCAATTCTGTAAAGTTTCTTTCTGCGAGGTACCCTCTGGAACCTGCTACAACTTCTCAATCTTGACCATTTTCTTACGTAGCCTCCTAGCCTTTTTCCCCGTGAGCTTCATCTCAGTGGTTCTTTTCCCATTCTGATTCTTATTTTCCTTGGGCATAGTCACTTCACACTGCTGAGATCCTTTCCTAGGATTCATGTGTATCACTTCTTTTGGGGTACTTCTGATTTTCCTGTAGCTTCGATATCTAGGCTTCTAGTGTCAGGTATCTTCGATCTGTTCTCCTATTCTTCAGTCAATTGTGCAATCTTTGAGGTCATGAAATTTTTTAACTCTTGTCTCTTCTGTTCTAAGACTTCTTCTTCTTCCTTATTTCTAGCTTGATCTCTATAAATCCAAGGTTTTCCTAGTAACATGGTAAAAGGGGCACTGTCTTCAATGAATTTAATAATCTCAAAGTCTTCCTTTGTCGAAGTTCCATTGACTGTCACAGGTATCTTAGTGAGCTTTCCACATAACATCGTCAGTTTTCCTATGAATAGTCCTATTCCTCCTAATGAAGGGATAATAGCAGGCTTCCATATAGCTTCCCAAGTTATTTCTGGCATAATGTTCACTTGTGTCTCTTCATCAAGGACAAAGTCAATGTCGAAGTCTCCTATTCTTGCTTCAATGCACTCTTTTTCTTTGAAAATCTCTGATAGCCTAACATATCAGTGGTCATTCAGGGTCTCTTTCATTTGTATCAATACCTTCTCTGATTCTTGTTGGGGTTCTGCCTCTTTTGGATCTACCTTAGGGTTTTCCTGATTCATATTCATTTCTTCCAGTCTAGTGATCATTCTAGGGCAGTCCAATACCTCATGGTCCTTAGCTTTGTAACAAGGACAACTAGATCCTCTGCCAGGGAATTCCTTAGCAAGATGTCTAGGTCTTTTACAACTGTAGTATAGGGTTAGTCCTCTCTTTATTTTAAACAATCCCTGACTTCTTCTATACTGTGCACTAGGATCATGGTAGCTAATCTGCAAAAATTTCTTTCTAGGATCCTGCATCCATTTGTTAGTCCAAACATTTTTTCTATGCATAGGTATAACATATCTATCACTATTCTTATCATATCTACTCATATCAAACCTTCTTTCATCTATCAGTGCCCCAGTTTTCAAACTAGGATAAACTCTATTAAACATACCTAGATCCATGCCTTAGAAACAAAAATTTTCACTTATCTTACTTCTACAGAGCACAAAGCCTCCAGATCTAAAACTTTTAACTACTCTTACCTTTATCAGAGCACTGAGCTTACAGATCTTACCTCTTTTCTACAGATCTAACCTCTTTTCTTTAGAAATTTCCACTTTTACTTTTCTTAGAGAACAAAGCATTCAAATCTTTCTTCTTTTCTTCAGATATGGCCTTCTTTGTTTAGCACCGAGTTTTCATATCAAGTGGAATAATGTGCACTATGGCACAAATCCACGCATAGAGCTTCCACAGTTTCAGGATGAATCTTTTCACAAAGCTTCTTCTTCCTTGATTCCCAACAATCACACTTTCACATCCTAGCAACGAAACCATTTGTTGTCACAGGGGCAGACCCAGGGTTCAATGCTACAAAAATGCACCAACAAAACCCTAGCTATTGACCCTTTTCGACAACATCTACGAAGAAGATGAGGTCTCACCCAAGGTAGAGGTAGGGGTGGTTGTAGGACTCAAGTCTCTGCAACCATAGCTGGGACACGAATATGTGATTCCTTACTTAATATAGCACTCAACACTGCTAGATCGTTATTATGAAATCAATGACTACTTCACAGATACAACAGAGCTTCGCAGCATTCACAATGAACTAGATTGTTTGATCACTTATCATCCATGGAGAATTCAGATCTAATAGGTCAAGTACTTATCATATACATGTGAATCATACCTAACATTATACACATCATAAGAACTAAGCATAAACATATATAACAGATCTATCTACTCATCTCAAAGCACTTAGCAAATAATCACATCAATGCATCATAACAAGGCACAAAGTAGACAACACAGGATTTACGTGGTTCACCGCCACCATGGGGCTACGTCCACAAACTCTTCTTCTTTCTTATCGTCGGCCAATTGGTTACAAACACAGAGTCTTAGAAACCCTTACTTCGCACAAGATAGAATATCTGCACAGCTTGCTAGATCCTTCTTCCTTTCCTTTCAGCACAAATCCTTCTATACCTTCACACAGGGACTTGCACTAAGCTCTGCAAGTCTATATGGAATGCACACAACTCTTAATCACACAGATCCCCCCTTAGCACTTAGCCTATATCACATAGATACAATATTCTTCTCTATTTTCCTATCTTACATTTGCCTATCCTTCTATTTATACAAAATGGGCCTAAGCATGGGTAAACCCATGGGGCGACATCACTTTCTCATTACATATTGCCAAAACCCAAAAAGTGGCCCAAAAGTAGGTGGAGATTCTATAATCTCCGCTTCGTCTGGAACTCCATCTTCGATAGGCTGTCGAAGTCCCAAAAACGATCAAATATGACCAAGTGTTCCCAAAACTTGGTCAAGGGCCAAAAAGTAACTCTGTGTTATGTGTTTTAATTCGATTAAAATTCATGTTAGATGAATGTATGTATGTATCTTCACGTGGTAGAATTGCCTGACCTGTTGTTGGCTAGGAATAATTTAAGCAGAATTTAAAGGCTTCCCAAGGCAAGAATAAGAGTTATGCTGATAAGAATAGAAGCCACAGGGAGTTTAAAGTGGGAGATCATGTTTTCCTGAATGTAAAAGCCAACAAAAGTTCCAAGAGGTTGGGAAACTGTTCGAGGTTGGCAGCCAAATTTTGTAGGCCATTTGAAATCCTAGAAAGGATTGGGCCAGTTGCATATATGCTTGCATTGCCTGCATCCATGCTTGTACATAATTTGTTTCATATTTCATTGCTTAATAAATATATGCATGATGCTAATCATGTAATCAATTGGAATGTGATTCAGGTGGTGCAAGAAGGTGTCTTGCAAGTGCATCCTGTGCACATATTGGACTGGAAGAGAAAACAACTCTGGAATCGATCCATAGGGCTTGTAAAGGTCCATTGGACCTGGTAGGATCCCGAGGACACAACATGGGAACATGAATATACTATGCGGGCAGAGTACTCGCATCTTTTTGAAGATTTTGGATATCTTGTTGATGTTGTGTAAAGAGTTGCACTGAGGACAGTGCAAAAATAATGGGAGGGGATTGTAATACCCCAAGGACGAGCCCCAATTATGTCTATGTATTATAAACATGTTGTATAGGCTTGTGAGCTAAGTGTATATAATATGGTGGGATTATGTGTTTATTAGGATGGAGAGCCTAGGAGTTAAAGGCCAGAAGCCTGATTTTGTATATGTAATTATGCAGATCATTAATAAAATATAAAAAAATCATTGCATGTAGACCGACCAAGAAGAAAGACTGATGGGAGACTAAGCTTCCACAAGGATGGGTAAGGGAGAGGAGGCTAAGTGTTGGGCCTAGGGTCTAAGCTAGGGGGATTACCTCCAAAGGGGATAATAATTTATTATTATTTCCTAAAAGGCTACGGTGGACAATTGTTGAGTGTTGTCCTAAGTTCCTAGAAAGGAATGTATGCAAAATGGAGTGCATGCAGCTTCAGAAAGACATGTATCGACCTGCGCGCATGTATTTAAAGCTGTAGAAGTCAATTGTGGAGGGGGTTCTCTACCCATTCTGTCATCCTCCACCTGAGTTCACTGGGATTGGGGGGCATCTGAACCTTTTTTTCCTCTACATACCCACGCACCCATTCTGTCATCCTCCACCTGAGTTCACTGGGATTGGGGGGCATCTTAACTTGTTTTTCCTCTGCATACCCATGCACCCATTCTGCCATACTCCACCTGAGTTCGCTAGAATCATTTCCCAGAACCTTTAATATCTCTGTGTTGGACCCCTGCATATCCATGCACCTCTGAAGATCAAATACGTGAAGCCGAACCACGTCTTTTTTGAAGCCCGAGCATCCTGAAATTGTCTGTGTCGTGTGTGTCATAGCTATTGGTTGTTGTGTCCATGCAGTACCTTGGTTGAGTGTGGCTTGCTACCATCGTTGGTTCCTTGTTGAGCCTTGTTGTTGTCCTCCTTGTGAGGGAAAGAAGTTGAGGAAGCAGGTTGTTAGGCCTATTTTCAACACTCTCTCTAGGTGAGGGAGGTGGTTTTGGTTGAAGAGGCAGCTTATTAGGCCTATGGGAAACTCTCTCTAGGTGAGAGAGTTTGTTGGGAAGTGGTTTTCTTCTAGAGATAATCCAGCACCAGCTACACAAATCTGAGAATTCTGGTCTGACCTATTGCTAAAGCCCAAGGCAAGGGAGGTGAAGCATCTGATGGACTGTGTGATAGTGAAGGTGTATACTCTTGGGGTGGGACAGGCATGTGGGGAATGAGAGTCCATGAGTATTGGGTGTAATAAGGCTCCAGGGAGATAATCTTTCCTCATAAACTATGTTTCTTCCTGTTGACCTTGCCTATCCTAGGATTTCCTTTCCCGGTGGAGCTTAGTCCCAGCTCGGGGGTGACCTACTGTTGAGAGTGACGAGTAATGTGGTCTAAGGCTGTGAGGTTTGTGGAAGGTCTGTACACAATTTATGGTGTTACTCTAGTTGAAAAGATAAGTATTATTAATGTGATTAATTCTTATGTTATGCATGTCTGTGATGCTTGAATTTTATCATGTATCCCGTTGCGTATATGAATTACTATCTATTACATTTGAATTTGTATGGTAGCAGTAACTTTGTGTTATGTGTTTTAATTCGATTAAAATGCATGTTAGATGTATGTATGTATGTATCTCCGTGTGGTAGCATTGCCTGACCTGTTGGTGGTTGAGGATGTTACAAATTTCTTTTACTTAAAATAAATTGGAAAAAAATAAATATAAATTAATTTAATCATTCAAATATTTTGATCAATTATATTAAAAAAAACAACTATAACAAATTTTGTATTGAAATATTTTATTTGTGGAAGAATTTGAAATATTGTTTTGTTCTTAATATTTTTTAAATGTTATGTTTCAATTCTACATAACGAATGAAACATCTAAGGAATGAAACATCTCTATAGTGAGTTGTAAGCACCTTTTGATGTAACAATTGAATACATGAATTGGTGTTTAGATAACTTATTGAAGTTTTATATATTGATATATCTATGAAGTAAATGATCTCACTAGAGTGAACAACAAGACTTGGGCATTGCACATCACATTTAGATGGTATAAATTCCAATTGTTATTATGTTTTGTTTGACTAGTAGCTTAAATTTATTACAACTTTAGATTTATCATACACTGAAATGGATCAAATCCACAAATATTTTAGATAGTAGATATATGTCTCCTCTTCTAGGGCATATAACTCATTTTACAAACGATTAAGGCGAAAAAAAGTTATAGCAGAAATAAGACAGGTATGGATTTCAGGATTTTGATATATGAGAAAACAAAAATAGATTAAAAATAATAAACAATATTAATTAAAAAAAACAAAAATAGATATTTGGAAATTACATAACTGACTCTATCTATGTAGTTTCGTTAATAACATAAATGTGTATCTTATAGAAAAATACTGTAAAAAACATATAGAGAGAGAGGTATTCACAAAAATGGAAGTTTTTATCAATTTTCATAACGAACCACCAAGTTTTTCATCCCGAACCTAAATATGAGGAAACCAAGTCAGCATACACGTATGCTAAAGTTATTGATCCCACCAAAAAAATATTTGAATTCAAAAGAAGGTGCACATGTTCTAAATATATTGCACACACTCTAGGAATGTGCATGTGTTCCTTGTAGTGCACATGATCTCTAGGAGCATGCATGCATTCATAATAGTGCACAGACACTCTTATATCATATTATTTTTTATTCCTCTCTCTCTCTCTCTCTCCTACATCTACTCATCTCTTCCCCACACTTTAAATTTACCTCCCTCTCTTCCCCACTCTCCCCATTTTCTCTATTTACCTCTCTCTATCTCCCTTCCCTCTCTATCCCCCCCTTCCTCTCACTCTCTCTCTAGACCCCCTATCTATCTACCTCTCTCTCTCCCTCTCACACTCCTATACATGGTAAGGCCTAGACATCGCAAGACCTAAAGATGACAAGACCTAGAAATTGAAAGGCATGGAAATACCTAGCCCTACACCTTGCATTTCCATCTCTCTCTATCTCTCTCTCTCTTCTCCTTTGCCCCCCCTCTCCTATTACCCCCCTCTCTCTTCCACCTCTCTGCG
Source organism: Picea engelmannii (assembly GCA_009831015.1). NCBI lineage: Eukaryota > Viridiplantae > Streptophyta > Pinopsida > Pinales > Pinaceae > Picea > Picea engelmannii. Next base: position 334,704 of record ML793430.1, on the reverse strand, counting down.
ACCCTTTCTCTCACTCCTTTTTGTTAGTATTAGTCTATCTCTCTTTTCCCCTATTTATCTCTCTTTCCCCCCTTGATATCTCCCTATGTATCACCCCCTTCCTCTTATTCTCTCTCTATCCCCCCTTCTATGTCTCCCTCTCTCCCCCCATATTCCTCTCACTATCCCTCTCTCTACCCCTTTCTTTGTCTCCCTCTCCCTCCCTCTCTCACACTCTCTTTACCCAT
>ML793430.1:312740-325989 GCA_009831015.1 Picea engelmannii | reverse complement strand
GAGGGAACTATACCCTCATCTTCACATAGACTGAGATAGTCTTTTGGAGGTCCAAAAGCTTCCCAATGGGGAGGTGTGATCAGGGGATCAAATTTTGCTCAATTTTCAAAGTGCTCGGAATGAGACAAAAACAGTGCCATTGCATCCGTCTAGTTTTCCTGATTCTGGCGGTATATTTACTTTCGCAAATGGAGTCCGTATGGAGGAGATATCGCGATCTGTCCGCCAAGCCAAGCAGGTAAAAATTTTGGATGCTGACTGTACCTGTACGTACAGTTCGTATGGCCATGTGGAGGGTCATACCATCATGATGATGTGGTGCATTTTGGTTGGATGTTCATTGACCAGTAACATGTTGACACGTGTCGTATTGGAAGCGAATGAGAAGAGGGCATGTGGCCCAATGCTTGGGCGCCACGTGTCCCTCATTTGATTGGCTTATATTTGCTTTGTAAAAATAATGGAGGCCGCGGGGTTCGACCCCCGGACCTCCCACAACATAAGTGTTAACAATACTCCGCTAACCAATAGGCCGACCCTTGTTACTTGTTTCATATGCCAACATATATGTATTTATGTTTGCGGATTGTTTTAATTGTAAAGGGGGGTGGGCCGGGGCTTAGCCCCGACCCATAATTTATACTATGCATATATAACATATATTATAACCACATGTTATATAGCATGCGCGTGGACTTTGTAATAACAAAACAAAGTTTATAACAACCATATATTGTATGAGCACGGGGTTATAACCAATGGTTAACCCGTGAAGTTTTGTATATACCAATGGTTTTAAAAACGCGCGGGAGTTACAATCCGTTTGCACGGTTTTCAAACGGTCAAACTATTTTTATGCCCAATCTATGGTCGCATGATCCATATGACGCAGTGCCGAGGCGGTTAAGGGCTGGAGGCGCCCTAACCGTTCTACGGTTTGTACCGGTGTGTGGTTGCGTACGGGTCTTGGTTTTTCCGCTTAAATGAGCATGTGTGCCAGGTTTGGAGAACAAGGGTGCAGATTGTAGAACCAGAGACAACAAAGTTGGAGAAGAAGCTTCAAGGAGGCATATCTTTCTCCGTTTTCGACCGTTTCAGGTGCCGAAAGAGCCCAGACAGGGGTTTTGGGACGTTGCGGAGCCATTGAAGCAGTCAATTTGTCATTTTGAGCAATGTAAGACATGTTTTTGAGAACTTTGAGAAATTTAATAATAATGATCCATTGGAAGCTGGACCAGGAGATGTAGCCCGGAGTGGGGTGAACTCATTTATCAAGTTGCTGTGTTTATGTCTGATGTTCAATGATTTATTATGATGTCTATGTGTATCTTTACATAAGTAATCCTTTATTATGTGTTGCAAATTGATCTGGTTGCTTTAAAAACACATAACAATTTCACTTGCAATATTTATTCAAGTTTCAAGTCTTCTTCAATTTTAGATCACAAAGGTCTCTCATTTAATCACACTTGAGAATATTTAATATCTACAAGTGACTGAGGTAACCAAAGGAAATCTAAGGCGAATTTCAGAGGGAAGGTGAAATAAAGTAGGCCAAAATTCAAAGGAGGATAAATTCTTTTGATGATGCTTTCTAAGGTAGGTTATTTACATGTCATCTCACCATTTTTGAAATAATTTTTTTTCTAGAATGTTTTAGACCGAAAAATATGAAGTTCATTGAGGAAACATACCTGAGTATATTTGATAAAAATTTCAGGTTGTGGTTCATTTTATTTTTGGAGTTACACTCCGTGGAAAATAGGGTTTGTGGCTAGTCCTGAAACTAGTCTAAAACATGTGTTTCGGGTAAAAACGTCATAACTTCTTCATAAATTATCCAAATTTAGTAAGACCAAATCTATTGGTTAGATTACAGTCTCTAGTATTATGTGTACAATATTTAGATCCATATGACATATATTATGTGCGGGTAACGCTCTACAAGTTCTCTCTCTAAAATAAGCAAGAATTCAACAAGGTATGCCATTTTTTCTATAACTCATTTTCGGAGCGGTTCCAAGTAGTGAAACCTGGAGGAATTGCATAAAAGACATTGAAGAACATTGTGTACTACTTTCATATCTTCATTCATTACAGGTACATAGTTATGATTATTTCAAGTTAGTGTTGTTGACTAATCCAAAATTAGTCATGTGGGACTAAAGTAAAGTTTGATGAAAATGATAGTCTCTTGTTGTTAAAGTTAAGAAAGGTTTGTAGGTATGTGATCATATACACCAGGTCTATTACAAAGTTATAAATCAGATTTGGATGATGAAATTGATGAGGGATTTTGTTTGAGGTACATGTTGGGTACATGGTTGAGACAAGTAGTTGATGAGTTGTTACATACATGAGTTGTATAGTTGATGACGTTGGTACGTATTGATGAGTCATAGTTGATGAGTAGTTGATGCATGATTGGTACATGGTTGGAGGTACTTGTTATTAGTATTGTTGACACATGGTTTATGGATGATGTAGCATACTTGTCTTGGTATATTATTAGAAACACATATTGATCTTGGTGATGATTATGAGTTGTTGTGTTATGCTTGGTTGATGCAGATATTGGGGATATTGTGCATATGGTTGAGAGTTATCTTGGTGATTGATCTTGCTGAGTATATCTGATTTGTTGTGATGCCTTGTTTGGACAGGTTATTGTGATAGGTTATTTGTACATGTTTTTTTCATGGTTGATTCATTTGTTTAGGGTACAAGTTGAGGTATAGGTTGATGTATGTACATGTTGGCACAGGTTATTGGTATAGGTTGTTACAGGTTATTTGGTGTAGGTTGATTGGTACAATTTTACAACAGTATATCTCACAATGATAGTGTGACACTAGTTCCATCATTTTACTTATATTACAGGGCGGTTGGATGGGGAAATGACAAGTGGTTGTAGCCACCTTCCAGTTGTAGCCGAAGAACATAGGGGGTTGTAGCCTCCTTCTGGTTGTAGCCAGAGAATTGGGGAGTTAGAGCTTCCCTCAGGTTGCATCCTGATAAACTAGGGGGTTGGAGTCTCCTTCCAGTTGCAGCTGGAAAACAAAGGAAGTTGGTGCTTCCAATGAATGTAATTATTAAAGACATATAAGAAAAAAAATTATGTGGTTTTCTCCCGCTTTGGGTTTCCACTTAAAAACACTGGTGTACTGTGTATGTGTATCATTTCTCATTTGTTCATTGTTTATTTACTCTGCAACTATTGGATGATAATGCTACATTGATATAATAATTTCATTTTATGGTTAAAAATGATTAGATTACTCTATTACTGATTCACCCCCTCTCTTAGTAATCCAACAATTAGTATCAGAGAAAGTTCCTTTAGTAAACAATTTAACCACTGGAAGGTGATCATGGATTATTCTGAGAATGAAGTACCATTGTTCAATGGTCAAAATGGTTTAAACTATGAGATGTGGAGTGGAAGGACGAAAGTATTTTTACAGGCACAGGGGTATTATATTTGTCTGTCAGTCGTTACAGGATATGATAGTTCAAAAATGGAAAAGACTGCAGCCAAGAAAAAACTGAAGAAGAATAAAAAAATAGCAATGGATTTCATCTTGGAAGGATAACCTAATCTGGTAAGATAAAATGTTGGTAAATGTTCATCATCCAAAGAACTTTGGGATAAATTACATGATATATATTTTTCACCCATCGCAGATTCAGAAAATGGCAAAGAAGATGCAGATAGATATCAAGAAGAAATATGTTCACCATGTCAAATAGATTCAGAAGATGAAGAGTACATAATCAATAGAGGTATGTTGTTTTTCTTTGATTGTGAAAAATGCAGACATCTTGAAATATAATGCCATGAGACAAAAAAACTAATTAAAAAGGAAGACAATTATGAAGAAGAATTGATGAGTGCTTTAGATGAACTAAGAAAATAAAGAGAAGAAAACAAGACACTCAAGAAGGAATTGATGAAACAAAAGGAAAGTGATCACATTTTTTAAGAAGCCTAATAGGTCATCAAGAACTTAAGAACTCAGCTATAAGAAGCCATAAAGATCGAATAAAATCCTAAAGATAAAAAATAGTATTTAGAAGCCAACATAACAACACAGAAGGAATAACCATAAATGAGAGAGAATATATTGACAGATCATCTTAAGGAAAGAACTAACGATCTAAACCAGCTTGATGCAGAGTTTGGTCAAGAAGAGAAAGGACTTGAAGAAGAAATAATCACATTAAAATCCATCTTGAAGAAGTGAAAAGAATAGAAGAAGGAATGAAGTCTCATATAATGAAGAAAGAATAAGAGGTTGAGAAGCTTGAAGAAGAAGTTGTCACATTGAGAAGTAAAATAGTCAAGCTCAACAAGAACATTGAAGAGACAAAAACATCCATATTAGTTATAGAGAATGAAGAGAACCCCTCTAGGTTGCTAGAAAAGAAGAATGAAGAAAATAGAAAGAGTTATGCAGAAGTACTCAAAGGAAGGAATCATGGTCAACCATAATCTAAGAAAATTATTGAAGATACATCTTCAAAAATACCATCCATGTTAAAGCCACAAAGAAGATTCAATCATGATCATGATCAGTAAAGGAAGAAATTTCGAAGGACTACACCACAAAAAAGATCATTCACTCCTAGCTATGCAAATTTATTTTATGGTCATTTTTTTATTGTACTAATTTTGGACATAAGGTTGCAAATTGTAGGGATTATAAAATAAATGTTCAAACAAGAAATGTTTGTGTGGCCCCACGTAACATTGAATGTTACAAATGTCATAACTATGGACACATATCTAGTTATTGTAGAAGCATGATCGATACTTCCATGAGAGAGAACACTGATATGAGATATAAGAAAGTATGGATAAGAAAACACGAAGAATAGGTAAACAAAGACTAGGTCCCAGAGATCGCAAGATTGGCAATAAAACGAGATGAAAAAAAATCTACAGAGAAAAGGAAAGATATCAGATACAGAAAGCTTTGGAAAATAAATGAAATAAACGAAGGACAGGTAAATAAGGAACATGTTCAAGAGATTGTACTTTCAGGAATTGTAGTGAAAGATGAATCTACCAATGAAGATGATGATGAATACACATCATAACAAGAATTGTTCTGATCCATCTAGCTTAAAGAATCTCAGGTAATATGAATATTAGACAGGGGGATTCTATGCGATAGCTATGACAGACCAAAGAACTATCCTTCGAGTAGCTTGCAGAGTTTGAGTAGACAGATCTAAAGGAGTCAGTTAGCAAAAGTATAGTTTTATAGATTAATCAGTTGTAGTAGTGAAGACTTCATGATAGTATAGTGATAAATGGGTCAACATTATGGACAATTGTTCAATAGAGTCTTGGACACTATTGACATAGATGGATTCGTAAGAACACTTAGTAGGTTTTGATACATATATGACAGTGGAAGAGAGCATGGATTCATAAATTGGTTCAAAGACAAAGGAGCATTATCATAATGGATGATAATTGCACAGGAAATGGCTCTAACAATGCTAATGGATTCCAAATTGACAGATATCCTTTGGACACATGCAGTGCATACAACCATTCACATTCAAAACATAGTAATGCTCAGAAACAACAATGAAAAAACTCCCTACGAGCTATGTAAAGGAATACCGACAAATGAGAAGCACTTCAGAGTATTTGGAAGAAAATGCTACATCAAAAGAGAAGATGGAAGAGTGGGAAAGTTTGACTGTCCTATGGAGAAAGAAGTACTTGTTTGTTACTCAAGTACAAGGAAAGCATACAAGTGTTACAATTGGATATTGAACAAAGTTGTGGAAAGCATCAATGTAACAATTGATGAAACAAGTGGACGATAATGAAAGGAAGAAGAAAATGAATCAATGGAACAACTTTACAAAGAATAAGAAAAAGATGAAGAAGAAGTAGAACAGGAAGATGAAGAAGAAGTATAAAAGGAAGATGAAGAAGATCAGATAGAAGTAGAATAGCAAGTTCAATAAGTGCCTCCAAGGACACCTAGAAGATGAGTACAAAAGAATCATCCTTTAGATCAGATTATCAGAAACAAGGATGCAGTAGTTGAGAATAAAAGAATAATCCGTTCACCAGAACAAATGCACCTAGCACTCTTATCTACAATTGAACCAAACAGTTTTGAAGATGCCAGCAAGGATGAATTATGGAATAAGGCCATAGATGAAGAATTTGTTCAAATAGAGAAGAATGAAACTTGAGAATTGTTTCCAAGACCAAAGAATAAGAATGTGATTGGCACAAAGTGGGTTTTCATAAATAAATTGAATGAATATGGACATGTTACAAGGAACAAAACTAGATTGGTATGTAAAGGATACACAAGATTGAATGAAGCAACTTTGAAGAGACATTTTCCCCATTTTCTAGAATGGAAGCAATCTGATTGCTCTTAGCTTATGCATGCTCCAATAATATTAAAGTGTATCAGATGGACATGAAATAAACTTTTCTAAACGGGGAACTTGAAGAAGAAGTCTACATTGAACAACCAAAAGAATTTCAATTGTTAGAAAACATAGATTATGTGTGCAAATTGAAGAAGACCTTGTATGGTCTAAAACAAGATCCTAGAGCATGATACTCTAGACTGGATAAATATCTACAACTGTATGGTCTAAAACAAGATCCTAGAGCATGATACTCTATACTTTTCTATATATATATATATATATATATATATATATATATATATATATATATCTTTTGATATTTATGCTATTGGTAAACTTTAGTTTTTTTTAAATTAAAAAAACTTAAGAAACGAGAGAATGTAAAAACCACTCTTCGTTCAAATTAATTAATGAGAATTACAGTATATATATATATATATATATATATATATATATAAGATGAAGAACCATTGGAAACGCTTGGAGCCAAATTCAATTAATCGCCGCAACTAATTCTCCATTATTTCTATGTCTCCCCTTTAATGGAGAAAGGATTGACATCCAAACCTAACATCTCTCTAAACAGTTCAAATTTGATCTTCCCAAGAGGCTTAGTGAAAATATCAACAACATTTTCACTAGTATTACAATACATTAAAACAATGTCATTAGATTGCATCTTCTCTCAAACTAAACGGAACTAAGTATCAACATGCTTTGTCCTTGAATGATAAACTGGATTATTTTCCAACTTGATTGAGCTATGGTTGTCCAATCATGCTTTTCCTTGGATGTTGTTGCATAGTATTCCCATATGGGGTTCCATGTGTTGGGGGATTCTGCTGAGTCCCCATCCCTCCTTGCATTGGGACATCGCCTCTTTGCTATTGTTTCATTGCAGTTGATGATGACAGAGATAAAAATGTGAATAATGAGAAGCATGTTGTTGCATGCCCCTATTTTTTGTCACACTGGGCCTCGGTTGGCCTGCTTGAAAATAGGGTTTTCTTGGAGATGATGGAGTCAAGTTTGGGTATATATGATGCCCCACTAAAGAGGACACTTCATTGGGTTGTTGTTGTTGCACCCCGATAGGAGGGACAACAACATTGGGTACTTTGTCACTTCCCATTCCACTCTGTTGTTGTTGAGGGTTTTGTTGGGAAAAGACCAAATTCGGTGTTGGCACTCCCATTGTGCCTCCCCCTCCCCCTGTGGATGGTGTCACCATCGAAGGGGCAGATGTTGTAGAAGGAAATATACCTACTACTAGAGAATTACTATCACTATCACTCGCTTTTTCTTGAGATGACAAACTAGGTTCCTCTTCCATTTTTGGTATATAATATAAATATATTTGAAATTCAAGCACCACTGCTTTGACTACCCTAATAGAAAGACTCCCCTTCAGATTTTACATCTAAATTGAATTGAATGAATTCTAGAAACCCACTAGCCTCCACCTCTCAGTTCCACCAACTGGGAACAAAATCTGCTGGCGGTAGAAATACTAAGTTTTTCTACTATATAAAGTTGCAAAAATACAGGCTATTTATCGAGATTCAACCATGCAAGAAACCGGATCAAAGTATATCATTGAAAATATAGCTATTTTTTTCTTGTTGTTGGGCCACCACCTGAGCCACCATCACCTTCATTAATGAGTAAGTTTCTGTCACTTTGAAATATTTGGTGTCCCAAGTATAGGATTGGCCTGAGTAAGGGACCAATTCTTATCTTCAACCATGATTTTCTCCTCCAAGACCTCTCAACACTTCCCGCTCACTGTCTCTTTGAATGTAGTTGTTGCCCTCTTCTGCGACTCCAAACAGAGGCCATGGAATCAGATTCCCGCCTCCCAAGCAACTTGAGCCTCTCTTGTTGGAGCCACATGACCTATCGAAGTTGGTGGCTCCCCCTCTTTTAATGTAGTATCAACCCTCTTCTCCAACTCTAAACAGAGGCGATGGAATCAAATTCCTTCCTCCCAAGCATCTCGAGCCATCAGGCTTACCGGAGCTAGTGGCTCCCCCTCTAGTCTCATTTTCTTCACTCTCCCCCGGTCAACTTTCAAGTCTCTCCCCTTCATGTTGTTACCTCTCCAAACAAAACCCACTTCCCATGAAGGATGTCGGGGAGTGCTTCAGAAAACAATGAACAATTACTACACGAGTTTTAACACCGTGTAAAAACACCTGTAAGCTACAACCAGGTGTTTCAACATGTGTTTCAGCAAACACTAAAGAGATATTATAGAAAAATAGGTGAACCACTCATGCATCATAAATAAAGATCGATACTTTGTTTTACAACAACCTTTTCAACAGGTGTTTCAGTAGAGAGTAAAAGGATATTACATAAATAAACAGAGCTATAACATAATAGGGAAATTACAACAACAAACTAAAAATTAGATTGTAGCAGCAAAATAACTTCAATGAATCATTCACTTCTACAGTAAATTAACCCAGTACTTATGTACTAAAAACTTAATAGTAGCTAATGAAAAAACATTACACAACATAAGAATTTAAATAAAGTTTTCAAACAGAAAATAGAGTATGCATACTACAACAAAATAGATACTCTCTAATAAATGTGAACATTAACATGAGTTTACAAACTCGGAAACAAAAATGAATAGAGCATAAAATATCATGTTAAGACTCTTCAAAACTCTCTGTCTATTTCTATTTATTTTCCATACAAAATCAAGATTACATAGTTGTATATATAATGATACAATTAGTCGGTTAGTTTTCCCCTTTGTTGTACCTAATTCGAATTTGGATTTTCTATAACATTAATGGTTCATTGATCCTTTGATACTTGATTAGTAAAAGATAAAATGGTGTGATCATGATAACTCTTTGATCATTAAATGGATAAGGTGGTCAAGGTGGTGGAAATTAATTTCTGGAAGGTGGTAACTCTTCAAAATTCGATCAGCTTCTTTTGGGTTGTGGAATGATTAATCTTTTGACATCCCAATGCTTCAACCCAAGCTCAATCTCCATAGAAACCAAGACAAGCTACTCTTGTTAACACTCATTAACACTCGGGTAGAAGCTCGTACAACCAAACCCGCTAGAAAAGTTTGAGCCATCCAAGCTCGCTAAACCCCTTGGAGCAAGAAATCATTGAGATCCACTTAGCGTCCACTAACACTCATTAACACTCAGGTAGAAGCCCGTTCAACCACCTATCGATTTCCACTGCAGAATCCAAACCCGAATAAAAATGTTTGAGCCATTCGAGCTCGTTGAACCCCCTGAACAAGACTCTTTCAAGATGCACGTTGCTCCCACCACTTACAGTTTTCCTCACTTTCTTCATCTTGGAGATGCAACCTCGAATCTTGGTTCTCCATGTTCCATCTTCTCGAGCTCTTCAATTTAACTTGAAGCATGGATGTCGTCCTTGTTTTTTTGTGCTCCCCGCCTCCTTTTGCCATAAGTAACTCACATTTTCCTTCTCCCTTGAGTCCGTATCGCTTTGTGTCTTCTTATCACCCAATCTTTACTGTCATGTTTCTCGTTGAGCATCCCCGTGCTTGAGCACTTCATCATTCCCACTTCACACCCACTCGGTTGTAACTCCAATACTAATTGTTCCATGAAATTAAATTAATTGTTATCCTATCCACTATTTGCATTGGTCGATGTGCAAGAGTGTGTTGGCCACGATGATTCTGCATTGGCAACTCGCAACTCCACATGAGAGTCGTTGGACTCCATGGTTGTCACCCTGTTCGAGTGTACTTGTAAACTTCACATTAAACGTGGAAGGAATTATCATTAAAACGTTCTAACCAACCATAACATTTTTTTTATTTTAATTGATTTATTTATATATTAAAAAAGTCAAAGTTAATTAAAACATAAATAACATTTTTTTAATTTTAATTGGTATATATATATAAATGTCAAAGTTAATTAAAATATTATAATCCTTTTCATGTTAAACATAAAGTTTATATCAATATATATATATAAAGAGTAGGATACCTATAAATATATATAAAGAGAAAACCCACTTAATTTCATCTTAAAACTTCTAAACTGAAAAAAACATGACAATAAAAATTTGTATATATATAATTTCAAATATATATTTAATTTGTCATTTCAAATAAGATATTTGAATATAAACATTATATATATAAAAGAATATATAGATATATATATATATATATATATATATATATATATATATATATATATATATAAAAGAATACAAAATTGTGAATAATGTTTTGGGTAAATAAGATAAACTTTGTTTGCGAGTAGAGATAATAAAAACAAATTTATTTAGATATCATAAAATCAATAATTCAATAAGTGTAATAAAAAATTGATGGAAACGTATAAATTGCTTTTACTTAATTTAATTATTCAGATATTTTAATCAATTATATTAAAAAACAACAATTATAAGAAATTTGGTAATATTTTGTTTGTGAAAGAATTTGAAATATTGTTTTGTTATTAATATTGTTTAAATGTTATGTGTCAATTCTACATAAGGAATTAAACATTTTTATAGTGAGTTGTAAGCATCGTTTGATGTAACAATTTATATTAAAAAAAAAACAATTATAAGAAATGTGGTATTGAAATATTTTATTTGTGAAAGAATTTGAAATATTGTTTTGTTATTAATATTTTTTAAATGTTGTCCCTGAGGTGTAGGACAGTCGGTGACGGAGTGTGTTGTTAAGCCACTCCGTGATGTTAAAGTCACCGGTTCGAAACCTGCGGGGACAAAAAATCCAACCATGTTAAGGGTTGGTGTGGCTCAGGCCGGGTGCGATTCCCGGGTGATTTTGACGGCTTAGATGCCCCTGAGTCGCAGTTTCTCAAGCCACAGGTTAATCCCGATGCCAACAGGTTCGGCCAAATTAACAAAAAAAATAAAAATAAAATTAAATGTTATGTGTCAATTCTACATAAGAAATGAAACATCTCTATAGTGAGTTGTAAGCACAGTTTGATGTAAAAATTGAATATATAAATTGGTGTTCATATAGTTTATTGAAATTTTAGATATTGATATATCTATGAGGTAAATGATCTAACTAGAGTGAATAACAAGACTTGGGCATTGCACATCACACTTAGATGGTATAAATTCCAATTATTACTATGTTTTATTTGACTACTAGCTTAAATTCATTACAACTCTAGATTTATCATGCACTGAGATGGATCAAATCCACAAATATTTTAGATAGTAGATATCGGTTTCCTCTACTAGGGAATATAACTCATTTTACAAACGGTTAAGGCAAAAAACAATTATAGAAGAAATAAGTGAGGTATGTATTTTAGGATTTTGATATATGAGAAAACAAAAATAGATTAAAAATAGTAAACAATATTAATTTATTTCGTACCTGGGAAGTCACTAATTGTATCTTTTTTATTTCTTGTCCTCCATCAATATCATATGCAACATATTTAAAAAATTTCAAGGAAACCTCCTTCCTCCCCAATTCATACTCATCGCTTACATGGATGAACTTTCTCAGTAATGCCATTCAACCGCACCTGGGGCATGTCCTGTATAAATGATCTTTTTGATAGAATGTACAACCCTATGGCCGTGTACACAAAATTTGGTGAATAAAGTCTCCAGATGATGATGGTGACAATATAACTAAGCATTCTTGCAAAATGATGTTATACAAAACACAATATGTGTGTGTGTGTGTGTGTGTGTGTGTGTGTGTGATAATAATAACCATACTCAATGTGATATCTACAACAACATCTGTTACATATTTTGTTTATTCGAAGAGACTAGGGCTTGGATTTACGGAAATATTATTGGCCCAAGTTAAGTGCAATATATATTGTCATGAATCTCTCCTACAATTTTGTCTGTGAAATGTGAAGAAAGTGTTTAGTATGCGGTTCATGATCCCTAGATCCCATTCTTAATTTTAGTACATCTTTTTGGTTGAAAGAAGGCCTAGTGTTATCATGCCATAAATATTGTACTAGTACCTTAACAAATCCAATTAACTTCGTGTCAGAATGAGGTATCCTACAAGTGAAGGCCTACAAATTTTTTGGGTCACCCGTGTCGTGTCTATATCATCTATGAGAACACTTTCTAAGGGTTTTGACATTGTATTTCATGAGATGAGAGGTTTGTTGTAGAAAACAATGTTTTCTTGTGATCTTTCTAATAATTGATTTTGACAAGACACATCGAGCTACATTGTGATCTTAAGAACGAGATTTATTACCAATTCTTTGAAAATCATCTGCAATGTTTCTAACAATTTGATTACTTGTTTCTAAACTTTTGACTTTTTTAATGCCTAAAATTCTCCTAATAGTAGTGAAACTTCAATATTTTAACAAAGCCAAAAATAGTTGACATTTAGTGGCATTCGATTTTTGTTCAAAATCTTCTTTAACAATTTTATAAGAATGATAATGAATAGTATGGTTAGTGTTAGTAACATTTCTTGTCGCGGGTTCAAGAGGCATGTGGGTCTGCAAGTTACACAAATACTCAAGCGCAGCTCGGGAGAATTCTTGTTTTTCCAAGTAACATATCAAGCGAGCCTGCGAAGTTTTTCCATCGGCAGCCGAGATCCATCCATGAAGAAAATCAACAGTTATCGGGGTGTCGGAGTGGCCGATCTACTCGACATTTAGCAGCAGAGAAGTCTCTTATCCTTAGAGGCTGAATGCAGGTCGTCCGGTCCAGGGGGACGTGGCGAGAGATCCCACAGAGTCGGGGATCGGGGAACTGAAAGTCCCGCGCACATGGCAGCAGAAGTCCCGATATCCCGATACCCGATCTCCCGATATCGGGGGAA
>ML793430.1:287339-298547 GCA_009831015.1 Picea engelmannii | reverse complement strand
TGATGGGATGGGGATGATACATATGGAGACAGAGACAGGTAATAGAGAGCTAAAGAGGGGAATATAGAGAGTGATACTAAGACTAACAATGAGGAGAGAGACAAAGGGTGGAGAGAGGTGTAAGAGAGAGGGGGTGTAATAGGGGAGGGAGGGACAAAGGGGAAGAGAGAGAGAGAGGTGGGAAATAGAGAGGGAGTGGGTGTCAGAGTCTGACGCATGTCAATGAAAGGTCCAGGTCTAGGTATTTCCATGCCTTGTGATTTCCAAGTCTTTCCATGTCTAGCTCTTACCATGTATAGGAGTGTGAGTGAGAGGGAGGGAGACAAACATGGGGGGTGAAAAAGGAGAGTGAGAGGGATACAAAGAGGGGGTTTAGATGTAGTGGAGAGAGAGAGAGAGGGACGAGACAATGACAAAGAACAAATAACTTATAAGAGCATGTGCATTATCTTAGGAACACACATGTGTTTCTATAGTGTTTGTGCACTATTACAAACATGTGTGTGTTCCTAGAGCTCGTGAACACTCTTAAGAACGTGTGTGTGTTATTTTTATTTCAAATAATTTTGGGAGAGATTGACAACATGTATGTTGACTTGGTTGGATCGGATTTATGTTCAGGATCACAAATGTAGTGGTTTAGTCTAAAAATTGATAAAAACATCCATTTTTGGGAATACCTCTTTATATCACTATCTTTGATGTTATTTTTATATAGTCTAAACAATTCATTTGTTTGCGAAACTACAGACATTGATAGAGTCGACTATGCAGATTCAAAAAATATACATTTTTTATAAAATTAATATTGTTTACTGGTTTTAATCTATTTTTGTCTTCACATATACAAAAATCCTAGAACACATACCTCTCTTAGTTTTGCTATAATTTTTTTGTCGGCTTAACCATTTCTTGAATGAGTTATATGAAGCACTATAGGAGAGCGATACGTAAGATCTAGAAAAAAAAGGTTTTGATCATGTTAAAACCCTCTTAGCTTTAACAAACAAAAGATGTTGCAATTTCAGGGACATGTTGACTTTGATAATTTAAAAAATATATAAATTAATATTATAAATTTCCAAAAGATACACGTCACCAGTTCTCTACAAGTATACAAGTTTTTGGAAACAAATTTCATGGTTAAGGTACTCAACACCTACATAAACAAAAACATATACCTTATATTTTGCTGGAAAAATAAGATACCATTGTTAGAAAAAATCAAATTTGAATTAGTTATTCACAATTTCTATGAATAAAAGTTGTATATTTGCAAAGTTAATTCAATTTCCTAAGTTTCATTTTTTTATAACATATTCAAATTCATTGTAAAAGTACCTTGAATAATCCCTCCAAGTTAAGAGATTATTGTTTTTCCGGGTTTGCATTGTCACTGACGCTTCATGAGAGACCATCATTAACTTGCACTCAACCTTTTGTATCTTCCTTGTCAAATCAAACTTGTTGTTTTTCAAATTCCTCTTCACTTTGCAACTTTAATTATTTTTCTCCATATGCATCTATTTGGGAATGTTGTTTTTTTTTGTCTATAAACCATGAAACTATGCAACTCCCTTGCATATGATCAATTGTTGATCATAGATAATATAAAACAAAAAACTTTCCATTGATGCTTAACCCTCTGAATCCTACACACTTCTCTTATCTTTAAACAATCTATCACCCTTTTTCACTTGAACACTCCCTCTCCCCAAATCACACATATACTAGTTAGTTAGATTGGACAAAAGGATAATTGATATCTCTTGTTTCGAGGAAAGTTGGGATTGAATCCGAAAAATTATAAAAAAATTATCTTCAAATACTTGGTCACCCTCGCCCAGTCCTAATATCTCCATGAATATGGTATGTATGGTTTTAAAAGTACTAATTCCGTAATGATAGAATTGTATAAATGTTCGTTGATATTTTTAGCTATGATAGATTTGCATAACGATTCGTTGTTATTTTAACAAAATGTTTGACGCACATGGATTGAAATATTAGATATGATATATTTGTATAACTATTGGCTACTATTTTAACGAAATGTTTTGACACACATGGATTGACGCATATGGATTGAGATGAAATGATTATGTATTTAATTACAAAATTCGACCAATGGAAATTCGGTATGATTCCTGAGGCCAACTATGGAGTTTAATTCGATTCGCCCAACTCGTGTTGTTATTTTTACCATTTTTCACGCCAGATGAAAACTTTGCGTAACTGTCACTGTCGCCGCCTCCACGAGCTCCCTCTGCTATGCCTTCCATTGACCCCGCGTAGGAAGAGGGGGCCAAAACGCAGATAGATAGTCACATTACATGAAGTCTTGTTGTTTATGCTGGTGCTGAAGCAATATGATAGGAAATATTAATGGATGCATGGCGATTTCAAAATTTTGGTGAACCAAAAGTATATTGACAAATTTTAGTGATTTTTTTCGAATTGAAATTTTTTCATTCGAATTTTTCGTTGTATCGTACCGAATTCGAACTTGATAAATATGGTTTAAATGTGACTGGCACTGCTAGCATGGTTTGGAGGCTGATACACAGGGAAAATTTATTGTAGATCTTGGGTTAAATGTATGAGTTGCAGATCTCATTACATTGTGTTCAATCTGTGCAATGAAGCGGGGTCCAAAGTATCGGCTTTTCTGTTATAATAATTAACATCTCACAAATTATCTGTAGCAATGACGATGGAGAATCATTTGGCCCTGCAAATAATTTTTTGAACTCTTATGTGGTGTCCCTCTTTCTCCACGGTATCTTCGAATTTGAATAGGCCATCGAAATCTCCCATGCCAAGAATGTTTTCACCGAAATTATCATCCCTTGAATCCCATAGTTCTCATGTATTATTGTGAGCTAATTGATGTATTTTTTCATGAATATGATTAATTAGCTCCTTCTATAACTTCTAATTCTGTTCGGTTTCCTGGTAATTGATTCAGGCTGAAGACGTGAAAGGCGTGTCACGTTGGAAGAAAAGTGAAGCTGAAATCAATGATCACATAACAATTCCCTAATTTCCCTTGTACCAAGATGAATATCATGAGTTGGTCAATAAGTATATATGCACTGTCCACCTTACTTCTCTCCTTGTCCAATAAAACAAAAGATGAAGTTCATGGAATTTATAAAACAAGGAAGGAACCATAAAAGAAAGAAAATGTTACTGTGTGCTTTACTCGTATAAGTACTCCATTGGAATAAGAAGAAAAAACTTAAAGCTCACCTTACAGGAGAGGCTACATTAATATGTTTCACATATCCTTTATTTGTTGTGAGACTTGCCTTGCCTTTAAATGGACGGAGAGAGAGAGGTATAACTAGGGGAAAAGATAAGAAGGTGGGGAGGGAGGGAGAAAGACGAGAAGAGAGAGAGTGAGAGTGAGGCTAAGAATGAAGAGAGAGAGAAAGAGGTGGTAGATGTAGGAGAGAAAGAGAGGAGATATAGTGGGAGGGATGGGAGGAGAGAAAGGGAGGAGGGGGTTAGATAGAATGTGTGAGTGTTAGAGGAGGGGAGAGAAATAAATAGAGGGGATATGGACAAGGATTGTTTGAGTGTGTTAGAGGGAGGGAGAGAGGGGGTAGAGAGAGAAAGTTTGAGAGGAAAGGGGGGAGAAGGAGGTTACGGGGTTAGACAAAGGTAAATAGCGAATGTGGTCAAGAGTGTATGAACAAGAGAAAGTGTGATACAAATTGAGGGGGGAGAGGGGAAGATGTATGAGAGAGAGAAAAGGGAGAGATAGTGGGAGGGAGGAAGAGAGAGAGGGAGGAGGGGGTAGAGAGAGAGTGAGACTGAGTATGAGAGTAAAGGGGGAGATAGTGCTCGACAACACAGGTATTCCAACAGAGGACGAACACCTTCAGTAACCACTCACATAAATAGATCAAAGATCAATACACCGATGTTTTCACGTGGTAAAACCCCTATGGGGAAACATCCTGGCCCCATTCAACGTGGCCACTTGGAGCAGTTTATTAATGCAAAAGAAAAAGATTACAGGGAGATTTTACAATAGATTTTCTCACAATTGATCATTGGAAAATGACCCTCCATGCTCTTTAAATATATATCATGGACCAATCGAGTGTTAAGCCACATATCAATGGCCATTAAGATCGATGAAAGTATGAACTGTCAAATCACTCTATGTCGGGAACATATCGTGACCATTGAATTTCCTAACCGCAAATGCATACTAATGCATACTAAATAAACACACTAAGAAAATAACTTTTACCTAACGACATATTATACCAAGTAGATCTTAACTAACTCCTAAGTGTCTAAATATCCTAACATCCCCCCTTAAGAACAACTTGGGATAGGATTGAAGGATTTACAATGTTGACACAATAGGATAAGGAAGGAGGCATTAGAGCCTATCCCCCCTTAATGACAACTTCCTAAAATCCTAACATAGATCAAAGTTTGGAAAACTTCGCTTCTGTAAGAGACTTTGTGAAAATGTTTTCAACTTGATCTTTTGTAGGGCAAAAGAGCGCTTCAATAACTTGATCATGAATGAGATTTCTGATGAAGTGCATGTGTAGCTCGATGTGCTTTCTCTGCTGATGCTGAACTGGTTCTTTGGCGAGCTTGATGGCACTCTGATTGTCGCACCAAAGGATGGTTGGATGCTGCTACTCAAATCCAAACTCTAAAAGGATCTGTTGAAGCCATAAAGCTTCATGACTTGCTTTTACGGCTTCTCGCTACTCTACTTCTATTGAAGGAATTGCAATAGCTTGTTGTTTCTTACAAGCCCAAGTGATAGGTCTTGAACCAAGGCTGAAAACATAACCTGCAATAGACTATCGATCATCAAGGTCATCGGCCCAATCTAAATTAGTGAAACCAACCAATAAATGAGTCCCCCCTGAAATGTAATGTATCCTGAACTGAACTGTACCACGAACATAGTGAAGTATCCTTTTAGTTTCTTTCCAATGGATTTCATGGGGTGTTTGCATATACCAAGCAAGAAGACCAACAAAAAAGGAAACATCAGGACATGTATGAGTCAAGTAGAAGAGGTTACCAACTAACTGACGGTACAGGGTGGCATCAACTTCAGGAGAAGTACAGGTGGAAGTAAGCCTGACTTCAGAATGGAAGGGAGAAGGGGCTGGTTTACAATCATCCATGTGAAAGTGACAAAGAAGGTCATAGGCATACTTATACTAGGAAAGAAAAATTCCTTCATTGGTTTGCAAAACTTGGAGGCGAAGGAAATAGTGCAAAAAACCTAAGTCTGTCATTTCAAATTTCTTTTTAAGGATGGTTTTCACATGGCTTAAAAGTTTTTAGTCACTACCAGTAAGGATAAGGTCATCAACATAAAGGACAAGGATTATGAGATGGCTTCCTACTTTCTTGGTATAAACATTAGGATCAAAATGGCATTTAAAGAATCCGGTGTCAATAAGAAAGATGTCCATTTTGGCATACCATGCTCAAGGAGCTTGCTTAAGACCATAAAGAGTTTTCTTAAAGTGACAAATAAGTCTAGAGTCATTTTGGACATATCCAGGAGGTTGTTCCATGTAGATTTCTTCTTTCAAATCACCATGCAAGAAGGCATATTTAACATCCATCTGATGGACCTCCCATTTATGTGAGGCGGCAAGGGAAAGAACAAGGTGGATGGAATTCATTTTGGCTACAGGGGAAAAGGTTTCATTATAGTCAATTCCTTCAACTTGGGAAAATACTTTGGCAACTAACCTAGCCTTGTGTCTTTCAACACTTCCATATAATGCATACTTAGTTCTGTAAATCCATTTACATATGACAAGTTTTCCTTTTGGAAGAGATAAAAGATCCCAAGTATCAGTTTTCATTAAAGAATGATACTCTTCATTCATTGTTGTATCCCAATATGGATGACCTGAAGCTTCTGCAAATGTCTCTGGATCACGAGTCTCTGAAACTTGAGACAAAAGAGAAGAGGCTCACTAGAACTGTGAACGTGTTTGACACTGATGTGAAGGATCACCGACAAGATCACCAACTGCTTCTCATGTTGAACGAACCCATCTAGGATGCGGTGGAACTGGTTCTTGTTCAGGTTTAAAGGACTCATCTTGAGAAAGGTCAGCAGGCAGAGGTGGATTTTCATCCTCACTGTCATCATCTGAAGAAGAAACCAGAATAGGATCAAAAGAAGGCACAAACGTCGAAGATGGCTCAGAGGCCGAAGAAGGCACAATCGTCGAATTAGGCTCACGGGCCAAGAGATTTTGATCAAATTTTACATCTCTTCTAAGAATAATTTCATTACAATGTGGTTGAAGAAGTCCATAACCTTTGACATCTTCAGAATAACCAACAAATATACACTTCTCACTTTTAGGCTGTAATGATTTCCTTTTCTCATCAGGAATGTGAGCCCAAGCTATACTACCAAATACACGAAAGTGACTTGCATTTGGTTTAATTTTAGTCCAAGATTCTTCCAGTGTTATATTTTTAAGAGCCTTTGTGGGAGTGTGATTGACTATGTAATTTGCATTGTTTATTGCTTCCGCCCAATACTTTAGACTTAATCCCTTATATTGGATCATACAATTAACCATTTCTTTTAATATGCAGTTCTTTCTCTCAGTGACACCATTTTGTTGTGGTGTATATGGAACAGTGTATTGCATTTGGATGCCCTGTGTAGTGCAGTAACTTGTAAAATTATTTTTCACATATTTGCCTCCATTATTTGTTCTTAACTTTTGAATTTGATATCCAGATTGATTTTCTACAAGGACCTTGTAGGCTAGAAACTTGTCAAAAAAATCGCTCTTAAGTTTTAAGAAGTAAAACCAAGTATGTCTGGAAAAATCATCAATGAAAGTTAAGAAATACTTGCACCTAGAAAAATAAGGAGAAGAAAATGGACCACACAAATCACTATGAACAAGATGTAAAGGGCTCGAGGCGTGCCAAGAGGCACATTTGTCAAAATTGTCCTGATGATGTTTTCCGAGAACACAACCGACACAAACACCATCTCTGCATGAAACAAGAGGAAGACCAGTCACCATCTATTGATTACATAGTTGTTGTAATGAGCGATAGTTTAGATGACCAAACCACTCATGAAAAAGTTTTCTCAAGTCATTGCTATGAGCAACAAAAACTAATGAAAAAGTTGATGACCCAAATTTGTCAAACTTATACAACCTGGTAATATCATCAGTAATTCTAGTTGCAAGAACATGCTTAGGATCCTTTAGATCCTTGATTACAACTTGGTGAGGTGAAAAATCTATGGTTTTACCTTCACTTGAATGAGTGATTTGATATACTGATAGAAGGTTACAAGAAAGACTTGGAACACATAATACATCATTGAAATGACCATTATCTACTTGAACTATTCCAGATCCTACAACACTAAGAGATCTATCATCACCAACAAATATTTTCTTGGTGTTACATTCATTTAGAGAAGAAAATATGGATTTATCCTTAGCCATATGATAAGATGCTCCTGAATCAATAAGATACTCATCAGAAGAAGAAGTAGAATTTGTGTTGAAGGAGAAACTAGAAGTGGAAAGCGGATCTCCATGAGAAGAAGAAGAAGAAGTAGAATCAATATTGATGTTGTGCTTATTCATCACTGCTTCTAAATATGTCGTCTTCTTGAAACATTTGGACTCATCATGACTATGTTTATCACAAAAGTTGCAATGTCTGTCAGTCTTCTTATTTTTATATTTTTCTCCTGTGTCACCATTAGGAGTTGAAGCTGTCTGAGCAAGTTTTGGACCCTTATATTGCTTGTTGTTGTAGCGAGGATGTTGCTTCTTGGGATACTTGGGTTTATCATTTTGCTGGGAAACTAAGGATTTGTTAGAGGTCCCTGCAGTGTTGATCACTCCAAGTTGTATAAGCTTATCTTCCTCTCTAATCAAAGAAGCACAAAAGGGCTCAAGAGTGGTTTTTTCATAAGCTTTCCCTAGAGCCTCTCGCATGGCATAAAAGGTAGATATAAACACAAAATATCCACTACCTAGCTTATAAAGAATAAGATAGATGCAACACTCTTCCTCCATTTTTATCTTACATTCTTCACATAAAATTTTGAGTGTTTTAAACTTAGATATATAATCTCCAAGGAAACAAAAATCACTTGGACTCAAGGTCAGTATTTGATTTTCTAACTGTTGTGCTCGAATAATATTGAGTTTACCAAACAAAGATTCAATCTTGTCCCAAGCTTCTTCGGGGTCATTAATTTCTTGAAGGTGGTACCTTAAATTAGGAGATATGGACATTTTGATTAGTCCTCATGCTTCGTCACTCCTATTATCCAATTTGGATTTCTTATCATCATCAATGGGTGATTTTTCCTTTCCCAAGGTAATCTGGTATAGGCCTTTACTTCTTAATAAATCTTCCATATGAGATTTCCATTGGAAGTAGTTGTTGCTGGTAAGAAAGACATTACTTATAGAAGCCATATTAAATATACAAATAATGTGGATTTAAAAACTGAAACTGATGATCTCGATGGAAATATCTCTAAAAGTTATGCAGTTTTAAAATAAACGACACTGAAAACAGACTTACGATGTGAGAGTTATGCCCTTTTAAAAAAAGGAATAAATGGTAATCAACTGACCACGTGATAGTGTAAGTTGCTTTATGAAGTGACCCACTTTTATAAAGATTAGTGGAGATCACTTTTACAATGAAGTTACTTTATAACAGAAAAGTTGCATGCAAAATAAATAACTCTAAAATAAATTATTAAAGCTACTTATAGTGATTCACTTTTATACTTGAAGTGAAATACACATTACAATTTTAGCATGAACTTTTTCAAAAAAGTAACAAAAGAGAGACTTCAACTGAAGAGCTCCTACTTAATAAGGCAATTTTTAATCAAATGGACTAGCAAATCATATTGTAATGTTCAAAAGGAGGATTGAGGGTGTTGTTGTTGTTGTTTTTGTTGAAGATGGTCTTGGAGAGCGTGCTAAAAAAAACCTCTTTTCACACAAGAAAAAAAATTCGCTTCTTGATGAGAACAAGGGCTAGATCTCGGTTAGCTTACCCAGAAGATGCACCTTTTCCTATCTGTTTTTGATTTTCCAAGATCGCACAGGGCGTGGGGAAAAAAGAATACACAGATCTAAAAGAGTAGCAACCCAAAAATAAATAATACAAAACCAAAAAAAACCAAAATACTACTCTGCAAAACTTTAAAAAATGCGTATTCAAGCTTTATACCTCTGGATCTGACAGTAATAGTTGTATCTTGGGAAAATGAAAACCTTTTCGAGTGAAAATACAAGTGTTCATGAATGAAACAAGTGCTTCGGACGCAATGGAACAGTCCCCTCAGCCCAAAAATGTATGAAAATGACAAAAAATGGATATGAGGCAACTCGGCTTCATGATCTCGATATACAACAGGAGCAGGTCTTCAAACATGCTTTGATACCATGTTCGACAACACAGGTATTCCAACAGAGGAAAAACACCTTCAGTAACCACTCACATAACTAGATCAAAGATCAACACACCAATGTTTTCATGTGGTAAGATCCCTACGGGGAAACATCCACAGCCCCAGCCAACGCGGCCACTTGGAGCAGTTTATTAATGCAAAAGAAAAGGATTACAGAGATATTTTACAATAGATTTTCTCACAATTGATCATTGGGAAATGACCATGCATGCTCTTTTAATAGAGATCATGGACCAATCGAGTGTTAAGCCACATATCAATGGCCATTAAGACCAAGGAGAATATGAACCATCGGATCACTCTATGTCAGGAACATATTGTGACCATCCGATTTCCTAACTACAAATGCATACTAATGCATACTAAAGAAACACATTAAGAAAAACACTTTTACCTAATGACATATTAGACCAAGTAGATCTTAACTAACTCCTAAGTGTCTAGATATCCTAACAGATAGAGGGAAGGGGGGGTAGAGAGATATAAAGAGAGAAATGAGGGGAGAGTAGAGGAGAGAGAGTGATGCGGATACAGAGTGAGGGGAGGAAAAGAGTACATGAAAGAGAGAGAGGGGGGAAGAGGGAGATAAGGGGAGCTAGGGAAATATCCAAAAAGAGTAGAAGAGATTTTGAGAGTGATATGGAGAGATAAAGGGATAGGGTAGAGAGAGAGGGGGAGGAGGGAAATAAGGGGAGAGAGCTAGGAAGATAAGAAGAGAGGTCCAGAGAGAGATGGAGAGATATAGAGAGGTAGGTAGAATGAGAAAGAGAGAAAGAGGGGCATAGATAGAGAGTTAGAGTAAGACTAACAAGAGAGAGAGAGGGATTATAGGGGGAGGGAGGGACAAAGGGGGGAGACAGATAAAGAGAGGGAGAGAGAGTCGAGGAGGGAGTGGATATGAGATTGTGAGGCATGGCAAGGAAAGGTATAGGTCTAGGTCATGGTCTAAGTCTAGGTCTAGATATAGGTCTTGACATTCCTTGCAAGGTCTAGGTCAATTTAATTTCTTTCCTTCCCATGCCTTGCCTTGAAATGTACCAAAAATTCTAGTGTGTGAGAATGTGTCAGGGAGAGAGATGAATACAAAAAGGGGAGAAAGAGATTGAGTGTGTTAGAGTGTGGGAGGGAGAGAGGGGAAGACATAGAGGGGGGATAGAAAGTGTCTGTTCGACAATGTGGGAGGGAGAGGGAGGAATACAAAGAGGGTAGGTAGAGAGTGACTGTGTTAGAGTGTGGGAGGGAGAGAGAGTAAGACATAGAGGGGGGATAGAAAGTGTGTATTGCATAGTTTAGGAGGAAGAGAGATCAATGCATAGAAGGGTAGTAGAGAGAGTGTGGGATGATGTGAGGGAGAGAGAGGAATATAGAGGCGGGGTGGTAGAGAGAGAGGTAAATGTAATAGAGAGGGGTAAATGTAGGAGAGATTGAGGAGAGATAGTGGGAGGTAGGGTGAGATAGAGGAGGTGGAGGGGGGGAGAGAGAGAGACCGTGTGAGAGTGTGAGAGGGGGAGAGGGAAAGACAAAGAAGAGGGGTAGAGAGAGTGTGAGAGGGTGGGAAAGGGAGACAGAGGGGGGGGGCATAGAGAGAGGGACAATGAGGGGAAGGGAAGAAGAGAGGGAGACATAGAAGGAGAGTAGAGAGAGAGTGATGGGATGGGGGTGATACATAGGGAGACATAGAAGGGTAAGAGAGAGATAAAGAGGGGCAT
>ML793430.1:262446-276542 GCA_009831015.1 Picea engelmannii | reverse complement strand
TAAAATTCAGAAGCATGATAGGACTTAAAGAAGTATCCCCTTAATAAGTGTATGTTAATCCTAATAAACATTAAGGGGGAGTGTTAAAACAGAGATTAACCTGTAATGTTTATTAGTGGCCGTAGGAAGACATCTAGAAGCAGGGAATTAATTGTGGTAGTTGGCAAAGACGGCGGACTGCAGAAAAATATCAATAGAATTCTAGAAATCGCGGGAAGCTCTGGAGGGTTCGAGACAATCCCGCAGCCTGTAATTTTTCTATAAATTCATGTGTATCTAACATGTTCAGCATAAGTCTGAGTTTGAATTCAGCTGTGTATGTGTTTCCCTTCTCTCTGTTGTTTAATTTCGTGTTCTGTTCTTCCTGCTCTCTTCAAAATTGTACCAACATGCAACAATGCAAGAAGTGATGAATTTCACTGAAATCTATCAGGCAGTGATAGCATTGATAGTACTCCACGCAACACAAAATATTCAGAATATCCACGTAGCAATAACGAGCGAAATAAAAAAACTTGCACAGAATAGATACCAACTTAAAATTACAGGTGGAGGTTCAGGTTGGACAGTTTGTGTGCTTGGTCAAAACTGTATTCAATGTAGTGAAGAAATTATCGAGATTCAACAACGATAAAAGGTTGCAACAGGCCACTTACCTTTCATATTTGAAGGTTCTTCTCCTGGAGACGGGAAATTTGGTTACCAGAAAATCCAGCGTCGAGTTCATGCCAGATCATGAGTTTAATGTCTTGCACGACTGTTACCTTCTCTTTTGTCAAGATTATAGACTAGATGAGTGCCAAATTAAAACTCAAAATATATCGGTGGACTGGCGAATGGTGGAGATATTAATTTGGTGGAGACTCTAACGAAAGCAACGAATTTACTCCATGCAGCACTCCAAGGGTGAGACTTTCGATGGAGATATTTATCCACTCGATGTAGGAAGGGTCGTGGATCTGTGCTCCACGGTTGGCGCCAAAACCTGATCTCCTATCCAGATAACACATACAACAGCGATGGCCAACTGCTCCATGCAACAGTCGACAGCTCCAACACCAATCGATGCGCCCTTAACAACTATGGTATGGCTCTGATACCAACTTAAAATTAGAGAAATTACACAGCGGCCAGTGAGACCACAAGCGATCACAGAAGTGACACTAGGCTCACACACTCTATTCAATTTGATAAACTGCATATAAATATATAGGCTAGTCCCTAACAATTTTTTAAATTAGTAGATTTTAAAATCACTAAAACACTAATCTAGCAATTAGTTTTAACCATTTTCTAACTATAACACTAATCTAGCAATTAGTTTTAACCATTTTCTAATTATGACATTTCTTCATTATTATCCAACATACTCCTCTCTGTATTCTCCACCAGAAGCTTCCTCCTCCAACAACTCAAACCCTTTGGATTTGAACCCTCGACCTTCACAATTTCATTGTTTTCCATTCTCCAATTGACTTACATAGACATACGTACTAGGAGAACCCAGAACACGTGGTAAGGAAGGAAAGAAAGGCATACGTACTAGGAGAACGCGGTGAGATTCGAACTGTGTCCACTCCACCGTGCTGCTGAATTTGAATGCTATCTTTCTTTTTTTTCTTTAAATACCGAAAAAAGTTATTCGAACAAAAGTATGAGAAAAACAAAAGAGAAACGTCGTTAGCTAATCCTATCCCACTAAATTTTGGGTGAGAAGACATGGAGGGTAGTTAATAAATAATATTTGTATTATCAAATACATCACACTTATATAGTATATAGTGTTTATGATATTCAATTATTTCCAATTTTGAAGATTGTTGTTAAGAGAATATTTCAACAACAAACCAAACCAACTATATTATTGTAAGCATTAATTCTAACACCCTCTCTTAATATTTACATAATCACAAAACTAAGATTACAAACAATAATAATATAAACATGTTTTACATTTATCTTGTTTGATATGATTTACATCAACAACTCTAACCACTCTGCAATCTTCTAGACTATTCTCTTTTTTCTCCACATCTTCGAGCTTACCAATTGACCCATTTGATTGAGATACACCTGCCTCGGACCATCATTGACATATTTATAATACTGACGCTTATTAACATACTTTTTCCACACATCTTGTCAGTGAAGAAGTCTAGATACTAAATCATCTTAGTAAAGTAGTAAAGTAGTGTAGATAATGAACCATCCTATAGACAAGCTCTGATCTGATGAAGACATAGCTCGCTGCTTTCACCAGTTATCTAGGAAATCCATTTGGGTATTGAACATCTCCAGTAGTCGGTCTTACATAGTGACCTCTCTAACACACATGGATCTCTACGACAACCAACAGTTGTTTTTCTTGGGTTTCCGAATGCCAAGATATCGTCGGCTCTTCTAAAGTGTTTCCCAAAAAAGATATCGTCGACTCTTCTTTTAGCACATGAGATCCATGTGAATCCAACAACACCCACAATGAAATCCATGGAGAGTCCCCCAAGCTAGCATTTTTTTTAATGTCTATCGTGGATTCTCCCAAATGATTTCCGTTCTCTTTGGTTTTCTCTATAGACTAAATTATGGCAGCACTATCACCAATGATGGCAAGTTCAACATATGCTTCAATGTATCCAACGGTGGTAGCAACTCGTCCTTACGAGCGGTGATTGAATCAATGGAATTCAACACATTCTTAGTTGCTACTTTCTCTGCAGAGCGACTCACAACAATGATTCACACCAACAAGACGATGGGTGGTTGCTCCGTTCATCCAAGCATACTTCTTTACACACAGAAACACACTCAAAAATAAAATCAATCCACTCTTCTACAGAAAACTCACATACCTACTCTAACCTATTTACCCATATTTAATCATTATAGAAGAAACATGATCATAGCCCCTCTCCTTAGAGTCCGGGCTAAAAATGCTTTGATACCATATTCATTTTTTAGTGAGAAAACATGGCAAGATAATTATACACAAATAATATCTCAACAACCTACAACAAACCAAACCAACTATAATATTGTCACAATTAATTCTAACATTCTAGGATTAATGTTCCATTTCTTTGACTACAAGTAGCATTTCATGCTTTCTAAGAACCTAGTAATCACAACTTTCTTTGAGTGCAATTTTTTTTAACTTAGCCATTCATCTCACAACTTATATTCTTGAAATAAATTAAGATCACAATTAATTAGTCTTGAATATTTTTATTTTAAAAATTATTTTTATATGTAAATTTTTTTTTTAATGTATAAAATTAATCATATATAAAAAATGAATAAATAAATTCTTATTTAATTAAAAAACATTATTTTTATCTCTAAAATTATAAATGTTTTAGCACAATGTTCATTATAATTTAAAAACAAAATCAAACTAAATTTGATTATCAAAACACTACAATATATCTTATAATAAAAACAATTGAAAATGGCATTAACAATTCAATTTCCTCAAATAGTACATGTTATACAAATTAGTTAAATTTTTTATATGTTTTTATTATTTTTTTGGTATTTTTTATATGAATTTTGTGTCTTCTAAATTGTAGATGTAGGAGGTTGAAATTGCATATTACAATATTATAGTTTTTGAAAGTGTTGAATCAATTTATACATTTAAAAAAAAACGCGATTTAAACAATGTAAACTTGTAACTTTACCCACCAGTAAACTACACCTTTTAAAATTCTAATCGATTTTGTTTTATTTAATCTATGGTTCAAATCGTTGTGTAACAGTTTACTGAGCACCGCACACGATTAGAAAACAATGGTTTACCATTTTGATGATGCCGAGAATTTTAATTGGCTTTATGGTATATGGTCCAAATCGTAGTGTCAAAGTTTACTAAACACCGCACAGTAATAAAAAATAATGGTTTACGTTTGATGATGCCGAGGTCACTACGAAAATATAATTAAATAAAAATTGATGAGCGTATTAACAACTCAATTTCTACAACAGTGCATAATATAGAAATGATGAAAATTATCCACCAAATATATGAATATTTAGTAGTGTTCTTTCTTTTTTTTGTCCTTGGGATTAGTATAAAATTTGTATATTTTTAAATTTTGTATGTTATTTTTTCGTCTCAGTTTTATTACGCCGAAAGGCGTACACCTATTGATAATGGGCAGATTTAATAGGGGTTTAGTGTTTAATAAGTTTTCTATGAACAGGATTAAATATGGCTGGAATATTCTTAGCAGTCACACAAAATAAATGGCTGTGATTTCAATCATTAACTTCCTAGCTATTATAAAGACATCCGTTTATGTGTTTACTTTTTTACATTTACTTAATCATATTTAAAAATTACTTTGATAGCTAACTGATTGCCACATAAGTGATTAACAGAAATTAAAATATTAACACCAAATAAATGAAGCTTTATTTGTTAATCAATAATAAAATTTAATATATTCTTTTAAAAATTTGTTTCATCTTATCAACCTTTCGACGTTTACCAGAAGCTATTTGATCCACTTGTAAATGCAAAACTACTATTCAAATAATAAAAAAATTACAATTTCACTCAAAATTAAATAATAACAAAAAATAATTAAAAAATTACAATTTCATTCAAAATTAAACAACTGAAAGAAAAAACCAAAAAAACTCACTCTTTATTCACTATCTAACAATCCAATAACTAGAATAATGAAAACACACTAATAACTATTCATTATTAATAATGTCACTGATGAATATCACTTAATTTATAAACATTTATAAAAAGTTTATGATTTGAATATTGCTCTTCCTTTTATATATATATATATATAAGCGCCAAAAAACGATTCTCTTGCTCCCCTCGGGCCACCCACGATCTTTGACACAAAATACAAGGATTCCAATGATTATTATAATCCTCACGATCAATGACACAAAATACAAAGATTCCAATGATTATTAAAATTTTCGCGACCAAAGACACAAAAAACAAGGATTCCAATGATTATTAAAATATTCGAATATTTTAATAATCATTGAAATCCTTGTATTTTGTGTCATAGATGGTGAGTGGGCCGAGGGGAGGACGATAATGATTTTGATCCTTTTCGTATATAGATCCAAATGTTAGAAGATTTAGATCACTATAATATTACATATTATATTTGATAGGAAAATAAAATAATATATTATATTGTTGTTAAAATAAAATCAATGTCATCATCCAGGAATATCTTTATAATCACCCGAATCCTTGTATTTTTTATGTCAGAGACAGTGAGTGGCCTGAGGGGAGGAATATACACCCGTGATATGCGGAGAGTAAGCGCAACTAACATTCCGTGATCTGCGAGGAGTGTTGGATCTGCGCGCGAATTTGGCAGAGGGACTTTCAAAAATCCGTAGCAATCTTTACTCTTGTCGAGTGTAGCTAGAATACCATTTTTTTTTCAGGAAGGTTTCGGCATTAACAAACCAACAAATCAAGATTTTTTTAAAAGGACGAGCAACAACAACTCTCTTTTGCCTGATCCAACCACAAAAATCCCTAATCAGGAATCGTATTAAGGTTCAGATATTGCGTGTTTTAACAAAATTTGGGCCCGAGCCAAGGCCTGGCGAGAGAGGTGACCTCGTGAGTAAGGCTGAGAATTTTGTTGCGAATTTTCTTGGCGTTGAGGTTAAGGGTTTTAAATTGACCTGAAATACGTGGAGACACTTTCAAATTGGTGGTCTCCGTAATATCACCATCGCCGATTTCGTATCTTTCAGAGACGTTTGCGAGGCATTATCGTTCACTTTGTGATGGCCATTGGGTTTATAGATTGAATGAGAAGAGGGAAAATGCAATTATTTTTCTGGAAATGATAGAGAAGCTATTACAGCAATTTTTGTCAAGTTATGGTCAAATAGTGACATCTCTATTGGACTGAAGAAGTAACCAAATCTTTTGAAAATCTTCACCACACTCTATTTGTACAAAATTCTATCTTAGTCAAATCTAATTTGAAAAAAACATTTATTGTAGAGTGTGATGCATCATGCCATGCCATTAGTATATTTTTAATGTAATAGGGAAGGCCTTACATGCAGTTAAGAATTGTTAAGGTCAGACTACATGCACTTAAGAAAAAGCACATCATAATAGTTTGAAATACCTCTTGGAGCAATGATTATTTTGGGAAGAACAACACAAATGGGTTACAAAGATGATAGATTATTAATTTGAAATTATCTACAATAAAGAAAAACATAATGTTGTGGTAGATACACTTTCAAGGAAATAAGAAATAGAGGGTTCCCTATGTGTTATTTTTATTCCGCAATCAAGGTTAGAATGGAAGCAAGATAAGAGGTATGTAAGATCATTCAAAGTCTAAGGTCCTCAAATTGCACACTTCTCCTAAATGAAAAAAAATAGGGTTCTTGAAAACATACCATAGGATCAAGAAGGAATTTTTCTAGGAAGGTGTTAAAACTGATGTTCAAAATTTTGTGTATGTGCGGTCTTCCAACATAATAATGGAGAGACAATGAAGATGTCAAGTCTCATACAATGATTAGCTCTACCACGTCATTTTTTATAACAGGTTTCAATGGATTTTATTACACGTTTACCCAAATATGAAGGAAATACTGTCATCGTGGTAGTAGTGGATCAACTGAAAAAGTACACCCCTTTTTTCTCTCTTTCTCATCCTTTTAAACCAAGTACAGTAGTCACAACATTCATGCAAACAATTAAAAAACTACATGGAGTCCCCAAGATTATTGTAAGTGACAGAGATCCAATTTTTACTAGAAATGTTTGGACTAAATTATTTTCTTGTTTGGGTACTCAATTGGTTCACAACTCATTTTACCATCCTCAATCCAATGGGAAAATTGAGATTGTTAATAAATGTATAGAAGAATATCTTGGTTTCTTTGCATCTGGAATGGTTGTACAAGACATCCTTCCATACTTCATCAAAAACGTCCCCATTTTTTGCACTTTCTGTATATCATACTTGATCCATCATATCACCCTTGAAAGGGACTGCAAAGGTTGAAGCAGGGGAGGACCACATAGGGCACCAACAAAGGTTCTCAAATTATTGAAGGACAATTGGCTATGAAAAAAAATGATGAAACAAGAAATATATCAACATCACAATCAAAGGGAGTTTTAAGTGGGGAATTGGGTATTTCTGAGCATACAACCATATAAATAGATGTCCCTGAAACAACCAAACAAGGACAAAAAATTATCTCCCAAATATTATGGCCCCTATAAGGTTTTGCAAAATATTGGAAGTATTGATTACAAATTGGAGTTCATCTAGTCTTCCATGTGTATTTCTTAAGGAATGTAATCAACAACAATATCCCGATACAATTTTTTTTACTAGAGATCAATGAAGAAGAGAAAGTCATACTAGAACCAGAAACAATCATTGAAACAACAAATAAGTAGTTGAGAAATCAAACAATTATTGAGTACCTCATCAAATGCGAGAACCTACTGTTAACTCCCAAAATGAAACCATCCTTTCGGTTGAGTTTTGTGGTGGATATCATAGCTTTAGGTAGTATCTTCAAGTTATTGAGTTTTTATAGCTGAGAAAATTTTTGGTTTTGGTGTGTCTTAGAAAATAATTGACCCATAAAGTCTTCGCTTTCAAAATTGTCATTTTTTACTTTCCACAGCTAACGTGTTTTCAAAGATTCACTGTGCGCTGTGGAAAGTGCCCACTTTCAACAGCTAAGGAGATCGTTTCATCAGTTGACGCACTGTTCAAAGTGACAAATATTAAAAGGTTTTGAAAATCAGTTCTCGGGTGGAGCACTGTGGAAAGTACACGCTTTCCACAGCTAAGGAGCAATTTTGATTAATATGGCGCGCTGTTGAAAGTAATTACTTTCCGCAGCTAAGGAGTGTCTTCTACAAAGTGGTGCGCTGTTGAAAGTAATTACTTTCCGCAGCTAAGGAGTGTCTTCTACAAAGCGATGCACTGTTGAAAGTCCATACTTTCAGCAGCTAACAGGGGTTTCTTCGCAGAGTTGCGCGCTGGTGAAAGTGGCAAGCGAGCGTTTGACAGAGGCATTCTCCACGGGTTGTTACTGCATGAAGCGGGAATCACGTGCATGATATCCACGTATGAAAACAATGATGATGTGATCACCCCCACGTCAGAACAAATCCAAGGCATGCGCTGATACGAGTGGGCAATCATAGAAACTAAATCATGCATATCCAATATGACTGTAATTTGAATTCGTTCCAGAACCCACGCTCAATGCTCATCACTTTCGAAATAGCGAGTTCGTGTTCGGTGATGCAGGTACAGAGGAGGTACCGTCGGCCTGATAGTATCAAATCAAACAGAGGTCTCATATCACAAACCGTTTCCAAAACACTGTCGAAGTTTTCATTTAATTCAAAACAGAGTCGAAGCCCAGACTGCTTTCAATAGCGCAGAACCTTGGCTCGGCTAAGCGGTTACAGGGATTACAGTGGTCAAGTGCTTGAGCTGCAGAATGGTGAGAAAACGCAGTGGCGTTTTACTCAAGCGAGAATTGGATAACCTATCCTTTTTAGAATCACATCCCGAGGTCCAGAGGCATTTTTCAAATGCGGGGTGCATGGAATTCGCAGAAAGGTTACAAGTTGGGTCTCACCAGGCCACAACTAAATCCTTCGCCAAGACATTTGATGGCAACAAAGCTCGCGTTGGCTCTGTAGAAATCAAGGTGGATGAGGCTGTCATTTCCGTAGCTACATGATTGCCAAGAACTGGTCAAAAATGGTTTAAAACCACCGCTCCTAAGAATCTGGATTTCAGGGTCTATTTGAAAGATGGGTACAAGCACAAAGCGTGGAGAAAAGGTATGCTTGTTTCATATCTGGATGAAGAGTGGCAAGATTTATTGAAAGCCATTCAACTATACATTACCTCAGAAGGAAGATATGATAAATTGATGATGTACCACTTTAAACTCATGGATCACTTTACAGGCAAAACCCCCATCAATTTGCCTTATTTCTTATATCACAGTTTGTCTAAGGTCTGCAAGAGAATTAGAGCTCAACCTTTGAGCATGAAAACTACTCTATGTCACCTAGGCCTCATTAAATTGATTCTTCTGCAAGAATTGAAACAACAGGGGAGGAGCTGGGAGCACTTCCTGTTCTGGGAAGGTTTTGAAACCCAGAATCAGACTACAAATGAGCACATGGCATGTTCAAAGAAGCAATTGTCTCCTCAGAGTAGCTCAAGGAGAAGAAGGGCCTTGCCAGGACCATCAGAGAACATATTTTCTGGAATAAAGCATCACAGGCTGAAGAGAAAATTGAACTTTGAACATACTACAGAGCAGACTACACAGCAAAATACAGGGCATCCTACACAACAGAGTACTGCGAAGAACGTCCTTAATTTTCCATACTCAGATTCAGAATCTGAGCAGCCAGACCAATGCCCTGTCATTAAGAGTTCTGAGCAATCAACCGAATGTGCACAGAACTATGAAACTTTCAGTCATATAGAGCAGGGAGAATCATCCAAAAACCCTAAGTCAAATAAGTCTCAAAGGATCAAACATCTGAAGGAAGTAATTGCCCAGCAAGAAGTTCTGGAGCGAGTGATTAAAGACAGGTATAAGAAGTTATCAGATAACTTTTCCAAGATAGATGCTACGTTTGAACGTTTGTCTAAGCAGAGTGTCAGAGAGAATAAGAGAAAGACAAAACTTGCCAAAGACTACAACAGCCTGAGGTGTCTTACCAAGCGCCTCAAAAGGCAAATCAGGGGGTTGAAGCAAAAGTTGAAGCAAAAACCTCATCCAGACCTCAAAGTCCTTGCTCAAGTTGCAGTAAAAATGCAAGGTGAGAAATCGGATGGCCATTGATTTTGGTTTTAAATCAATTTACAAGGTGAAAACGCTTTTTGTGCACTATTGGGACTTTCAACAGCGCCAGGCTACTATTTAATTACCCGTTAGCTGTGGAAAGCAACAGCTTTCAACAACTAACCCGTCAAAAACTCAAACGGTTGCGCTGTTGAAAGCTGGGCAAGCAAGTTTTGAGGCCGAAAACGCAACAGTTTGTTTCAAACATGTTTTGAAGATATGCCAACGTATCAGTGGACTGTTAAATCGCATACAGAAGTTCAACCTCAGGGATTCGAGGGATTTTGGTTACACATTCAAAACCATATCCTAAAACTCAACCATAAATATTGGAAAATTGAATAGTCACATACAGGTGTCATGCTACTTCACCACATTGCGGATGTTGTTTTTGGAGGAGGCAAATGGCGATTTTGAAGATTGAAGACAGATCGACCACTTAGTTCAGTTGTTGAAGACTTTAATTTCAAAGTTGTTTAAATAGAATAGAACTGTTTTTATTTAATAACAGATCCATGTTTTTAGGATATGCGCAACTGTTTGTAAGGGCTATAAATGCCTGTTTTGATATCAAACAATGGTTCGATTTTGGATAGAGGAATTGGCTATTGTACTCAGACTTTTTATGTTAATACTGATCACAAGTTCCTTTCAATTTTGATGTCAGCTTTCCATCTTTCTTTCTGCATTATTATCCGTGTTGTCAAGCTTTGAATGGTTGTTATCCCATTGTTTATCTCATAGCCTGGTAATAAGTTTCTTGATTATCTCTTAGACCCTACATTGTATTGGTTTAGTCACAATCTGTTCTTCACCCACTTTAAAGTTATCTACTGATTAATCAATCTTTGAGAGCACTGTCTATTTGTTTATCATTTTGGTGTTTGAATTCCATAAGCTGAATTGAGTTATCCCATTGATCCACTTTTACAAAATTCAAAAATATTCATTTCTTAAGTTACCAAGCACCTTTGGTCTGGAACCACAAAGGGTTTCTTGGAGAGATAACAAATTGGTGCTGTTGTCGGGGAGAGGAGATCGAAGCTCAGCTTCGCTGGGAGACGACATAGATCCAACTTTGATGATAGACAAATCTTGGACATCATTTGGTTGTAATCATCTATCTGGCGACTCCATGAAGGACGAACTCAGTGGTGACTCCATTGTTCAGAATTTTTTGGTGACTCCGCTGGTATGACATGAACAGGATCTTGGTAAAGAGGTACGCGTTCTGTGATTTTTCAAGCATTGTTGGTTTCCCTAATCAAGTACCTACTAGAGATGAATGGGAGAATAGTCTTCCAAGATTTCATGGTGAGGAGTGGGAAGTGCCAGCTGAACATTTGCTGGATTTCCATGAATTCATTGACCTGCTTGAAATTGTACATGAAGATGTCAAAATTAAGCTGTTTAAGTTTTCTTTAGAGGGAATTGGTCTTGACTGGTGCCGGTCTCTTCCGGATGCAAGTATCAGCTCTTTAGCAGAGTTTCATTCTACTTTTCATGTGTTTTGTAAAGATCATTTCTCAGCTGATCTTATTTTTCCTGATTGTTGTCATGAATTTAATCGCTCGAAATTAGAACTTCAGGAAGAGTATGTTGCTGAAGAAAATACTCTTCATCATGATTAGGAGATAAATGATTCACACTATGACAATCTTAGTGATGTTTTTAACATCATATCAAATGCATCTATTGTTGTTAGTTGTCGTGAAGATCGGGTTTTTATCTCTGAAAACCTTGAAGATGTTGAACAGACTGATAGATTTACAAGTGACAGTTTCAGATCTGCAGTGGTTAAGAAAGATAGCCTACAATGTCCAGATTTGCAAGAACTGTCTAATTTTCCGCTTCCCAGATTTGAATCTGCAGCATATGTTATGGGCAACCCACATCTTCCAGACTTGCAGAAAAAGGAAATTCACAACAGATATGAAGAAGAAGGCAAGGATCTGAAAGGTCCAGATCAGCAGTCCATCTTATATGTTTCTCCAATAGATTTCGAGCAACCTGCATTCAACAGTGAGATTAGTAAAGGCATCCTTCAACATTATCTCAATTTTCAGTTGGAACAACAGTCCCAAAAGGTATTACCTTATGATTTTGATGACCCTTTTGTTAACTATTTGGATTCCATGAGCAGCATAAACCCAAGGATATTTTTGTCAAAAGGAGATTGTTTTTATCATCTGCTCAAAGCTTTCTTCTACATGATATGGTCTTTATTATTGTTCGGGTTAAGATTCAGCATGATAGCAGTATATCAGTTTCTCACTTGGTTGCATTGGAAATTTGATCTTACTTGATAAATCTGCCTCTACCGGATAGTGTAGGAGTATGTAGAGGAATAATCTCGCCATACGAGCAATAAGATCATTTTCAGTTATTGTTGAATAAGCTGCAGCTACACCAGCAATATCTGCACGCGGTGCCTTTTCCCTGCCTGCTTGGCTTCCTGCACATGGAAAATCCATAGTTTCATTATTTGCATCAGAAAAGACAGTTCAAAGTTACTCTATTGGAATCCCTTGACCAGGTGTTTGAGCCCAAGAGACCATCTGACAAGCCCCTTCGATTGCCACTACAGGATGTGTACAAGATTGGTAGTATTGGAACTGTGCCTGTGGGGTGTGTTGAAACTGGTGTTATTAAGCCTGGTATGGTTGTAACCTTCGGTCCCACTGGACTGACAACTGAAGTTAAGTCTGTAGAAATGTATCATGAAGCTCTGCTAGAAGCATCACCCAGTGACAATGTTGTCTTCGACGTGAAAAATGAAGATGCTGGGTTGATTAAGATGATTCCTTCCAAGCCAATGGTTGTGGAGACATTCTTTGAGTATCCTCCATTAGCTCGTTTTGCTATGAGAGATATGCGTTGTTGAAATCATCAAGGCTGTTGAGAAAAAAGATCCCACTGGTGCCAAGATCACCAAGGCTGAGGCCAAGAAAGGTAAATGATATTTGCTGCTACCAAATACTTCTTGTGTTCAGAAGAAGGTGGAGAGACTCAAATACAGAAGAGAACATTAGGAAATGGTTCAACTTCCACGAGGAGTTTTTCTTTTTTGCTTCTACTTCCACCAATAATATTTCAGTCAGGTTTTAGCTTACAACCTAAACCATTCTTTTCAAACTTTGGTGCGATAATCACATTTTCTATTTTGGGGACATTCATCTCTTCAATGGTGACGGGAATTTTAGTTTATCTAGGAGGGGTATTCTTTCTGATGTTTAGACTACCATTTCAAGAGAGCTTGATGTTTGGTGTTCTTAAAAAAATTAGCGGCCATGGCCGAACTGCCGCTTTCCCCTTCGGATTCCCCAGGTAAGG
Source organism: Picea engelmannii (assembly GCA_009831015.1). Lineage (NCBI taxonomy): Eukaryota > Viridiplantae > Streptophyta > Pinopsida > Pinales > Pinaceae > Picea > Picea engelmannii. Next base: position 263,345 of record ML793430.1, on the reverse strand, counting down.
TGGTCATCGAAATGCATGCTGCAGGCGTCAGAATTCTCCTCCAGATCATGATGCTCGTTCTTGCATTTGTGCTCGGCCATGTCTTACGCAGGCATAAATTCTACTATCTGCATGAGGCCAATGCCTCTCTTCTGATCGGTCTGATTGTTGGTGGGCTGGAAAACTTGAACTCTATTTCGCTACATGGTGTAGAAGCTATTCTCATTCTGTTGCACGAGATTTGGTAGTTAATGGGTTGGTACCTCGGCGCATGCAAAGATTGATTCTATGGAGGCACGAGTTCTGAGAAGACTGTATGAGACCGTGTATCAAACACGCAGGCAGCAAGCCATCTGCCAGATCAAGGGAAAATCGTCGCCGGATACCAAAGGAGGTGCAGAAATTGCTTCAGAATGAGCAGGACGCGTGCAGTCAATTTGCATGAACAGACGACACAGAATTTCATGAGATCTACTTCATAACTGAATGCAACTCGCATGCTGATCTTCTGATGATCACGCACGATCGGGATAACGACATGATGGAGCATAGTCATGTTTTAAATTTATTCAAATTGACATTAAGGATCCTCAACGTTTCAAACAGAGTTAATGTATCGAAATGTTCTCATGAATCTGCGCAATGAAAATCTCTTCTTCAGCCAGGTGACAGAAGACGAACAAGACACCGTTTCAAAGGGCATTTTCACCAGAGTAGTGATCTAATTCAACTAGGAGGATTCATGATTTGGTAGAACTGCAACAAGATAGAGAGAAACTATTAGAAAAAACTGAATTGCATCAGGAAATGATCAAGCGAAATTTCGACAAGAAAGTCAAATCAGATGTATTCAAAACAGGGGATATGGTCTTAAAGTGGGATGCAGCAAGGCAGGAGAAAGGGAAGCACGGAAAATTTGA
>ML793430.1:226076-260070 GCA_009831015.1 Picea engelmannii | reverse complement strand
GGCAAATCAGGGGGTTGAAGCAAAAGTTGAAGCAAAAACCTCATCCAGACCTCAAAGTCCTTGCTCAAGTTGCAGTAAATATGCAAGGTGAGAAATCGGATGGCCATTGATTTTGGTTTTAAATCAATTTAGAAGGTGAAAACCCTTTTTGTGCACTATCGGGACTTTCAACAGCGCCAGGTTACTATTTAATTACCCATTAGCTGTGGAAAGTGACAACTTTCAACAGCTAACCCATGAAAAACTCAAACGGTTGCGTTGTTGAAAGATGGGCAAGAAAGTTTTGAGGCCGAAAACGCAACAGTTTGTTTCAAACATGTTTTGAAGATATGCCAATGTATTAGTGGACTGTTAAATCGCATACAGAATTTCAACCTCAGGGATTCGAGGGATTTTGGTTACACATTCAAAACCATATCCTAAAACTCAGCCATAAATATTGGAAAATTGAACAGTCACATACAGGTGTCATGCTACTTCACCACATTGCAGATGTTGTTTTTGGAGGAGGCAAATGGCGATTTTGAAGACTGAAGACAGATAGACCACTTAGTTCAGTTGTTGAAGACTTTAATTTCAAAGTTGTTTAAATAGAATAGAACTGTTTTTATTTAATAACATATCCATGTTTTTAGGATCTACGCAACTGTTTGTAAGGGCTATAAATGCATGTTTTGATATCAAACAATGGTTCGATTTTGGATAGAGGAATTGGCTATTGTACTCAGACTTTTTATGTTAATACAGATCACAGGTTCCTTTCAATTTTGATGTCAGCTTTCCATCTTTCTTTCTGCATTATTATCTGTGTTGTCAAGCTTTGAATGGTTCTTATCCCATTGTTTAGCTCATAGCCTGGTAATAAGTTTCTTGATTGTCTCTTAGACCCTACATTGTACTGGTTTAGTCACAATCTGTTCTTCACCCACTTTAATGTTATCTGTTGATTAATCAATCTTTGAGAGCACTATCTATTTGTTTATCATTTTGGTGTTTGAATGCCATAAGCTGAATTGAGTTATCCCATTGATCCACTTTTACAAAATTCAAAAATATTCATTTCTTAAGTTACCAAGCACCTTTGGTCTGCAACCACAAAAGGGTTTCTTGGAAAGATAACACCTACCAGTGGAAAATGTTACATGGAAGATGAGTTCTCCATGCAGAAACACCCATGGTTAGTCAAGTGATTAGGACAACACTTGTTTGATGGGGAGGGGAATGTTAATCCCTAGACAAAGCCCCATGTTATGTATAAAACCCCTTATTAATCCCTTGATATTGAGTTATTAATTTTCTATTGTTATATTTGCAGGTCTGCTAGAACCCTTCATTGCACCATTTTATTATAAATGTACCCGTTGTTTCATATCTATATAACAAGGAGACCTAGCCTTAGTATTAACTTATCTCATCTCATATTGTAGTTGGAATTAGATATATTGTAAAAGGAGATTTCCCCATTGAAGTTGATTGTATTCATTGAGTTTTTTTCATTTTTAAAGAGTTGGATCATAACATTTTCTATATGAGCACAATATGTCATTTTTCCATGTTTTGGCACTTGTAATTTTTTTTATGTTAGGCATGATGTGATATTTTGTAAAAAGGGTACACTTGGGATGATTTTGAATACACACATTTCATGGAATGTGTTTTATGAATTGCAATGTTTGTTTATATGATGTTGAATAATCATGATTATGATAAAAAATTATGTTATCCATTAGAAAAATGAAAACTAATAAACTAAATATGTACCATCTCTAAAATGAAATCCTCTATCTTGACCATTCCAATAATTCTTTAAAGTAAAGTAAAAAATTCAAGAGTACTTTACTCAAAACAATTACCTTTCCTCAATGTCATACAAAACCAATTACATTTGCTAGTGTTTCTCATGCCATATTAACAACTCTTATTTAATTTTTGGATTTCTTTCATAATCAAATATAACTATTATTTTATTTATCACTCTAAACAAAGCACCCAACCATTTAGTTGTCATTCTTATTCCTTTATCTTTCCAAAATTTTTGTTTTATTTTAAAGCATATATCCAATTGATTTCCCTAACTATGAAAATTCGTAGCAATATGATAATAAAGATTCAAGTAATGAATGTTTAGATTAACCTAGAATCAAACCTATACTTGAATCCTAATAGAAGTTATGGTCATTTTACCATCAATATTCATAGAGTATATAATCAAACTGACAAAACAAATAAATATTGTAGCAACACTGGGTCAATTTGTTATTGAAATTGTATGCATGCCATCAAAAGTAAGTAGAAATGGTGTGAGTTAATAAGATGAAAAGCTTTAAAGTATGTAGAAATGGTGTGAGTTAATAAGATGAAAAGCTTTTTTTATATAGTTAGTTCATTTTTTCCAACTAGGTAAAGTTTCATTACCATAAAATGATTTTTTCTTTTTAAAATGGATCCAAATCTCTAAAATAAAAGTTTATGGTAAAATTTGTCACTCATGAGATAGAACTATAGCTTTCAAGAAAATTCTATTAGTTTTGGGGAAAATTTCCTACCATAATAAATTTAATTTGTCCCTTGATTGATTTAAATATTCAAGATTAATTGTGACTATTGTAATGGATTTGAACCCTCTTCAACTTTTTTTCAAAATAAATTGAATTACTCCCAAATCTAGCTCAAGTTTTGACAAAAGAATGCAACCAAACTCTACATTTCTTAGAATTAAAGTATTTAATACTCTGAATCTTGAATAAGTGACGCAGGCTCGCCTCTCTTCAGCTCTCAACCTGCTCACAGGATCATTCACTCAGCTCCCTGAGCCGAAGTGGCTCTTTTGATTCCCACTGGAATCTGAAATTCCCGATCCACAGGTCCTTATTGCCCTGTCACGGCCTCTGCATGCGCCTATGACTTTTCCCCGATTGATAATTTTGGGTTTCGAGGTTTTCTAATCCCCGATGTCAAGAGTTCTCTGTCCTCTTGAATCCCCAATCTCCAATGAGCCGATGCGCCCCTTTTTTCCTTAGCCCCATCTAGCTATGCCCTAGTCCATGTGACCAATTCTCATAAGACCGCGGCCTTATCTCTTTCCGGGTTTTGGGCTTCGAAATCCCGATGTGCTCCAACTTTCGTTAGCCCTCCGGGCTAGACTTTTGGTCCACATGACCTCCCCTTATATGACTGCAGTCATACTTCTTATCAGGATTCGGGGTTTCGAAGGTTGAAGTGTATTGGACCTCTTGTCCACGGCATCCCCAATTTCCCGGATTCTGATTTCCCGATGGATGACTTTTCCTTTCGGGAAATTTCTTGATTTCTTCGATCTCCGCCACGCGTCCTTCTCAATATGGACGATCCTGATCGCTTCTTGCAATTTCGTGGTTTTAAATGTCGAAATGTCCCGGCATTCTGTCTTCAGGAATCTCGATATGACGATGGACTCTTGATCTCGCCCACGTGTCCCAACCGATGGATGACTCTGATTCAAGTCGGGGTTTTCACCATAAAGAAACTAAATCCCTTGTCCTCGGGATTCGCGATCTATCGAAACCCGATGTGTCGATGGACTCTCCCCTTTCGGGACTTTTTCCAAGCCCTCATATTTATGCCACGCATCCCCTCAAGATGGACGGTCCTGATTCAACCTCGACATATCGTGACTTGCGATGCTCTGGAAGTTTTGTCCTTTGGATCCGCGAAACGCCGAACCCCGATACACCGAGTTGACTTTTCTATCGAGACTTTCCTCGATAGTCTGGATCTCCACCATTTGTCTCCACAAACGGATGGCTCAGATTCACTCTTGCTATTTTGAGACTTGAAATGTCCCAACTTTCTCGACCTCGAGAACTTCGATATCCCGAACACCGATATCCCGATAAGTCAATTCTTTCGGGACTTTCACCCTCCTGTTCATGAAGCTTTAACCCCGTGCAACTCTCGACAGATCTGACGGTTGTCGGGTATTTGGATCAAGATCCAACGGTCTAGATCCGTTCTTCTATGCACACTTTGGAGACTAAACTCCGCGCGTCTTCACCCGATCCAACGACTGACAGGTATCTGAGTGAGATCCGATGACTGACGATCTCCTCTTCTGTGCACTCTTCCTACTCTCTCTGGGACGTGAAATCTTCAACGGTCCAGAATCTATCGGCTGATCCAATGGCCGATGTTGCTCCTCCCGAGCATTGGCGCTTTCTTCCTGCACTTGGAAGAATTCCAAGTTTCCAAAGGCCTCGACCTTTGCCTTCTTTCTCCTCTTTGAACTCCTTTACTTTGAGTTCTCACCTTCGTGTATGAAAACATTGTCTCTCCTAAGCTTTATAAACTCTAAACTCCTCCGAAAAGTTCTTCAACCTATACACTCCTTGTAGCCACGACTCTGTGCACCAAAAGAACTGTCCCTCCTGAGCTTCTTTTCTCGAACCCTCAAAGGATTCTTTGACGTCTGCACTCTTGCAAAGTATCCCCTTACTAAAGTGCTATCTCTCCTAAGTTTCTCCAAATACTCAGGCCTCCAAGGAAATAAATCTTTCTTCTTCTTCTGCTGATGGATAATTTAATGCCCTCCTGGCTATTCTTCTGCTCAGGCAACCTATTGCTGAGTCTGCAGGGTGTTCATCAACCCTGTGAAGATCCCTCAGTGGACTCTTCCTTTAAATTACAGAACTCAAAGAGTTCTCTTCTTCCTGTACCTCTCTGCACACTGACTCAATGCCCACCTGGAAGAGTATCTAGAATCCTCAATGATTCTGACTTCTTAAGAACTCACAACAGAGTTCTTCCTCTGTGCATTCCTTGCACTGGCTCAATGCCCCCCTGGCAGAGCTTCACAGAAATTCTCAGAGTTTCTGTTTGCAACTATGTTTTCCCCTGTACACAGTCTTGCCTCCAAGGTATTCAATAACCTTGAGGTCTTTCTCCCGAGTTGTTGATTCCAACTTCTGTGCCGACCTGGCACGTCTTTGTCTGAATGCACATAGTTCAGAAGTGCTTCAATGTACTGGTATTTAGAGACCGCAGTACTTTGTCACGGCCTCCTGGCATGAAACCACAAAGAACCCCAAGTCTGAAATCGAAACAACCTACAAATGACTAGAATACATCTACAACATGAATTCACATCATAAAATAGAACACACCAAGGCATCCACAAAATACAGAAATACATGCAGGAAAAACTGCTTTTGTTTATATTAATAAAAATTCCTCTTTACAAAGGTGTTCTTGAGCATGGCCTTTAGCAAGGTCTTGCCTCCTTCTCTTCTGCTCTCTACTCGCAGATTCTTTCTATCTCTACTAACTACTAAAGAAATACAATTCATATTTTACATGAGGAGGCTCTTCGAGCTCTTCCCTCCAATCTACCTACCCTATTCAATTACATAGAATGGGTTGTCTAGTCCAACATCTGGATCTAGATCTCATCCTTACAAACATTAAAGGCCTTCTTAACTATAGCTTGCGCAAAGGCATGACTTCACAGCTCAACAGATTAAACATTAAATTACATTCAATTCAAGTTTTAAATGAGGAATGCACCTCTCTTTAACATGTGACTTAAATCTGCTGACGTGGCTGGCTGACATGGAGAGATGATCCTACATCATACTCCTGAGCTGCAAAATTCATGAGCTCCTGCTCATGAGCTTCCCATCTCAGCTGTGGGAATCCTCCTGGATCCCAAATCATCATTTGGAGCTGTTCATCTTCTCCGTCTCCTTGCAACTACTTCTTCTTCTGCACTGCTGATTCCTTCTCTCTGCTCAGCCTCTCCTTGTTGACAGTTTCCGCTGACCCTAACATCAGCTCTCTGATCATGTCGATCACTTCATCCAGCTGCTCCAATGGCTGGCCTTCTTGATGTAGTCTCCTCAGCTGCAAAAGTTTTCTCCACATGAGCAGATCATCGTGATCTCCCATGCCTTCTTCATCAGCTTCCAACTTCACCTGTTGGATGCGCACGCCCTGCACTTTCACCCTTCTCTCCAGGGATTCAATTTGTTCATACAGATCAGCTAAACTAATGTTGTATGTTTCTTCTTCTTTCTCTTCTGCAAACTCCCAGGTTGCATTCCTTTCAGTCTCCTGGCTGAAAACATTGAGCCATTAGTCAGAATGCTCATCATCCTCTCCTACTTCTTCTGCTGTCAGCTTCAGTGCTACAGCTTCCTAGATGAATATGTTGAGCCATTCCTCAGAATGCTCATTTTCCTCTCCTGCTTGGGTAGCTTCAGATATCTTCTCCAATCCCTCTTCCTTGACAGTCGCAGTTGACTATTCTTCTGTTGTTGCTGCATCTGCAACCCAGACTTCTGCCTCCTCTTGGGCAAGTGGTAGGAATATCTCGATTCCCCCAATAATCATAAGGCTCCTCAGATCACCTCCTAGGATGGTGAAATTTTTTAACTTGTCATCATCTTCATTCACATGGCTTGAAAAACCACATGAATCTTCAACCTCTGTCAGTTGCATCTGCTAATCTAAATCCATCCCTGAGCTCATTTGCTCTGTCATCTCCTCAGGCTGATTCTGACTCACTTCTGATTTCATGAGACCCTCATATAGTCTCATCTGCTCATCCCTGCCCACCTGGCAATATGGGATGCTTCCACTACCCTCCTGGTAATCTTTGAGATCCCACAGCGACCTCATTTCATTGCCCTCCTAGCAATGTGAAATTCCTTGGTTGTTCTCCTGACAGTCCTTGAGATCCCGTAGTGATCTCAACTCTTTTCCCTCCTGGCAATTAAGAATTTCCTCTATGCCCTCCTGGCAGTTCTTGAGACCTTGAGTTGATCCTGTTTTATTCTCTTCACCGAGATCTCTCCCAGTCTCTGGTTCACATATCTGAACCATTTCTTTAGGTTCGTCGAGGTTTTCAACATGCCTCAACCATCCTTTTAACAGTCTACACTGTCTTCTAGCCATCAACTCTTTGACTGGCCATTTTACCTTCAGCTTCCCCATGGGACATTCATACACCCATCTTGACCTGGTATTCTGCTGCATCCGTAGTTCAAGCTTTTCCATTCTTGCCCTGATGTTGGCAAGTTCTTTCTCCCTTTCGGCTGTACTCATTAGCTCCGGGTTTTTCCTCTCAGCATACCCACGGCCTTCAGTAGCCATGTTGTTGTCTTTGTCTGCCCTCCCGACAAACCTGTTTCTATCACTCTGCACCCCGAGTGTTTTCAGCTTCATCCTACAGTCACTCTTGACTGTCTCCCATATTGTTTCCTACCCGCGAACAATCACCACAGAGTCTCTAGCGCTCTATCTTCCTTTACCTTCTCGCTTCACCTGAAATATACAGATGAAATCAAGCTCTGATACCAACTCTGACGAAGGCTCGCCTCTCTCTGGCTCTCAACCTGCTCACAGGATCGTTCACTCGGCTCCTCAAGCCGAAGTGGCTCTTTTGATTCCCACAGGAATCTCAAATTCCTAATCCACAGGTCCTTATTGCCCTATCACAGCCTCTGCACGTGCCTATGACTTTTCCCCGATTGATAATTTTGGGTTTCGGGGTTTTCTAATCCCCGATGTCAAGATTTCTCTGTCCTCTTGAATCCCCGATCTCTAATGAGCCGATGCGCCCCTTTTTGCCTTAGCCCCATATGGTTATGCCCTAGTCCATGTGACAAGTCCTCATAAGACCACAACCTTATCTATTTCGGGGTTTTGGGCTTCGAAATCCCGATGTGCTCCAACTTCCATTAGCCCTCTGGGCTAGACTTTTGGTCCACACGACCTCCCCTTATATGACCACAGTCATACTTCTTATCGAGATTCAGGGTTTTGAAGGTTGAAGTGTATTGGACCTCTTGTCCACGGAATCCCCGATTTGCTGGATTTCAACTACCAGATGGATGACTTTTCCTTTCGGGAAATTTCCCAATTTCTTTGATCTCTGCCACGCATCCTTCTCAAGATGGACGATCCTGATCGCTTCTTGAGATTTCACGGTTTTAAATGTCAAAATGTCCCAGCATTTTGTCTTCAGGAATCCCGATATGCCGATGGACTCTCGATCCCACCCACGTGTCCCAACCGATGGACGACTCTGATTCAATTCGAGGTTTTCACCATAAAGAAACCCAATCCCTTGTCCTTAGGATTGGTGATCTACCAAATCCTGATCTGCCAATGGACTCTCCCCTTTCAGGACTTTTTCCAAGCCCTCAGACTTATGCCACATGTCCCCTCAAGATGGACGGTCCTGATTCAACCTCGGGATATCGCGACTTGTGATTCTCCGGAAGTCTTGTCCTCTGGATCCGTGAAATGTCGAACTCCTATACGCCGAGTTGACTTTTCTATCGATACTTTCCCCGATATTCTGGATCTCCGCCACGTGTCTCCACAAACGGACGACTCAGATTCACTCTCGCTATTTCGAGACTTGAAATTTCTCGGCTTTCTCCACCTCGAGAACTCCGATATCCCGAACACCGATATCCCGATAAGTCAATTCTTTCGGGACGTTCACCTTCCTGTTCACGAAGCTTTAACCCTGTGAAACTCTCGAGAGATTTGACGGCTGTCGGGTATTTGGATCAAGATCCAACGGTCTAGATCCGTTCTTCTACGCACACTCTGGAGACTAAACTCTGTGCGTCTTCACCCGATCTAACGACTGATGGGTATCTGAGTGAGATCCAATGACTGACGATCTCCTCTTCTGTGCGCTCTTCCTACTCTCTTTGGGACGTGAAATCTTCAACGGTCTAGAATCTATCGGCTGATCCAACGGCCGATGTTGCTCCTCCCGAGCTTTGGTGCTTTCTTCCTGCACTTGGAAGAATTCCAAGTTTCCAAAGGCCTCGACCTTTGCCTTCTTTCTCCTCTTTGAACTCCTTTACTTTGAGTTCTCACCTTTGCATATGAAAATGTTGTCTCTCCTGAGCTTTATAAACTCTTAACTCCTCTGAAAAGTTCTTCAACCTCTCCACTCCTTCCAGCCACGACTCTATGCACCGAAAGCACTGTCCCTCCTGATCTTTTTTTCTTGAAACCTCAAAGGATTCTTTGACGTCTTCACTCTTGCAGAGTCTCCGCTTACTAAAGTGTTATCTCTCCTGAGCTTCTCCAAATACTCAGGCCTCCAAGGAAATAAATATTTCTCCTTCTTCTGCTGATGGAGAATTTAATGCCCTCCTAGCTATTCTTCTACTCAAGCAACCTAATGTTGAGTCTGCAGGGTGTTCAGCAACCCTGTGAAGATCCCTCAGTGGACTCTTCCTTTAAATTACAGAACTCAAAGACTTCTCTTCTTCCTGTGCCTGTCTGCACACTGTCTCAATGGCCACCTGGTAGAGTCTATAGAATCCTCAGTGATTCAGACTTCTTAAGAACTCATAGCAGAGTTCTTCCTCTGTGCATTCCTTGCACTGGCTCAATGCCCCCCTGGCAGAGCTTCACATAAATTATTAGAGTTTCTGTTTTCAACTGTGTTTTCCCCTACACAGTCTTGCCTCCAAGGTATTCAGCAACCTTGAGGTCTTTCTCCCGAGTTGTTGATTCCAACTTCTGTGTTGACCTGGCACGTCTTTGTCTGAATCCGCAGAGTTCAGAAGTGCTTCAGGGCACTGGTATTCTGAGACCACAGTACTCTGTCACGCCCTCCTGGCATGAAACTACAAAGAACTCCAAGTCTGAAATTGAAACAACCTACAAATGCCTAGCATACATCTACAACATGAATTCACATCATAAAATAGAACACACCAAGGCATCCACAAAATACAGAAATACATGCAGGAAAAACTACTTCTGTTTATATTAATAAAAATGTCTCTTTACAAAGGTGTTCCTGAGCACGGCCTGTAACAAGGTCTCGGCTCCTTCTCTTCTACTCTCTACTCGCAAATTCTTTCTATCTCTACTAACTACTAAACAAATACAATTCATCTTTTACATGAGGAGGCTCTTCAAGCTCTTCCCTCCAATCTACCTACCCTATTCAATTACATAGAATGGGTTGTCTAGTCCAGCATCTGGATCTAGATCTCAGCCTTACAAACATTAAAGGCCTTCTTATCTACAGCCTGCGCAAAGGCACGACTTCACAACTCAACAACTTAAACATTAAATTACATTCAATTCAAGTTTTAAATGAGGATTGCACCTCTCTTTAACATGCAACTTGAATTCGCTAACGTGGTTGGCTGGCTAACGTGGAGAGATGCTCCTGCATCAATAAGAGATATAGTGATGTCGTCACCTTAAAATAGAATCGGAATAAAATACTAAGGGTATCTTTACTAGTATTAGATAGATGCAATTTAAATGACACCAAGCATGATATCCAACTTTGAAATGTTCAAAAGAAGCCATAAGAATATGAAACAAAGATGAGATAGGTGATAAGAAATTTAATTTGACATCATAGCATGGTTTTGAGAATTAGTTAAACTCCTTCTCTCGAAATAATTTTGAAAAAACTAGAGGAATATTAACACACAAATTATTGACCAAGGATGGATTGAGGGACTAAAATATTAATCAAATAAAATATACAAGCTTTCTGGATATGAAATAAGACCAAGAGTTAGTCGAAATCCATCTAAAAATGAGTGGCGATTTGAATGGGTTTTATGCTTGTGTTAATCATCTAGATAAACTTGACTGCTCGACCTTCCCTTGTATTTTTCTATATGATTAGATATTAAAAACTATTTGATGATTTAATGATATGGACAAACTCTATAAGGATAAAAGGAAAATGAAATTAACAAATAAAAAAACATCATGCAAAAGAGGTAAATAATATCATTAATCCATAAACAGGATCATGGGAAAAAGATTAGGCACATGTGCTCATCATTAATGAAAAGTAATAATCATAATAACTCTTAATGGGAAAAATCCATTTATAACACTACCTATATATATATGTGCATACAATGGTAGTTGTAAAGCTTCTAAAATGTCTCCGAAGTTTATTTGTACACACCAAACAACCTTTTATGATATTGTAAATGTAATGTTGTGTAGTGAATAACTCCAAACTTCATCATTGGAGGTATGCCCAAAAAAATGAGCATATAGTACCTAAGAAACGTTTTATATAATACAAAGAAATTTGATTATGAATAATATAATTTTCTTTGTACTTTCACAATGGCTTTTCTATCTTCAAAATCATAAGTGATTGGTTATCTTTTCATTACTAGCTCTAGAAGAACCACTTCGAAATTATAGATGTCATTTTTCTCATTTAATCCAAGGGTGTACATGCATATTATAAATCAAGCAATTGAATTTAGGGATAGAAATTATGATTAATAATTCTTTCCTTTTTTTTAAGGACTTAATAACTCAAAGTTTCTTTAGCAAACTATATATTTGCATGAGTTATAGTTTTACAAATTTGAGAAGTCATAACCCTAGATAAAATAAGTTTGGCCTATGGCCTTCTTAGATACAAAATTCCTCAATATTCTCAAACAAAACCGTAGTTCCCAACATCCTCAAATAAAACCCTAGTTCTGGAAATGCTCAAACAAAACATTTTTTGGGGAACAAAATCACATGGGAAAAATTTCCCTAGTTATAATAGTGTTATGATTCTAACAAAAGTAACGGTTTGTCCATCAGAGGCATGGTTATAATTTTATGTTGAGTTACAACTCACCTCCTAAATCCATTCAGGGACACATTGACAATTTGGTCCAGGGACATAAAATCCAAATAGAGAAACATAATTGAGTTTCATAACCTCCTGCAAGTGTGTTTGACCAAGGCCCAAGTGACCATGCTACCCATAATTTCCCAATACTATTCTTCAAAATCGACTCCTAGTTCAGAAATTTATTTGTACCTTATTGAGAAAAAACCTAGTTTTGAAGATTCCTGAACAAACCATTTTCTATGAAATAGAATCATAGGGGACAGGTTCCCATAGCTATAATCCAGTTTTAGGCATCAAACAAAATTGATAATCCATCAGAGGCTTAGCTAGAGTTGTATGACGAGTTGCAACTCACCTCCTAAATCCATTCAGGGACACATTAATAATTTGTTCTAGAGGCATAAAATATAAATCTATTAGAATAATGGAGTTCCATAATCTCCCCCAAGTTTTTTTTTACAAGGCCCACATGACGACGCTACACATAATTTCCCAACAAAGTGTTCTTCAAAATTAACCCCTAGTTAAAAAATAACATTGTATCTTACTGAACAAAACCCTTGTTCTGAATATCCTCAAGAAAACCATTTTTCGAGAAATAAAATCATATGGGATGGGTGACACTAATTGTAATCTAGTGATAGGATTCCAATGCAACTGGTGGTTCATTGATTCGAGGACTAGTTAAAGTTTTATCGCGAGTTACAAATTGGCTCCTAAAGTCATTTAGGGAGACATTGACAATTTGGTCCACTGGTATAAAATCCAAACCCATAGACATAATTGAGTTCCATAATCTAGGTGGTTCATCGATTCAAGGACTAGTTAAAGTTTTATCGCGAGTTACAAATAGGCTCCTAAAGTCATTTAGGGACACATTGACAATTTGGTCCAGGGGTATAAAATCCAAACCCATAGACATAATTGAGTTCCATAATCTATTGCAAGTTTCTTTTTCCAAGGCCCACATGACCATGCTACCCACAATATCTAAACATAGTGTTCTTCAAAATCGACCCCTAGTTCAGAAATTTCATTGTGTCTTATTGAGAAAAACCCTAGTTTTGTAGATCCTTGATCATTTTTTTTTTTGGGTAATGGAATCATATGGGATAGGCACCCCTATGTTTAATATAGTTCCAAATTTCCAACACAATTGATGATTCTCCCATCATATGCCCAATTATAGTTTTAGGGTGCATTGCAACTCACCTTCTAAAGCCATTTAGGGACATATAGATAATTTAGTTCGAGGGAATAAAATATAAACCAAGAAACATAATTGAGTTCCACAAGCTCCCACAAGTGTGTTTGGCTAAGGATCACATGACCATGCTACCCACAATCTTCTAGCACAATGTTCTTGAAAATTAACCCCTAGTTCAGAAATTGCATTGTCCCTTATTGAGCAATGTTGTTTCCTTAAAACGTAGTCTTTATGTCACTTCCCTATCTTAAAATTCCCTCCAAAACCATTATTTATGAACCAACTTATATCCTATTTTACCCATGTTTTCCATGAATATCTTCTCCAGCTATATAATTTTTGTATTGAAGAATATTACAGGTAAATCGTTCATTCTGAGCACTTTTCTATTCTTCCTTATGTAATTTGATTTAATTAGTTTTTCTTTTTCATGAGTCACTACAAAATGTATGATTCCGTAGCAACTCAAATACAGGTTTCTAGCCACTAAATTGTTTCTGTAGCCGAATCATTGTTCCATATGGGTGAGCACAGTCCAGGTTGGGAACCCAAGCTATAAAATATTGCAAATCAACAAATGAACCTTATCCACCTATTCACTCAGACCAAGAGTCCTCTAGGTAAGCACATGAGACAAGTCAAAGATGTAGTCAATGTATGAAGAAATGGAAAACCATGCGAGTTGGATCCATGCCAAATAAAAAAGAGGTGGAAACAATATTGAATGAGAGAAATCCATGCAATATGTCATGAATTTATCCATAGGTGGGTTGATAAAGTTCATTCCAGACCTAAATTTTAAACTCATGCAGAATATTAAAGGCAATTTTGTGGTGTAGATGAAGGAAAATCTTGAAAAATGGGGACATGATTTCTATGCAAAATGAGCCCATTTAGGTGACGAGTGAACAAATTTCTCAAAAGTGGAAAGATCTGAGAGATATGGACGATTATTTGAATTGGATTTTCACAAATATGTTGTTGTGGCCGGTTTGAGAATCCGTGAGACTTGGATATATATATGATCTTGATTGTAATGTATAAATATTTGTTATCAGAACTTCATAGGGACACACGAAGTATTATTGATATTAGACTATTGTAAAACTCATATTTCCATTTGAATTAATAGAATTTCTAGTTACTATGGAAATAAATGAGTAGTGTATATTGAGCTTGTAAGCTCGGTCTTATACATTTTCTTCTTGTAGAATTCCCCGACCTAGGACACCCCCTAAGGAGGAGTGCATTAGTCATTTATTTTACTGTTGGTATTGCTTATTTATTAGGTTGTGTGATTTACATTTCTGGTTATTTTCTTTATGCAAATTCATTTGCCTTTGTTTTTATAAAAAAACTAACACAACAAACATTAATTGAATAAATGGTTGTTATTTCATCTATAATAACTCTCATTGATTTACATGATTGAAATAATATAGATAATATTCCAGTGGGTTGATGATCTTAAGTGTTAAGAATCTTTATTAATATGTTTTTCAGCATTAGAAAATACACTATTCTTTCTGTAGTTGAATATAAATTCTATTTCTATAGCTAAAATAACGAACAATTTTCCTTGTCCATGAGTATATAGATTAGAGGCTAATACCTGCATACATTTTCATGCACTTTATCAATTTACGATCCCCAAGTTGATGTTTAATGTAATAGAGTTCACTTAATTGAATTGACATTTTTGACATCATTGCCTCGAAAGTTAAAAAATATATTAGTTTTTCTTTGTTATCATTTAAATGCATATAAGGAATGAATGTATAGGAAAAGATATGGTAAGAAGCAAAGATGATTTTACTATAAATTCTTTATAGTATAAAATCCCAACATATTCCCTATAAGTAGATTTGTAGTGAGTCTCTTTTTAACCATTTAAATCATATTGAATAGAATTCTTGGAAAGACTAATTCATTTCAAATGATAACGTGATGACAACAAAATCTTAATAGAATCAAGTATTCAAGACCTAGTTTGTTTCATTTTTTTTACATTTTATTCAAAAATTTGAAAAGTTTCAATTATTTTGGGTGTTTTAACCCATGCATTAATCCATGTGCAATTTTGGGACTATTAACCAAAAAGAAGAATTCAAGCATGTTAAAGAATTTATTGAGTAAATAAGAATGCTACTCCAAGAACTCTCACAAATCCTATCAGTGGTTGGAAACATCTCTGCATCTCATAAAGAAAAAAATATGATAGCTTTGAGGAACACAGTGCATTCCAAGAAGTGATAGAAGACCTAAAATTCCATCAGCAACATGAAGAATAAGACCTAGAAGACAAAAAACAACGATGGGAAACATCTGATCGAGAGAAGAAATTAGAACTTGAGATCAAGGAATCTCAGTAGAGCAATGTGAATATGAGCACAATCACATTTTTTGTTTTTTTTCTACCATAAACTCGTTGATCTCAAGTCATGTCAATTTTGTGACTGTGTTAAAATCTCAGTTTCGCAGAAATACTCTCTTCAATCCCTCTTATCAATCCCACGCCTTTGATAAATTGTTTTATCAAGCCCACATCTTATCATGAACTATCCCCAAAAAAATGATTTATTGTTTTGAATGCAATCCTTCCACAGTGCTAAAAATCCCGTAAACTGCCCAGCAAATTGCTTCTGACAAGCATGTTGTTCGAACTACGTCTTTAAAAACATCGAAAAGCACAATCTATAATTGGTTGAGGGTTATGTGACCGTTATTAAATCAAAATCTATCATTTAACTGAGAGATATGGAAGCGTAAGGTGCAATAGCGATCCAACAACAATCCGTCCAGATATCCATGCAACGATGCAACCATTCGTCTAGTGATTTCATTCTTTCAACTCTCAATGATCCACTCAATGACTCGTTCAGCAAGAGGTCGCACCAATTTGGCAGTCATTTAACTCGATCCGTTCAACTTTCACAATTTGATTTGCAGCGATACAATTAATGGTCAACTTGGCTCAGCTCGTCCAGCAACGAAAAATTCATCTTTGATTGCATATTGAACTTTTCCTGCGCACCTGAGTCAATCAATTCTCTATAACTCTGTGACTATGAGAAAAGCACAATGGTGATATGCTTCAGCAAAGAGCAATGTTTATTTTGGCATAAACCTTCAGTCATTGGCGTGTTGGTATAATCCCCTGTGCCTTTGTTGAACATACAGGTTTCAAGATTCAAGATTCAATGCTCTTCCACAATCTCCCAAATGTCCTTCATATCAGCTAGAAGATCACTTGAAATCTCTTATAAAAACATGTCAGATTCCATCAACTATCGAAATGAAGCTATAAATATTATGTGCCAATTAAATGAAACGAACTTATTTTTTTTATTTAAAAATTGGCATATTTTCTTTTATTGGAATCAAAGAAAAAGATTTGTAATTCTTTCAAAGAGGTGTATTTATCATATTGTAAAGTGGATATCATTATTTTATTTTTTGTAAATTTAAGTAATGATTTTACTTTGAGGGGAGACAAAGAGAGAAAAGCATATTGTAGTTTTATTTCTTCTATTCTTATGAAAAAAGAATGAGGGGTGGAGAGTAAAATCATTAAAAATTTCAAGACATTCATTGAATTTGATTGAAGTAATTTATTACTCCAAGAAGGATGATCTTAGTTTGCTATCAAGGATTTTCCTTTGCTTACAAAGAAATAACCAGAGAAAAATTGTAACAGATTTATAAGAGTTGATTAGAGCCAAGTACAAATCTCAATTGCTTTTTTTCAAGTGATTGTACGAGGTTCAAGGCCAATCCCTCATAGTTCACTTTAATTTTGTGGCTTAGTTTGTGGTGTGTTATTTTCTCTTCATTTCCATGTGGTGCTTCATTCAATTTTGTTTTCCATTGCATAAGTTTCTCTTCCAACAAGCATTCGCAATGTCCAAATTAATCAATTTATGTTATGAGTATGACAAACTCAAAGGTTCAAAGAATTATAAGGAATGGACACTATGGAAAATAAATTAATTTATAATGAGTTATGGAAATATATCTGTAATGGCGATGTAAAACCACATCACTAGTTAAATGTGAGGTCAAAGATGAAAAAGCATTGGCATTGATTAAATCATCTGTTAATGAAGAAATGTATGTCCAAATTGAAAATGCATCTAATGCATGGAAGTCTTCAAAAACATTTAAGGATATGTTTGACACTCAACCCGAACCTAAAAGGGTTGACTTTCAATTAAAACTTCTTCAACAAAAATTAACCGAATGTGGCAATGTACTTGAGTACATTTCCCAACTCAAGAATATCAAACAAGAAATATATAAGGTTTGATTTACTGTAGTTGACGATAATTTAATGACCATAATCTTGATTTTAGGATTACTATCCTCTTATAAACATTTCTTGGAAACCTTGCAGTTCACTAGGAAGTTAGATAAGATTACCTTTGATCAGTTGAGTGAATTGTTAGCTCGACATGTGATAAACTTTCAGGAAGAAGAAACAAGTCGGTGAAGATGTCTTCCTTAAGCCAGTACTAGTAATCCATCAACTCAAATTTCAAGAGGAAGGAGAGATCAATTTAGCAACAGAGGACTTGGAAATCAAGACCATTCAGCTTATCGAGGACAAGGAAAAGAATGAAGTCAAGGAAGAAGAAGAGGAAATGATCAATGAAGAGGCTACAATCAAGGAAAATGAAGCAATCAGGAAAGAGGAAACAAAAATTTTCACCGACGATCAAACAACTTCATGAGAATTCAATTAGAAAGACCTCAAAATCGCAATAATTAGTATGGAAGAGGCATAGATTTAAGTCAAGTTGTTTGCAAACGATGGAAGAAAATTAGTCATTATGAAGAGGATTTTCACACTTCAATCGAGAAAATCCCAAAGTTTAAGAATTAATGAACATCGACACAGTGCGCTAATGATCAACAAGATGATTCTTCAGAATATGTTTTTACTACACTTCAGCATTTAGAGTCAACAACCTTAGAATTTTCTCATCATTCTCTTAAGAGTGACTATGAATATGCTTGGATCATTGATATTGGTGCTAATCAACATATGAATTTCCAACATTACTTCTTTTGGACATTTCAAGAATGTCAACTCAATTCAATATTTTGGTTGATGATACAACCCACACAACTTATGGGAAAGGTTTAGTGAAATATTATCTTCCTAGAATTGGAGAGAAAATGATCTTGAATGTTTGGTATGTACCGACATTCAAGAATAATTTGTTATCCTTTGTGATGATTCGCCAAGCAGGGCATCAAGTTTTCATGGAATATGGGTGGGTGAAAATCAACTCCACCAAACAAAATTTGAAGACAATAATGATCAGATATGAAGATGGAATGCTTCTTAGGATGAAAGGAAAAGTTATTCCTTGGAATCAATATTTTGCATGAGTGGTGGATTCAACAACTTCACAAATATGGTTATGGAATGTTTGATACTGACATTTTAATTTTGAAATTCTCTCTCAACATCAAAAACTCGGAATGGTTCGATGACATCCCACTTTTAAAAAGGAATGTGTAAGATGTGAATCTTTCATTTACGAGAAAAAAAATAAAGAGACATTTTCGACAGGTTCTTGGCGTGCAAACATGTGTCTGCAAGTTGTTCGTAGTGATCTTTATCGACCCCTAGAAAAATCTCTAGGTGGATATAAATATTTTGTACTATTTATTGATGATTATAGTAGAATTAGTTGGGTTTATTTTCTAAAGGAAAAATCAGAAACATTTCAAAGGTTCAAGTTTTTTTCGACATCTAGTGGAAAATGAAGCTAAGAAAAAGATTGGCACATTAAGGATTGATAATGGAGGGGAATTCACTTCTAATGAATTCCATAATTTCTGCAGTGAAAAGGAAATCAGAAGGAAATTAACAAATGTGTATACTCCTCAGTAGAACGGAGTAACAGAAAGGATGAATCACACTTTGTTAGGCATGCATAGATCCATGTTAACCTTTAAAAATTTAATTCCTTCATATTGAGTTGAAGCAGTTCATATTGTTTTTTATTTAAGGAACCAATCTCCCACTTCTTCTTTGGATGGTATCACACCATATGAAGCATGGTACAGATTCAAGCCTCAAATCAAGTTACATATTCTAGTTTTTGGTTCATTATGTTATGCATTGGTTCCTAAAGAAAAACAAACTAAGTTGGATTCAAAAAGCGTGAAATGTATCTTGCTTGGATATTCTGATGAGAAAAAGAGATATTTTCTTTTATCTGATGAAAAATTCATTGTGAGTCGAGATGTTATACTTGGTGAAACAAAAACCAAGAGTGTTATAGAAATAGAAATCCTTCTTGAAAAATTGGACAAACAAGTTGATAAATAATAGCTCACGATGCACAATCAACCATGTCAACAATGCTGGTTTGGAATTGATTTGACTTCTTTAGAGAATGAAAATAATTCATCAATTTACCTTCTTCTTCGACACAATATTCATCAAAAAATTCATCTAAATCTTCATCAAGTAGTTCATCATATGATGACACTCCACCTATGAATCCTTCAGAGGAACAAAGAGATTTTGTCTTTATCAATCCTATCTGTAATAATGGTGAAAATTCAGATTCCCAAACAAGTCAACATCAACTTCCTAAGTGGATTGTTCAAGTTTTGAAAGATCTAAGACCTCATGAATGGAATAAAATAGGTACAAGAAGTTCAAACAATAAAGAAGAATTGTTTTCCTTGGTATCACATGATTTTTCTAAGCCCTTGATCTGGATCTCGAGGGATGAGATCTCGATGGCTTGAATTTTCAAAGAGGAGAAACTTAGACCTGTCAATATTGCATGAAAAGAAGCATGGAAAAAAACAAGTAAATGAAGTACTCGGGAGGTGAGGCTCAAAGAGGAGCGTCACTTCTAAAACTAATTACTAGTAAATCACTCAAAGCTAATTAATCTCACAATGAACAATAGAAAATATGAGAGAAGCCAAAATCAGTAACTTGATATTATGAGAAGGCTTGCTAGGCCTTTATATAGAATTCCAAAATGGTCCATTGGACAAAGTAAAAAAGCGCTCATTAAATGAGTCTTTATTATTAGTATAATAGATCTAACTACCCAACTAACTAAGCAGTGGAAAATAAAACTCGAGACAATAATGGAAAGATATCATTAAATGATTCTCTATTATTATAATAACATTTATAACTACCCAACTAACTAATTAGTGGGAAATAAAACCCAATACAATAATGGAGAGGTGGGACTCTCTTTGACCCATATGGGAAGCCTGTTAGCCCAATTAATTAATGAGGAGGTGAGAATATCCTTGATTCACATGGTAAATCTATTAGATTTATAACTTTATGAATTTTGCATCCGAATTTATACCATATACCCCCTTAAAATTTGGATCGTTCCTCCCCTCTTAGAAAATGATGCTCCCCATCATTTCACCCATGGTAAAAAGAGAAACCCCATTATCATACCATTATGATTACATTGTGAAAATACCCAATGAATAGAATGGTTTTGTGTGGTTGACCCATAATCATGGGTTTGTGGTTTACCCATAACCTAGTTGACAATGGAATTGTATGTGGGTAGAAAAATAAAGAAATTTTAATAAAATCCCAAAATTTAAAAACAAATATGGAAAAATCATGACTTTGGGGGTTGTGAACATCCTTCTGCAAATATTCATAACTTATGCTACATGTAATGAAATCAAATTCTGTCGAAGACCCATTTGAGATATTGAAGAAATGTTTCCATAAGTTTATGGAACTTGTTCTAAGGTGGTCCATGGAGTGAGAAGCAATAGGGTTAATTTTAAGGGTGCATGGCCATGATGGTTACAAACATGTGCTTCTTCAAACAAATATATCTCATAAAATAGACAACGAAATGAAATTCCGCGAGATACCCATTTGAGATATCGAAGAGATATTTTTCTCCATATTGGGAAGTCCATATATATTATTCTGAACAAGGATAAAAATGCCTTTGAATATGGTGGTACACAGATCCTCCTTGGGTCAAATACATGTTGATATTCAATCGATGATATCTCTCAAACCAAAGCCAAATGAGATTTAGAGAAATACCCATTTGAGATATTGAATATATGTTTCCATCCATATGTGGAATGCCTTCTTTGGTTTCATGAGAAGGGATAAAAGTATCATTGAATATGGCAGTACACACGGCCTCCTTGGGTCAAATAAATGTCGAGATTGAATCGATGATATCTCTCAAACTAGGAAGCCAAATGAGATTTCATGAAATACCAATTTGAGATATTGAAGAGGTATTTCTAATGCAATGTTGTAGAGTCTCTAAAATATTGTGTAGAGGTCGCAACATCTCTTTGAATTTGGTTGAGTGTAGAGGCACACAAAGGATGCGAAGGGTTTGTAGAGCAACATGGGTTATTGTAGATGTTGTGGAACCTTCGTGGGAAACATGGATACCCTACAAATTTGATGAAAATGTTGCATACCAATGGATGTAGTGGATACATGTATGGATGTAGTGAATCCATGTATCGTTCTCCTTGTAATGGTGAACGAAGATCTGAGGGAAAAAAAATCCCTGTAGTTCCCGTGGACCAACTATGATTCTTATAGTGTATGGCACGACAAATGGATTACGATAGTACTAAAAGGAGGTTGGTGATTTCCACAAATGTTTGAACCTACAACATGCTTCAAACCCTTGTCCTGATGGAGAGCACACCTACTCTGATACCACTGATCCTTATTTCGAGGGATGAGATTTGGATGGCTTGAATATCGAGAGAGCAGGATCTTAGACCTGTCAATAGTGCATGAAAATAAGCATGGACAAAAACATGTAAATGAAGTACTCGGGAGGTGAGGTTCAAAGAGGAGCCTCACCTCTAAAACTAATTACTAGTAAGTCACTCAGAGATAATTAATCTCACAATGAACAATAGAAAATAAGAGAGAAGCCAAAATGAGTAACTTGATATTATGAGAAGGATTGCTAGGCCTTTATATAACATTACAAAATGGTCCATTGGAAAAAATCAAAAAGAGATCATTAAATGAGTCTCTATTATTAGTATAATAAATATAACTACCCAACTAACTAACCAGTGGAAAATAAAAATTGATACAATAATGGAAAGAGCTCATTAAACGTGTCTCTATTATTATAATAATAGATCGAACTACCCAGCTAACTAATTAGTGGGAAAAAAAACCCAATGCAATAATGGAGAGGTGAGACTCTCTCTAACCCATATGGGCAACCTGTCAGCCCAATTAATTAATGAGGAGGTGGGAATCTCCTTGATCCACATGGAAAATATATTAGCTTTATAACTTTATGACTTTTGCATCCGAATTTATACCATATACCCCCTTAAAATTCATATTAACCATTGAATTTCAGAGAGGCAGTAAAACATGAAGAATGGAAAAAGTCCATGGTTGATGAGTATAAAGCAGTAATAAATAATGGTACTTGGAAAATTGTTAATTATCCTCCAGATGTTAAACCCATCGAATGCAAATGGGTTTACAGAATCAAGTATAATCTAGATGGAATGATATAAAAGTATAAGGAAATAATTGTAGGCAAGGGTTTTGTGCAGCAAGAAGGGATTGATTATGAAGAAACTTTTTTGCCAATAAGAAAGTGGAACACAATATGAATGGTACTTGATTTATCATCTCAAAAATGATGGAAACTACATCATATGTATGTCAAAAGCGCGTTCCTCAATGGAAATTTTTAGGAAGAAGTATATATGACTCAACCTCTCGATTTTGAGATCAAAGGAAAAGAACAAAAATTTTGTAAATTGATCAAGGTGTTATACGGTTTGAAACAAGTTCCCGGAGCTTTATATGCATAAATAGATGAGTATATTTGAAAACTTGGTTTTCAGTGAAATGATTCTGATGATACCCTTTATGTGTGCCTACAAGAGAAAAATATGGTCATTTTGGTCATGTATATCAATGACTTGATCATTACTGGAAACAATGATGATCATATTGTTTAGGTGAAGAAGGATTTACAGGTCAGGTTTTAGATGACAGATTTGAGATTACTTTACTATTATCTTGGAGTTGAAGTATATCAACATTCAAACAATATTTTCATTAATCGTTTCAAGTATGCATCTAAGTTCTTGAAAATATTTGGCATTGATAGATTGGAAATCCGATGGAGCAAAATTTAAAACTTTCAAAACTTGAAAGGGAGGAATTGCGAAAAAACACAAGGTATAGGCAGTTGATTCGTAGCTTGATTTATTTGATAGCAACTTGTCCAGACTTATCATATGCATCCATTATTTTCTCACAATTTATGCAAGAACCAAGGGAAAGCCATTGGAATACATCAAAGTGAGTTCTTATATATATTCAAGGTACAATACATTATTTTCTTCTATATAAGAAGAATATAATTTTTGTACTTGTTGTATAATCAGATGCATATTTTGCTCGAAGTGTTGATGATAGAGAATCAACCTCAGGTTATGCAAGATACCAGATATATAAAATATGCAGAACAGAAATAAAATGCTAGAAATGGCAGACTAACAGTAAAATATCTAGCATAATCTCACAATACACAGTAATGATATACGAAATAGCAATAGAAAAAGCACTTTGATTCAGAAAGCAATGTTCACAGGCTTCTTTGAGGGGGAACCCTCCAGTCGAGCAGTGCTCTGTTACAATAATCTCCAAGCTAGGGTTCTCATACCCTCAACCCTTATTTATACTAAATATGTCTATTAAGAGAATCATCTAGAGGAAGATCCTTCTAGAAGTGAAAGCTTCTATTAGGTCTTCTTACATCTGTCTTATTCTATTTTATTGAAAGGCCTTATTAATATTGACCTTTATTACATCTGAATACATTGATCTACCTATGTGCGGGTTAGGACCTTAACATGTCCGCCCCCTTAAAAACATCCTTGTCCTCAAGGCTTGAGATGTGGAAACTGCTGCAGAATGGTAGCTGGTTCCCAAGCGGCATCTGTTGGAGTCATATATTTCCACTGTACTAGCAATTCCTTGATGTTTCTTTGACGCAGGTGATGCTCACGCTGGTCCAAAATTGCTTCTAGCTATAGACAAATGGATCCTTCTTCAGCTAACTCTGGAAGGTTGGTTTGAATTTGGCACCTGGTTCCAATCACCTTCTTCAAGCATGAAACATGAAAAACAGGATGTAGCTTCGACTGACTGGGTAGAGCTAACTGATATGCGACTTGTCCCACATGCTTGAGAACTGTGTAAGGGCCATAGAATTTGGGTGCTAGCTTCTGACAATGTTCGGCCTTGAGGGAAGTTTTCTTATATGGTTGCAGTCTCAGAAACACCTGATCCCCTTCTGCAAATTGACATTCAGAGTGACCATGATCTGCTTGTTGCTTCATTCTATTATGTGCCATGACCAAGTTCTCTTTAAGGGTACAAAGGATATCCTCTCAGACTATAAGTGTTTGGTCAACCACCTAGACCTTCGAGGTACCCGGTAAGTATGAGAGAACTGAAGGTGGCTTTTGTCCATATACTACTTCAAAAGGAGTCATGCGAGTGGCTGTATGGTATGTAGTATTGTACCACCATTCCGTGAGGGGTAACCATTGAGCCCACTGGTGTTTTTTTTCAGAGGAAAAGCACCTCTGATATGTTTCCAAACACTTGTTGACAACTTCCGTTTGACCATCCGTTTGGGGATGATAAGATGAGCTGAGATGCAATTGTGTGCCTTGTAGCTTAAACAACTCTTGCCAAAAATTGCTTGTGAAAGTTGGGTCTCTCTCGGAAACAATAGAGTGCGGCATGCCATGAAGCTTGAAGACCTGGTCCATAAAAATTTGAGCCACCATAGATGCAGTAAATGGGTGGGGAAGAGCGCAAAAATGAGCATACTTGGAAAGGCGATCCACCACCACCATTATGACTGATTTATTCCCTGATTTGGGTAAGCCTCTAATAAAGTCCATAGAGATATCCTTCCAAATAGCAGGGGGAATTGGAAGCGGTTGGAGGGTGCCTGGAGACTTGACTATTTCTCCCTTGTTGCGTTGACATACCTCACATTCAACGACAAACTTATGGATGTTCTGTTTCATACCATCCCAGAAAAAAGAATGTTTGACTCGGTCATATATTTTGGTGAACCTTGAGTGCCCCGCTGTGGGTGTAGCATGAAGCTCATAAAGCACCGTGGATTTGAGCTTGGATTGTTTACTTAAATACAAGCGACCTTTGTATCGAAGCTCATCCTAGAGCCAGGAGTACCCTAGGGGAGTTGGAGCCTTGTTCTGCAATTGCTAGATCAGATGCGAACTTTTGGGATCTTGAAGCCATTCCTGTCACACAGCTTGGAGCTAATCAGGTACAATGAAAGAAAGAGAAAAAATGGATCATTCGTCTTCATATTTTCGAGACAGTGCATCCGCCACAACATTGTCTTTGCCCTTCTTGTAAATGATCTCATAATCATATCCAAAGAGCTTAATCACCCATTTTTGTTGTTCCTGGGAGGAAATGCGTTGTTCCAGAAAGTACTTGAGGCTTTGATGGTTTGTCTTAATTTGGAAGCGTTACCCCAAGAGATACAGATGCCACAACTCAACAGCATGCATAATCGCCAACATTTCTTTTTCATAAATGGGTTTGCCCAGATTCTTTTCAGACAGTTGCTTGCTAGTGAAGGCCAAAGGTCAACCCTCTTGCTTAAGGACAGTGTCGATTTCTTTCCTTGAGGCGTCACATTCCAACACAAAGTTCTTTGTGAAGTCGGGAAGGGCCAGGACCAAAGTGGTGCACATGGCCATCTTCAAGGTTTGAAAATATTTAGCAGCTGCTGGAGTCTAAGTGAAAGAGTTGTTTTTTAAGAGAGTCATGAGAGGTGCTACAATCTTTCCATAGTTATTAATGAACTTGCGATAATACCCTGTGAGGCCCAAAAATCCATGCAAGCTTTTGAGATTCTTTGGGTACGGCCAGTCTTGCATAGCTTCAATCTTTTTCGGGTCCACCCTGACGCCATCCTTTCCCACCAAATGACCCAGGTATTCTACTTCTGAGGCACCAAAAGAACATTTGGATTGTTTCAGGAAAAGCTGGTGCTGAGAGAGTAGGCAGAGAACTTGATCCACATGAGTAAGATGGTATGTCCAGGTTTTGATATAGATGAGGATATCGTCAAAGAAAATTAAGACAAAATGACGGAGAAAAGGGAGGAAGACATGGTTCATGAGGCTCTGGAAGGCGGAGAGGGCATTACACAAACCAAAGAGCATGACCAAAAACTCATAGTGGCCCTCATGAGTGAGAAAGGTTGTCTTGGGAATGTCGGCCTCTTTCATACGTATCTGGTGATAGCCCGAAAGAAGATCAAGTTTGGTAAAGAATTGGGCGCCACTCAATTCATCCAAGAGGTCATCAATGACAGGAATGGGAAATTTGTCCTTGATGGTTAGTTTGTTGAGAGCACGAAAGTCAGGACACATTCTCCAAGAACCTTCTTTCTTCAGTACCATGACGACCAGAGATGAGTAAGGGCTTGTACTAGGATGGACGACTCTGACAATAAGGAGTTCCTAGACCATTTTTTCAATTTCATTTTTTTGTGCAAAGGGGTGGCGATATGGACGTATATTGGGGGGAAGGCTTCCTGGGACAAGGGGAATGGAATGATCATGGACACCATGGGAAGGAGGGAGTCCTTGGGGAGTGGAAAATACTGTTTGATGTTTAGAAAGGAGGGCTTGGAGGTCTTGGGGCACTAGTGGGGTCTCTGTGGCTTGTATGGTGTGGAGTTGGGAAATGACACCAGAATGACCTTTTTTGAGCAGTTTTTCCATGCGATGAGAATTGATGACCTCAGGTGAACCAAGAGTGATGCCTTGGAATTTATATTGGTGGCCTCCTTGGTTGAATTGCATGGTTAAGTTCTAAAAATCCATGAGAATGGGACCCAAAGTCCTTAGCCATTCTGCACCCAACACAATGTCGCAACCACCCATGTCAATAGCAAACATATGGGATTTGAGGTAGTAGTCACCAATTTGGAGATGCACATTTTCACAGCGCCTGCCACATTTCATAGAACCACCATTGGCAATCATGATTTGGAAATTGTTGACAGCATGGATGTAGCAATGGGTTTCTTGGGCAATACGGCGATGAATAAAATTGTGGGTGCTGCCACTATCAACCAGAATGATGACCTTTCGGTGCTTGATGTAACCGATTAACTTGAGGGTTTGGGGGGCAGAGAAGCCGGTGAGAGCATTGAGGGAAATGATCGGTTCCACTTCAGGAGGGTCGGAGGGAGGGTTTATGTCAGAGGGTCGGAGGGAGCATAGGGGGAGTGTCAACATCTTCTTCCTGAATATCCTCAGAGATGGTCATAAAGAGATTTTGTTCCTTACATTTGTGGCCTGGGAAATATTTGTCATCACAATTATAACAGAAGCTTTTGAGTTGGCGTTTGGCCATTTCAACCCTGGTCAATTTTTGGATTTTTAATGGGGCGGAGGGGGTAGTGGGGTTTACTAGTTTAGGGCGAGGGATAAAGGAAGGGTAAAATCATGAATCTGGGTAACACTTTCGTGACAATCGGGTCTCCAAAATTTCTAGCTGCAATTTTTTGGCCGAACAAATCTTACTTTCGGCCGAACTCTTTTTCGGCTAAAAATTTTCACGTCAAATTTAACAGTGCCCTCAAAATTCGTGTACAACCTTTTTTGGATGAATTATTTTCTCGTGGTAAGAATATTTCGACCGAAATAATTTTCGGCCGAAACGTTTATTTTTAACGGATTCCGTTAAAAACTAGGTTTCAGCCGAAAGAATATTTCGGCCGAAAACTTGAAAATGGGATTGTTTGTAGGAAACTGCAAATTCTCTCCATATTACTTCATATTTGGAGGTAGCGGACTCCTACAAATACTTAGAATTTAGTTTGAGAATTGATACCAACATTTTAAAAATTGAATCTACTTTCATTGGGTATAATTTGTTTTCATTTTCATTGTTTTTATCTAATTTTACTTAATTTTATAAAAAAATCATTGCATAATATTTTTAGGTGAGATTATGATTCGGTAAAATGAAAAAACCGTATCTCTAAAAATACACAACGGAAAATTATGGAAAAATTATATTCATAATTGTTAAAATGTTCTTGTCAAAAGGGTATTTTTAGATTTTACTTTCAAGTAAAAATTAAGATAGATACAACGTGTAGAAAAACACGTGTTTAAAATATGCAATGTTTTCAACTTGGTCAACTTAAAAAAATTCTAGAAATTATAATATCCATCCATTAGATTCAAAATTATAGTCTTAATAAAATAGAGTCTCTATAGATTTTTGCTGTATATTTCATTTCTTAAAAACATAAGTTTAATAACAGATACATTGTTGTGGAAAACAATAACTCATTTTCATTCATTTCATGTTTAACAAACATATTGTTAAACAATTGTCAAATTGACATATCAAATCTTGATAAAAAAAAATTGAAAAATAGTCATTGGAAAGATAACAAAATTATTTACAAGTTTTTTTTTAACTGTAAAGTGAAATTCTAAATAAAAAAAATACTTTTGTATGCCAGAAGTTGAAGAACTTGTGAAAATACAGTTTTTTTTGTCATAAAACAAGCAAAAGTGTTACCCAGCTTCATGATTTTACCCGGAAGGCTTACGGCTTTGAGAGGAAACAATTTGTTGTGCTTCTTTATCTTTTTTGGTAGCCTCCACCTAAGTCGTAGGTCGAGCGATGAGGACATGGGCCTGAATATCCTTTTTGAGGCCACTAATAAAACACTCTCGAAAGAAACCATCAGTCATGCCCTCTGTTCGAAAAGCCAGACGCTCAAATGCAGCTATGAAGTCTTCTATTGTGCCTAATTGATTCAATTTTGTCAAACGACCCAAATGGTTGGTGTTAGTTTCAAAGAATTCATAAAGCTCAGCAACAAATTGGGTCCAAGAAATATACCCTTGACGGGAAGTTTTTCTCCATTGCCACCATTGCCAGCGTTCTTGATCCAGATGGAGAACACCATACCAGAGTTTGGCCAAGTCATCTGTAATGTTGTAGAGAGAGAAATAATGTTCCATTTGAGTGACCCAACCAGTGGGGTCCGAGCCATCAAATTTTGTTACATCCACCCGTAGAAGGCATATGTCCCTTTGAAAGTGATGGGGTTGAAAGGAATGGGAAGAAGTTTCACCTTCAGTCTTTTTATGTGTATCAGGAAAAGAGTCATCGGTAGGGATCTTGAGTTTGGTGCAGAGTGAAGCAAAGACAGATTCAAGCTGGGTGGTCAATTCATGTTTGACTTCCGTCATTGCGGACTACATGGCTACATTTACAGATGCATTTATGGAGGCATCACGGGAGGCAATAGTAGCACTGAGTTGTTGCACTTCTTGTTGGGTCTCGAGGAAACCAAATTGCAAGGTGTTGAAGCGAGACTCTAGTTCTTGGCTATGTGTATGGGCCATGAGGATGGGTGAACTGAAAAGGGAGCAGGCGGGGTCAGAATTTTTTGTAGAAAAATGATATGGATGAATTTGATAAGGGGGACGAGATGAATCTAATGGAATAGGTATCAAATAATGGTGAAAAAAATTCCAGACTTTTTTTTATTTTTTATTTACAGTTGTGGGGTTATACTTTGGTCTGAAGAATGGTGCAGTACTGAAATCCCCAAATTCTGAACCAGAGAGTATTTATTTAGCAAGACAAACATAGATGTGCGTCAATAGATCTTCCTAGTTTAATTTGTTTATGTTGTTGTTTATGTTCCCCAAGGGTTAGGTATTCAAGGGTTCTACAGACAAGGGTTTCCCCTGTGCTATAGCTCTCTGATATACATGTGAGGTCCAACAGTAGTACTCGACCCAATATCTCAGGGCACTAACTAAAGAGGATAGACCGTACCCTTAGCCGTACTACTCGACTACCCAGGTACTAGAGAGTATCTTCCCAAGTGTTGTTCTCGGTGACACTATAACAGTCCGACAGTTGATAGGTTTATCTAAAGAGGGCTTCAAGAAATCTTGGTCGATCCGTACACAGGTGTTTTTTGATGCGCTACCACTCGAAGGGGTACCAACAGGGGTTACAAGGGTGGCCAACAGATGTGCGCTTAAGAACCACTTGTATTTCCTACGTGTATGAATCCCTCAACCACGGGTTTATGTGCGTAACGAAAGATCTTTGTGGCTTAAAGACGCCAGAATACATCTCTACCCTAAAAAAAAATACCCACAATTTCTGCCAAGGAAAGTGCTCTGATACCACTTGCAATGCAACAATGTAACTTATGCAACTTTACACAACTTTATGCAACTTTACACAACTTTACACAACATGCAACTTTATGCAACAATGAAACTTACACAACTTTTTGCAACTTTACACAACTTTATGCAACATGCGACTTTATGCAACAATGCAACTTATGCAACTTTACACAACTTTATGCAACATGCAACTTTATGCAACACTGCAACTTATGCAACTATATGCAACTTATGCAACTATGCAACTATATGCGACTTATGCAACTATATGCAACTTATGAATGTGTGACCTATATCCTCCTAATGCAACTTATGAATGAAACTATATCCTCCTAATGGCTCTAAGTTCCTTTTTAGAGGCCTTGAGAGCCAACTATGATGCATAAAACCTGTGAATGGTGCCCATATGGTGTCCTAATAGCCATTATTATTATTTAAGGCATACCAATGTTGCCCATATTCCTAATTGGAGACCTTGATCTTGGTCATTAAACACATAAGGTTCATTTAAATCCTAATTCCCTTTTCTCCTTCCCTTGATGATGGTACAAGCCTAAACTCCCATATGTGAAGTGAAAAAATAGTAATGGTCTCCAAATCCCACCTTGAGGACAAATATCTTTTAAACATTATCTACATGATCATTCAATGGTTAGTTCATAGACCGTGAGGCCAAATATCTCTTAAATAATATCTACATGGTTATTTGTGGGCTAGTTCATGGGCCTTGAATTTGAGAACTTTCATTGGGAGCTTAATGTTTTTGTTTTCTTCCCCTAGACATGGTACAAGCCTTGAGAACCGTTCTTATTATGAAAAAACTATTAATGGCACCAAAGATCCCACATAGAGGCTAAAGTTTTTACATATGTCTTGTGTTGTTTTTTGACAACTTCATCATGAGTCTTAATCCTAAGAATATTTAAATAGGACCTAAAAACCTTATGTAAACATATCAATGGTTCCAAATGCAACTATATTGAAACTATATTGCAACTTATGCAACTATATTGCAACTATATTCTCAAATATTGGTGAGTGGTCAAATGCAACTATATTGCAACTTATGCAACTATATGCAACTATATTGCAACTTATGCAACTATATTGCAACAATTTCGTATGCAACTATATGCAACTATGCAACTATGCAACATGCAACTTATGCAACTTCAACAACTTTATGGAACTTATGTAACTTTACGCAACTTTATGCAACTTTACGCAACTTATGCAACTATGCAACTATATGCAACTATATGCAACTATATGACGAATAGGTGTGGCAATTTCAACTTTATGCAACTAAATGCAACTATATGCAACTATGTTGGTACTATATTGCAACTTATGCAACTTATGCAACTATATTGCAACTTATGCAACTATATGCACCTAAGAAGATTTAAATAGGACCTAAAAACCTTATGTTCTTTTCCTGACCAAGGACAAGACCTAAGTTCCATACATGGTGTGAAAAAATTGTGAATGACACCCATACCCCACCCAAGCACCATAGTCTATTAAATAGGATAGATGTGGTGGTTTGAGGCCTTGGTAATGGCCAATGAGCCAAAGAAAATATGTTTAGGACCTAAGGCCCTTTTTTCCCTCTCTAGTCATGGTACACACCTTGAGACCTATTCTTATTATGAAAACGTATCAATGGTTCCAAATACAACTATATTGCAACTATATTCTCAAATATTGGTGAGTGGTCAAATGCAACTATATTGCAACTATATTCTCAAATATTGGTGAGTGGTCAAATGCAACTATATTTCAACTTATGCAACTATATGGCAACTTATGCAACTATTTGCAACTTTTGCAACTTATGCAACTTATGCAACTATATTGCAACAATTTCATATGCAACTATATGCAACTATGCAACATGCAACTTATGCAACTTCAACAACTTTATGCAACTTTATGCAACTTATGCAACTATATGAAACTTATGCAACTATGCAACTATATGACGGATAGGTGTGGCAATTTCAAATTTATGCAACTAAATGCAACTATATGCAACTATGTTGGTACTATATTGCAACTTATGCAACTATATGAAACTATATTGCAACTATATGCAACTATATTGCAACTATATGCAAATATGAAACTATATGCAACTATGCAACTTATGCAACTATATTGCAACTTATACAATTTTACGCAAATTTATTGCAACTTATGCAACTATATGCAACTATATTGCAACTTATGCAACTATATTGCAACTATATGCAACTAGGTGTGGAAATTTCAACTTTATGCAACTATATGACAGATCGGTGTGACAATTTCAACTTTATGCAACTAAATGCAACTATATGCAACTGTGTTGGTACCAAAAACGTATATTGGGACGATAACTTATCTTCTTGTTTTAACGAGGGTAGGTACCACCAAATAGGTATTTTTCGGATCTATCTTCTTCGAGTGATGATCAATATATAGTAAGAGAGGTTGAAAGTGAGACGTGTTGTACTAGATCTACCGGTTCTAGATCAACTAGGTTGGAAAAGGTAAGGAAAAGATTTTATACCCGCATGCAATTTTTTATTGCCAACAAAGCGTCGTGTAATTATGATGCTGAGAGCATAGGTGGCATTGAGTTTCCCTTGAGGTATAAACATCTAGTGCAATGATGGGCACCTAAGGAGCTACCTGAAGTGGACACAGATTTCTTCATCGGTGGGAGGATGTATCGCATTGCTCCTTCGTCCTTACATGGATTGGGGTTATTTTGCTTGGATGGCATAAAGGTCGGCTATGACACTGTAACTAGATTGATGGAGTATGTCAGACCATTATACAAATACAATCACTGGTTGATGTTGGTCCGATATATGCAAAGTATGCGGAGATATGGAGTTGCCGCAAATTATATACAACTACTAGATAACAATCAAAATAAAGGGGAAACTATGTATATTGGTGGAAGGCCAAAAGAAACTGGAAACATTGCGGGATTTATAAATAGTACATGACCAGTGGCAACAACTAAGAAACCGAATTGCATATTTGAGGCACGCAAAGGAAATCATATATTTGTATGTGCAACAAAAACAATAGTTCCAGGTGAAGAGTTGTTGATCAATCACAACTTAAATCGAATAGATGGAGAGGGTGACCATGGAAAGACACCCACTTCACCTCAACAGGTAAATGTTAAATACAGTAAAAAATTATGACTACAACAACTAAATTTCATAAATTTCATTATTTTTTTTTTCTATTATTATTGCAATATTTCATTTTCTTAATGTTACAGGTGAATTTCCTAACTTTTATTGATTGATTTATTGTGTCAACATATGTCCAGGGTGACCGTGGTAGAAAATCACTTGATACATCTCTCCAGGGTGACCGTGGCAAGGCACCTACAGTGCCTCACCAGGTAAATGTTAAATACAGTAACAACTTATGACTACAACAACTAAATTTATGAAATTTCATTATTATTTTTTCTGATATTACTCCAATATTTCATTTTTTAAATGTTACAGGTGAATTTCATAACTTTTGTTGATTGATTTATGGTGTCAACTTCTGTCCAGGGTGAATGTGTCCGAGTTTCACCTGTTACAT
This sequence comes from Picea engelmannii, assembly GCA_009831015.1. Taxonomy (NCBI): domain Eukaryota; kingdom Viridiplantae; phylum Streptophyta; class Pinopsida; order Pinales; family Pinaceae; genus Picea; species Picea engelmannii. The sequence goes on along the minus strand of ML793430.1, from coordinate 226,342 downwards.
ATCTCCACGGTGATCATGGAAAGGCACCCGCAGTGCCTCACCAGGTAAATGTTAAATACAGTAACACCTTATGACTACAACAACTAAATTTCTAAAATTTCAATTTTTTTTTCTGATATTATGCCAATATTTCATTTTTTAAATGTTACAGGTGAATTTCATAACTTTTGTTGATTGATTTATTGTGTCAACTTCTGTCCAGGGTGAACGTGTCCGAGTTTCACCTGTTACATCTCTCTAGGGTGACCGTGGAAAGGCACCCGCAG
>ML793430.1:201433-220340 GCA_009831015.1 Picea engelmannii | reverse complement strand
TCAAGTACATAAGAGTTTAACTTTAGAGCTATGGTCAAATAAAAACAAAGAGGTCTTAAAGGAAATTGACCATGTGGTTTTGTATATATTTATCATACAACTTGATTACCGAATCAAAATGTTGCAGGATACTTCAATGCCTAGACTTCAAAATATTGCAGGACACTTCAATGCCTAAACGAATGTATATATTTATCATATTTATCATACCTCAATGCCTAAACTATGATGTACAATTCCTTATCTTATTTGGGGTATATTATGATTGCACCAACAAAAGTTTCAAGTGTTATGTTATCCAACTCCTTCTTTGTATCAAAGGTTTCACCATTATGTATCATGCGGAATTTGCTTTGATTTCAAATGAAATTGCAAGTTTCATTAGATTTAATATTGATGCATTACAATTTTTTCATGTCAAAGCTTCAGTTACTTGGTTTTTAATTGCAATGAATTGAAAGGTTATACTTGCCTTTTCTAATGTGCATTGAAGAGACATTTCATTCCTAAATAATTTGCTAACCCCATGAATAACCTTGGTTCAATTAAATTATCTTGGATCAACCAATTTACAACGAATTTTATATTTCTTAGGTCAATACAAAATTCACATCCTCTAACTACAAAATCCATACAAAACAATAATTGTTTTCCAAGCTCATATTTATTCATGTTGGCTTCCAATTAATTGTGGGTTAATATGACATTACCATATTACAATGTAATATGGTAATCCCATATTTCATTGTAATATGGCTTTACCATATTACAATGTAATATGGTAATACCATATTACAATGTAATATGGCATTACCATATTACATTGTAATATGGTATACCATAATACAATGTAATATGGCAATACCATATCTCGTGTAATTTTTTCTTTTTAAATTTAATGCCATCGTCGCAATATCGATGATAGTTCATCGGAAAAAAATTGAATTTTGACCACCATGGAAATAACGACGAACTTTCGTCGCAAGTTGCCACAGGTTTTCATTTCACATACAACATCTTCGTCGTAACTTTGGTATTGATGAATCAATGTCCTCACTATTTCCATGGGTATTCGTCACAAGTTTCCACGGTTTTTCGTCGCACATACAACATCAGTGTTGTAATTTTTTGACTTGTCATAAATTTTCATCGCAATTGTGACGAAATTTCGTCGTAATTGCCACGGTTGTTCATTGTACTTGTGACGAGGTTTCGTCGTAATTGCAACGATGCATAGGGTTAACCGAACTTGAAGGTGGTGACACGTGGAGAGATAATTGCGTCTATGTTTCCACGCACACCTGGATCGTCGATAGAGCAACGAAATTATTCCGAGGAAAAAAAAAATTGGCTTTCGTGGAAATTGCAATGGATAAGTGTGGCAATATCAAAGAAAAATCGTCACAAATTTGGTCATATGTACTAGTGTCATGACATTTTCTGCATCTGAACGATATGTGTTCATAGTTAATGGTATGTAACCAGTCCTCATCATGATATTGCAAAGAAATGGATCCTAGTAGCATCTTTGAAATATTTAGGTATACATAGATACACGCATATGAGGTATATCTTCGTTGCTTCGTTGCCTTCGAAGATTTCACATATACTCCAATGGTATTGTCGATGACTACCAATACCTCTTCCAGCCAGAAGTCCTGCGGCAGGGAATATAGTCTTATCCACACTGGGGCATGTGCAAAGTCCTATGTTTTGGGGCTAAAATCCTCTGTCCAAAGTCTCAAGAAAAGTCTCGCAGAGCTGAAGAAATAAGGCCCTCCATAAAAAATGTGATTCCTGTCCAAATTATGCCAGATTATAGTGAATCATCCTTTGGATCTCAGCTGGATATTGTAATGGACTTTGGTCTTCCACCATTGTTGTATCCATTTTACCAGCTCGCGTTTAGAGGGCCAAAGCCCTAGAAATTTCCCAACTAGGGCATAGTCTCTCATGTATTGCTTCTTCTCTTCGATCCTGGGTGTGCTTATGATATACTTCAGGGCTTGCGGTGCTTGGGGAATTCATTTTCTAGGTATCCACAGTCGTTTTGCGCTTGTTGGGGCTTTCCCTAATTCTATGTCCATTTCTTTGTCCTTGAATGTGCCCTCAAAGAGGAGTTGCGAGCATAGATCTGGTGGAGGTTCAAAAGTTGGGTGCCTGGAACCCCCTCTGATGTTTGCATGTGTCATTGCTTGATTGTAGGAGGTGCCTCGCAACCCTCCCTCACTAGGAATCAATGTACCCCTTTAGGGGTAGCCAAGTGCACCAGAGTTGAGCAACCCTAACCCTAGCGTATATCTCTCTGCTATTCAATCTACAATTCTCTCTTCACCCCCTAGTTTCCTTCATTAAGCAGAACATGAAAATTAACTTGGCATGTACATTAAAATGAATTTACATTCTTCAAAACAATTGTTTACAAGATGTTTTTTTCAAATTTTAATGTAAATTATAAAACAAATAAATATTTAATTAATAAACAAGTTTTTATCTTTCCAATTTAGGAGGTGATTTTAGTGTTTTTTTAGGTGGTAATAGTGGTCAAGCACATGATCCCGATTAAGTCTTAATTTTTACTTGAAAAACATTTTTGTGATACTAGTAGCTTCTATTTTCTATTTGATGGTCAATTTCTTGTAGTGGTGTCGGCCGTCAAGGCCACAATTTCCTACAATTTCAATCAAGTCATGTTTTTAGCCACTAAAAATAAAGGGGTTCTACATGTAGAACCGATTTTCGAAACAGGGGTTGATTTTGGTACATTTTTGAACAAAAATAATGAGCTTTTTGGCCCAGAGTTCTCATTTTTCAGGTCACAGTGCTCGTTAATTCGTTAACTATGTTGAAGATAAATGTATCAATTTATTGTTTTTTTACCAGACTTGTGGGATAGTTGGTTATAGCCATATGTAGTAATACAACTAATTTATGTTTCGATGATGTGGTTTCATCCTTATTTTCGGAGGAGATGAGGTGGAAGAACATGGAAGGCGAGAGCACAAAAACATTATTTGCAAGAGGACACTCCCAAGAAAGAAATAGATCTAAGTACTCAAGTGGGAGATCTAAATATAAGGGTATATTTAAATATCTTGGAAATTTTGTAAATCTATATTAGAGATGTGGAAAACAAGAGCAATACAAGAAGTAATGTAGATCCAAAAGTGTTGAGAGAGAGAAGAGATAAATGATGCTCCTTCTATAGAAGCAAAAACATCCACGAAAGAGGGAGGGGTGTTTACTTTTCTTATTCAATCACACATCTAGATCATGAGGCATGGTTGTTTGAATCAAGTGCATCCTTTCATATGACTCCTCACAAGGAGTGGTTTTGCGAATATGAAAGGTATGATGGAGGTGATGTTTTCCTAGGTGATGACTCAACAACCAAAATTATAGGACAAGGAAAAGTCAAGTTGAAGGTCATGGATGGAAGGATTAGAACACTCCATAGTGTTCTGCACATCCTAGGATTGGCAAGAAATTTTATTTTTTAATAAAAATGGACAATGGGGGGGGTAAAAACAATGTTTGAGAAAGAAACATGTAGGTTGGTTCAAGGAGAAATGGTGTTTCTAAAGGGAGTTCATATTGGAATTCTATATAAGTTGCAGGAAATAACTATTAGTGATGGGTGTAATAGTTCCATTATTGTTGATATTGGATTTGAAGAAGAAAAAACTCCTACACTCACTGGAGAAAAGTCTATGTTGTGGCATCAAAGTCTGGCGCATATCGAAGAGAAGAGATTTTGACTACTACATGGTAAAGGTATGGTTGAAGGCTTTTATAACTAATCTCTGGATTTTGATTTCTATGAAATTTGTGTATATGGGAAGTAGAATCAGGTAAGATTCCCCTCTGGTGCAACGAGGGAAGAGGTAATTTTATAGTTGGTGCAAAATGATGTGTTTGGACCTGTGTCGATTTCACCACGGAAAAAAAATTGTACTATGTCTCATTTATAGATGAATTCTCTAGGAATACGTGGATATATTTCCTCAAGAATAAATTTGAAGTATTTGATCGGTTTAAAGAGTTTAAGGCTCTTGTGGATAATAAAACAAAGAAAATAATTAAGGTGTTAAGGACAAATAATGGAGGATAATTTTGTAGAGATGAATTCAAAGAATTTTGTCAGAAGTTCGGTATAGTAAGGAAGAATACTACTCCATATACACCTCCACAAAATGGAGTTGTAGAAAGGATGAACATGACATTGATAGAAAATGCAAGGTGCATTCTTAATGGTGATGGTTAGGAGAAAAATTATGGGCAGAGGAAGTGGGAATTGCGTGTTACCTGGTAGATCAATCGTCCTCATCAACATTGGATGACAAGACTCCACAAAAGGCATGGACTGGTAAGAAACTCTCTCTCACACATCTCAGGGTATTTGGTTGTGAGGTTTATGCTCACATTCCAAAGGAAAATGAGAGTAAGCTAGATAGAAAGGTGGAAAAGTGTATCTTTATTGGGTATAAAGATGCTCTGAAAGGTTATAATCTTTGGAAACCAGAAAATAAGAAGACAATGTATAGTCAAGATGTGGTATTTGTTGATTTTTATATAAGATGATATACAATCGATGGATTTTTTATAATAACGAGTGTTTCATATATATATAACATATGGTGACCATCCATGAAAGGATGTGTCCCTTGGATAATAAATAACTACTTATTTATTATATATATTTATACTAAACTAGCCTCCACAACAAACACAACTTTTCATTTTTTTCTTTTCACATTATGAATACCACCCATAGTTACAAAATTCAACACTCCCTCTTAACTAGGAAGGTATTCATAATGATCTACAAGTTGGTTGTCATATGATAACCCCCTGTTAACTAGGAAGGTATTTATCATCATCTGCAACATTAGTAGCAACCTACCATATGATATGGGAGAATGTCTTCTTGATGTTGTCCAAAAATCAACACTTCCTCTACATGAGAGAGACATTATTCATCATGCCATCCTTGTCTCTGTAGTATACAAATTTATCCCTAGACTCATGACATGTATTTTTCAATCTTGGGAGATGTCTCTCTTCCACATGAATTGAGTGGAAACGCCCTCTCTATCTCTCCCTATGAGCCAATTGACTCTCTCTGAGATCAAGATCACTCTGGGTCTGCATGTGATAACATCTAGCAATTGAGTCTTTATTATTCCTTGCCAAATTACCATGAATAATACAAAGACCACACAAGGTTCATTCACCATAAGTACACCCCTATGATTGAATGTTATCTCGATGCTAATTGACACATGGAAAGCAACTCAAGCACCTCAAATATTATTCCTTTTCATGATCAATGAAGGAATATGCCTGGGCCCATTTACCACAAGTACACCTTCATGATAAATGTATCATATCTTCCTTGTTCTACAAACCAATCTAAGAGAAGGTGTGCTTGATTCTTACTCTATACATTCTCCACAGGTACACCCTTGGTTGTACTAGCAAGAACCAAGAGTAGCATTCAAAGAAAAAATGACTTGATGGCCTATGCATCATCTCTAAGTTGTACTAGCATGATGATACTACATCATATGTAACCTATACTAGCATGGTATGAGTTAGGAAACTGCATCATCTCTAAGTTGTACTAGCATGATGCTAATTCATCATATCTAAGTTGTACTAACATGATGCAACTCCGGACATCTGTATCATATCTAAGTTGTACTAGCATGATGCAAAAGAATCATATCTAGGCTATACTAGCATGATGCAAAAGCATCATATCTAAGTTGTACTAGCATGATGCAGATTAGCACTCCCTCTTAAGTAAGGGAGAAATATCCACAAGTCCCAACTTTTCCATGAAGTATATAAACTTCCCTTTGGACAAAGAATTCGTTAGAATATCCATTATTTTCTCATCGATGGAGATATACAAGAGTTTTACTTCTCCCTTCTAGACTTTATCATGGATGTAGTAGTACTTGATATCAATGTGCTTCAACTTGTCATGGAACACAAGGTTCTATGAAAGCTTCACACAACTTTGATTATCACAATATATTACGGTCGAATCTAAAACCTGATCAAATAGTGGAAAAACCAACTTACAGAGCAATATTGCTTTCATACATGCATCACAAGATGCAATATACACTGCCTCTACAGTCATGAGTGTAGAAGACTTATTTTTCCTACTAGCCCAGTTAGAATCCATATATCTATGAATTTGTACATCATTGTTTGAGACATGTCGTAAACCATAATTTACCATGCCACAAAAATATATCAAAATGTTATTTGCAACAATCCAATGCTCATTCGTCGGTTCCACCTATAACTGCCTCAATGTGTTCACAAAAAATCAAATTTTTATCATGGTATTAACCAAATACATTAGTGAGCCAATCAAATGTTGGTACATCGAGTGGTCTACTAGATCAAAATCAGATTCTCTCAATTTATTTAGGTTTTTCACCATGGGAGTTGCAATGGACTTGTATTCCATCATCCCAAAAATCTGAAGGATTTTGATAACATACTTCTCTTGATCTAGGAATATCTCACTTGGCTTTTGCCATAATTCTAATCCAAAAATGTAATATATCAATCCAAGATCCTTCATCTTGAACTCTTGATTCCAAGTCCCTCTGGCACTAATCAATGAGTCGTATGATCCCACTAACATCTTGGCAAATAGCTTAGCCAAGTGATCCTTCATTGCTCACGTATTGACATTTATGCCATCATCCGCTCCCCTTATGACATATTTACCAAGCCTCAAAGCCTTCTGGGAAACCCTACCATGATCATCTCATTGAGGCATTCCATCAAATGCTTCTTGTGCATCCGCCACGTGCTAAATCCAATATATCCTCAGTCTCAGTAATATCATGAAGTTATTTGTCACTTTGTTCAATTCAACAAAGTTGAGCTTCTTGAATCCCTCAAGAATATCTGAGTAGCCTAGATGTTCATAGCCAATATATCTTATATGTTATGGAAATATATTGCCATCCAAATATTATGCAAAAGAATTCGGGAAATCGAAATCCATTGAGTAGTAAATACTTAGGATGACACAATCCGATGCAATACATTATCTGGACAAAGCCTTCATAACTGTTCTCATTCATGCACAAACATTTACACTCTTTCAATGGTTTATCACACTCACAACCTTGGTACCAATCGGTGGTATATTTCATGTGAAAACCAGTGGGATAAGTACAACTAGGATTTGGAGTGTATATGAAAATAATGTAGATTCCAGAGAAACCATGAACATAAAATTGATCAGGGATCTCCATCACAACAATTCTCCATATACATGTCTCTTCCACCAAGCTGTATAGCTTCATGTTTCTATCAATGTCCAAAGATAATCTTCTCTTGGGGCCTTCCCCATAATCTAAATCCTTAATGTTAAACTCATTGTTTGAATGAAAACCACCATGGCCATTCAAAATGGCTTGGACATTCAATGTATTTCTACCATTGACAAAGGGCCCGTAGTTATTCATTATGCTCGATCGCTTGTAAAGGAGTTGAAGAAATTTTTTTCTATCAAAGTAGAGGTGATAATAGCCTTGTTTAAACATGCTCCTCATAAATATGGATATTATCTTCGCATTATTCTTGATGGGATGGAGTGGAAGAAGAGTATCAGTTGGATATTGAAAGATTTCCCAGACAAACTCACAATGACCACCCGAGGAGCTGCACAACACCATATTTCTCATTTCTAGAAGGAAAACCTCCATTACATTCATGATACTGGTTTTGGTGTTCCATGCAACGCTTCCATATGCATCCAACAGAAGGAGGTTTCCATATTTTCTTAGATGAAGATGTGAATCTCTTCATTTGACAGGTTTCTCTTTGTTTTCCACCCAGGCCACTGTTCCAGTGACTCGGCAGTGCATAAATGCAAATCCAATTTTCTCATATGGATTTTTCCGGTCTTGATAAGCGATAGTGATGAACTCTTTGGAAATGGAATGGAGCTCGAAATGGTTAGGAAGATTCCCAATCCATCTCTCTTATTTTCCTGGGCCCTCCCGTTTAGGAATCAATCCCACTCTATCTCTGATACCATGTTTACTTTTATATAAGATGATATACAATTGATGCATTATTTACAATGATGAATGTTTCATATGTATACAACATATGGTGACCATCCATGAAAGTATGCGTCCCTTAGATAATAAATAACTACTTATTTATTATATATATTTATATTAAACTAGCATCCACAACAAACAAAACTTTTTACTTTTCACATTATGAAGATTGACCATAGTAATAAAATTCAATAGTATTTAGAGAAATAAAATATGTTGTCAAACATGAAGTCCTACCAAGGAAGGAAGAACAAAAAGAAATAGAGTTTGATTTAAATGATGATGAATCAAATTTTACAAAAGAACGAGATTCAAAAGAAGAAGCTCCTCATACTCCAATATTGAGGGGATTGGTTAAGGAATTAAGGCAATAAAAATGCATACTCCACTTGATTTTCGTTTAATTTTTTCTTTGTCTATTACTGATGATGATCCTAGAACTATTAGGGAGGTAATGGATTCAAAGGATGGAAAAATATGGGAAAATGCCATGGTTGAAGAAATGGAAGCCTTGGAAAATAATGAGGCTTGGGATCTAGTGGAGTTTATGACTATAATAAATCCCATTGACAACAAATGAGTGTTTAAGAATCTAAATGCAAAAGGAAAAATGGAAAAATACAAAGCACATTTAGTAGAAAAAGGTCATTTCCGGGTAGAGGGAATTGCTTTGGTGAAATTTTTTCTCTTGTTACCAAATTAAATTATGTTAGATTTCTTTTATATGTTGCTATTGTGTTTTGTTTTGAAGTAGAACAGATGGATGTGAAGAAAACATTCCTACATGGGGATTTGGAAGAATAAATCTACATGAAGTAGCCATAAGATTTTGTTGTAACGGGAAAAAAAGAGCTGGTATGCAAGCTGAAAAAGTCCTTCTATGGGTTAAGGAAATCACCAAGGATGTTGTATCAAAATTTGATACTTATATGTTTGGACTTGGCTTTGTAAGGAGGAAAGTGGATCACTGTGTATTTCAAATTAATCGATGATCATCCTATTTATTTGTTCTTGTATGTGGATGATATATAATTGATAGGAAACGATAAGGAGATTATCCATGATGTGAAAAATTAGTTGTCCTATAAATTTGACATGAATGATATTGGTGTTGAAAATTTCATTTTGCGCATGTAAATTAAAAGTGATTGAGAAAAAATAAAACTCTAGTTAAATTAGAGAAAACACGTCAAGGCAATATTGCAAAGGTTTAACATGAAAAAATGTAAAGAGATCAAGGTTCCTATTCCTTTAGGTGTAAAGTTATCTGCAGATCAGTGTCTGAAGATATAAGAAGAGGAAGAGGACATGTATTGGGTTTCATATGCTAGTGTAGTTAGAAATTTGATGTATTCAATAGTCTATACTAGACCAGACATTGCACATGTAGTTTGAGTTTTGAACAGGTATATGTCAAAACCAAGGAAGGATCATCGGGCAATAGTAAAGAAGGTTTTCTAGTATTAGCGTGGAACTAGTAGTTATGGATTTTGCTACCAAGGAAGACTAGGATTTCACATAGTGTTGGGCATTCATGGTTTTTTGGATGTAGACTAGGTTGGAGATATGGATCACAGAAGAAATACAAGTGGGTATGTATTTAACCTATTTGGAGAAGAAATCAGTTGGATGAGAAAACGATAGTCTGTAGTGGAACTGCCAGCTATAGAAGATGAATACATGACAACCACTCATGCAATAAAGGAAAATATATGGTTACAGTGATTGTGTTCAGGTATTGGGTTGGTACAAAAATTTGTAAGGATACATTGTGATAGTCAAGGTGCAATCCTCTTGGCAAAGAAATCGTCTTATCATTCAAAGACAAACCATATTGATGTTCAATATTACTTTTTCAGACACATGGTTGAAGAAAATAAGGTATTATTTATGAACATGGAAAGTTTGAAGAATGTTGTTGATTCATTAACAAAATATATGAGCACTAAGAATTTCTCTTGGTGTAGAGGATATGTGGGAATTGTTGCTCTAGATTGTTGACTATGTAACACTGGAACTCCCTGTATGCAAACAAAAAAACAAGTGGGAGAATGTTGAGTATGTTTTATATACTTTGCATGACTATATGTAGTGTTATAGGGGGGTGGAGACCCCTGTGATAGGATTCGAGCTTAACACCACCGTAAAAAAAAATTGGTGGTTTTTGCATCCATTTTTTTGCAGTTTTTTGGCACATGGTTCTTGCCAATGGTTTTCTAATTCCGGTTAAGGAATTATGACTGTTAACTAATCTGGTTCAATGGATTAGGGATGTGAATTTCACGAGATCCTATATATATTTTATTGTAAATAATGAAGAGATATGATGAATAAAAGAATAAAGGTGCGACTCTAAAACAGGTTGTTGGTTTTCATGGTTTGAGTTTCCATGGTAAATTCTCTCTGTAATGTGTGTGTGTGTGTATCATTTCATTTTTTTTTGTTTTTTATTAAGAATCTATTTCCAATAATTAGTTGTACAAATTTAAAATCTACAATATGGACTAGTACTTACTAGTATTTTTCAAATTAGTTTGTATTTTTCAAAGTTAAATTTTTTTTGGGTGCTTTTTGCATCCTTTTTTTCGTGGTTTTTAAACACATGGTTTTTGACGATGATTTTCTAATTCTAGTTAAGGAATTAGGGTTGTTGACTAATACATGGGAATGAATTAGGGGTTTGGATGTAGCGAGATCCTATTTATATTGTATTGTAAACAATGAGTAGATATTATAAATAGAATATTAGAGGTGTGGCTCTAAAACAAGTGATTCATTTTCTCAGTTTAGGTTTCCAGAGTAAAATATATGTGTAATATGTGTTTGTGTTGGCACTTGACCAAGTTTTGGGAGTTTCTTGGTCATGTTGACCTCTTTTGGGACTTCAACAGCCTGTCAAAGGAGGAGCACAAGTTGAAGCGGAGATCACGGGATCTCAACCCCCTTTTTGGGTTTTTGGGAATATGTAACGGGAATGGGATGTCGACCCATGGGTTTACCCATGTTTAGGCCTATTTTGTAATGTATATATAGAAGAATAGGCAATACTGAAAGAGGTCGGTGTGTTAAGTGCAAAAGGAATGGCTAAGTGATATATTTATGTGATCAAAGGATTGTAAGTTCTTTGTGCATACTGCTTAAGCCTTGCAGGACTGAGTGCAAGTAATTATAGAAGGCTTAGTGTTGAGACCCAGGTTGAGGAAGAAGGATCTAGCAAGCTGCATAGATATTTTGTCCTATGTGGAGTAAGGATTTTGAGGCTCTATGCTTGTAACTGATTAACCGAAGACAATAAAGAAGAAGAGTTGGTGGATGTAGCCCCAGGGTGGGGGTGAACCACGTAAACCCTATGTGATGTGCTTTGTGCTTTGTCTTGATGTATTTACATATTATATGTGAAATTATCTTATATGTTTAGATAGATATATTCATTCTTGGTGCTTATTATATGTGAGAATGTTAGATCTGATCTAGATATTCATGCTTAGTGCTTGATATGCTCATTCTGATCCATTTGTATATGCTAAGTGCTTGAATACTGTATATTAGTGTGAATGTTGTGAAGCTCTGTCTTATAAGAGAAGTGGTTATTAAGTGTATATTGAGGAACTAACGGTGCTAAGTGATTTATTAAGTAGTATAATCATAGATATGTGTCCCAGCTAAGGTTGCAGACACTTGGGTCCTGCAACCACCCCTGCCTCTACCTCAGGTGAGACTTCATTTTCTTCGAAGGTGTTTCTAAAAGGGCCAGTAGTTAGGGTTTTGTTGGTGCATTTTTGTAGCGTTGAAACCTGGGTCTGCCCCTGTGCCAACAAATGGTTCTGTTGTTGGGACTGAAACTATGATTGCTGGGAGCTGAGAAAGAGGAAGATCTATGCAAAGATTCATCCTGAAATTGTGAAATATTTGTGCGTAGATCTATTCCCTAGTGCGCAGTATTCTACTTGATTTGTAAAGCTCTGTTCTAAAGAGAGAAGGTCAGATCTAAAATAAAGAAGCTCAATCTGAAGAAAAGAAGGTTGGATCTGAAGAAAAGAAGCAAGATCTGAATTCTTTATTCTCTAAGAAAGGTAAAAGTGGAAATTTATTACTAAAAGAGGTAAGATCTGCAAGCTTTGTGCTCTGATAAAGGTAAGAATAGTTAAAAGTTTTAAGATCTGGAAGCTTTGTGCCCTATAGAAGTAAGATAAGTGGAAATTTTTGTTTCTACAATATGGATCTAGGTCTGTTTAATAGAGTCTTTCCTAGTTTGAAAGCTAGCTCATTAATAGATGAAAGAAGATTTGATATGAGTAGATTTGATAATAATAGTGAAAGATATATTATACCTATGCAAAGAAATAATGTTTTGACTAATAAATGGATGCGGGATCCTAGAAATAAATTGTTGCAGGTTATCTCCCATGATCCTAGTGCACAGTACAGAAGAAGATGGGGATCATTTAAAAGGAAGAGAGGATTAACACTCTGTTATAGTTGTAGAAGGTCGGGACATCTTGCTAAGGAATGCCCTAGTGGAAGACCTAGTTGTCTTTGTTGTAAATATCTAGACCATGAAGTATTGGATTTCCCTAGAATGATTGCTAAGCTTGAAAGAATGAACCTCAGAAAGAATCATAAAGAACCTATGGACGAACCTCAGAAAGAATCAGAGAAAGTGTTGCTACAGATGAAAGAAACACTGAATGACCATCGACATGTCATCTTATCAACGATATTCAAAGATTGAAGCAAGAATAGGAGACTTCAACATTGAATATGTTCTAAATGAGGAAACATAGGTGAATAGCATGTCAACGAGAACCTGAGAAGCTATAGGAAGGCCTGCTATGATCCCTTCACTAGGAGGAATAAGTTTATTCAGAGGAAAGCTAGTAAACCTATGTGGAAGGCTCACTCAGATACCTATGACTGTCAATGGAACTTCGACAGAAGAAGACTTTGAGATTATTAAATTTGTTGAAGACAATGCCCCGTTTACCATGCTAATAGGAAAACCTTGGATTGATAGAGATCAAGCCAGACAAAAGGAAGAAGAATAAGTTTTGGAACAGAATAAGAAAGAGTTAAAAGACTTTATGACCAGAAGGATCACACACTTGATTGAGGAATAGGAGAGAACATCGTAGATATTTAATACTAGCAACCAAGATGTCGAAGCTAAGAGAACACTAGAGGATCCTCAGAAGATTGAATTACCTATCCTAGACAAAGAAGAAGTATTATCCAAGAACCCTAGGAAAGAATTTCAACAACGTGAAGTAACTAATACCAAAGAAGAAAAGAATCAGAATGAGAAAAACATTACCAAGATGAAGCTCACTGGAAAGAAGGCTAGGAACTTAAGAAAGAAGAGGGATAGTACTAAAAGGTTACAAGAGGTTCTAGAGGAGACCTTGCAAAAAGAAAAATTGAAGAATTGGATCTTCACTGAGATATCAGAACAACGACATATGACACTTCGACATGACGAAGCATTATAGTTGTTGGGGCCGATATATCTGTTTGACTTCCACTCCAAACAAACAGAAAAGCAATAAAGGTTCGTCATCCGACTGTTGGACCATGCCATAACATATCAAACAGGAGTTAATGGAGGCTCATATATGTTGCAAGCCAACCGTTGTCGAATTATCTATTTAGCTTGTTGTGCCATGCCTTGAGAACACTTTTTCCAATCGAGAATTCAAGCCCATAGCCTAAGACAAGTTTATAAAGTGATCATTGTTCTCTCATTCTCTATCTCATTACTGTGTCTGAGTTGTTCCCCGATCCCGCTAATTGTTTACCCCGAGTGTGTATGTTGGAAGCATTGAGCACTGGAAAGAAAGCCGCTGAGGAATTTTTGATGGACTTGATGACAGAGAGAGTCATGTCGGAGAGAGGAGTGTCTATAGGTGTACAAGCATCTTCGACGAGAGGAATGCAGGCCTCTCTATCCACTTCTCGAGCCTGGCCATCCTGGCCAGCTGATGAGAAATGAATGAAGCACAGAGATGATATCATGAATGCTAAGATGATTTCGAGCATTCTACCTGCTTATCTACAACCTCTGAGCGGTGCAATAGACTGAGACAATCTGCCCAAAAATTTTGAATATGAATTGGTCATTACATACCTTCCGAAGGGGATACACGTAGTGCACACAGAATAGGATAAGATCACAGCGTTGAAGTTTAGTGACTTCAACCTTGGCGACATGAAAGTGTACAATATGCTAGCCCCATACAAGTATCTAACTAGAACCAAGGGAAATAATTCAAAGATCATTCCCGAGCAGTGGACCATGAACCTCACGTAGTCCACACTACTTAATGTAATGAAGATTCCTCATTTCGGGAGGCATCAAGAAGTGAACGCATGCGTCAAGTTGCTACTATCCTGCTATCATGGAGGATACTTATGGTTGAACCACCGCATCATAGTGGATCTGACTTTGATTAATCAGATCATAGGGCTTAGCATGCAAGGTCTGACCCACAGGATTTCTACCCTAGAAAGACCGCAGATCGCGCTCTCACCCAGAGAATAAAGGATATTAATGGTGATGTAGAGAAGGGCATGAGAGGCTACAAGGTATCCTCTATCCAGAGTGACATAGTGTACCTTGCCTGTCAGCTTATCACAGGCAAGCTAGTTCATAAGAACCAACCTACCCAAGTAACCGAATTTGTAGTAGACCTTGTAGGGAAGTGTGTGGAGGGACTACAGATGAATTGGGTGAAGTACCTCGTGAACCAGCTAGAACTATATTGCAAGGAAGTGTAGGATCAGGGATACAAATTCCAGTTCAGCTGGCTTCTTATCCTGATCGCTTTCATCGCATGGGAGATGCTAGAAGGTGCGACCTTCCCGGACACCAAGCCATTTGATCCTCTAGCCACGAAGTTCAGTATGCTATGGTACTCCAGTGACATGAACAAGCAGTGGAAATCAAATGTCATCTTCCACATGTATTATAACCAGTCAAAAGTAGCCATACAGGCCACGCCTCACATAACCCTGAACACACTTCACAGTTTTAGACCCTTCATGAAATTCAACGCAAACAACCATTTCATCTATATCATTGCGCTTGTTGATGAGCATAAACAACATCTACAGTCATACTACAAGTTAACGGAGGATGACTTGGAGGAGATTACCAAGGAATGGTTGATGAAGCTCCTTGTTCCAGTGGACCCCGCAGAGATGTCCGATGTTGACAGCCCTGAAACTGCACTGGATACAGCCAAACCTAACAAGATAAAGAAGACTGAAGAGATCCACGATTTAGACAATGCATCCGTGAAGACTGCTTCCATCTCAGTAGAGCAAGGAGGTGATGGCACATAAGTCGAATAGAAGAAAGGTGAGGTTACACCGCCAAGAGACGAGAAGGATCCCTCGAAGAAAAGGAAGGTTTCCCCTCCGAAACCTTCTTCAAGAAAGAAAATGAAAGCACCCAGAAGCAAGTTTGAGATGAACCTCACCTCAGATGACTTCGACTTCATCATTGCAACATTGAATGATTCTTCGCTAGAAATAACAGAGAAGAAAGAAGCTAAGCAGGAGGAGGTATTCAGCCGGATTAAGGATGAGCTCCAAGGAGTGAAACAGGCACTACAGTCTAGCCGCACAGTATCCACTGCACCCTTGACAGTTGGAAACCAAAACTAGGTGATGAGCCCGCTCAATTACACTGGATCACTGATACAGTTGAAGCTCACCTTCAACGAGCTTAGGAAGAAACAACACAAGCCACCCAAGATTTAGCACAGGTACAAAATGACCTTGGGGACTAAAGAAGTGTTGCATAAAAGGAAAATCTTTCTCTACAAGCAAAATGGGATGAAGAAAAAGAAGAGATACAACAAAGTAAGGAATAGTTGCTCGCCGAGCAACTTGAATTTAAGGAAAGGGTCAACAAATAACTTCACTCTATGATAGTAGTCGAAGTACAGACCGAGGAATTAGTTCCACAATAGGTGGCACAATTGGAAGAGGTAATCCAGAATCTACAGCAACACATCGTTGACTTAGAGCTCCACGCAGTACCTGAAACCCCATAGAAGATAAGGAACCAAAGAGAATCAGTTTCCCGCAACGCAGTTGACATATTAAAAGATCTTTTCTTGGAGTGCAAGCAACTCAGTAACCGCAACGTCCAGACCTATGAAAATCTCACTAAAAATATAGAATTGCAGACACTGGAGTCGTAGCTCCAAGAAGCGAAGTATAACAGAGATACACTGTAGGTGCAGCTGAAGGCCCTGTCAGATGTAGAAAGGATGAAGAGATCTCAAGAAAAACACACAACTCAACATCAAATCCACATGATTCAAAGAAAAGTGATGGAAATCACTCAACGACTTCAACCTATGCAAGACAAGGCGTGTCTGTTGTTTACAAAGGTTGAGAGCCAAGGAGCAGAGCTAGAACATGTCATCCTCATAGCAGAACAATGCCTACAAGGGCCAGTAAATCATGCAGTGATCCATGAGTTCACCAAATAAGAGGCCACAACAAAGCAGCAAGTCGAAACAGCTCGATCCAAGATCGAGGCATTCAAGGTAGAACTGTTCAGACCTGAGTGACTCGGGACGAGTCACAGGTGAGTTTTCAGGACTTGTTGGCCCTTGACCAAGTTTTAGGAGTTTCTTGGTCATGTTGACCTATTTTGGGACTTCGACAGCCTATCGAAGGAGGAGTGCAAATCGAAGCAGAGATCACAGGATCTTGACCCCTTTTGGGCCCCTTTTTGTTTTTTTGGGAATATGTAACGGGAATGAGTAGTCGACCCATGGGTTTACCCATGTTTAGGCCTATTTTGTAATGTATATATAAAAGGATAGGCAATATAGAAAGAGGTCGGTGTGCTAAGCGCAAAATGAATGGCTAAGAGTTAGATCTATGTGATCAAGGATTTGTAAGTGCTCTATGCATACTGCTTAAGACTTGCAGGATTGAGTGCAAGTAATTATAGAAGGCTTAGTGTTGAGACTCAACTCGAGGAAGAAGAATCTAGCGAGCTGCGCAGATATTTTGTCCTGTGCGGGGTAAGGATATTGAGGCTCTGTGCTTGTAACCGATTGATAGAAGACAATAAAGAAAAAGGGTTGATGGACGTAGCCCCAGGGTGGGGTTGAACCACGTAAACCCTATGTGATGTGATTTTTTCTTTGTCTTCATGTATTTACATATTATATGCGAAATGCTCTAATATGTTTAGATAGATATATTCATTCTTGGTGCTTATTATATCTAGGAATGTTAGATTTGATCTAGATATTCATGCTTAGTGCTTGATATGCTCATTCTGATCCATTTGTATATGCTAAGTTCTTGAATATTGTAGATTAGTGTGAATGTTGCGAAGGTCTATCTTATAAGCGAAGTGGTTATTGACTGTATATTGAGGAACTAATGGTGCTAAGTGATTTATTAAGTAGTATAATCACAGATCTGTGTCCCTACTAAGGTTACAGACACTTGAGTCCTACAACCACCCCTGCCTCTACCTCGGGTGAGACTTCATCTGCTTCTCAGGTGTTACCGAAAGGGCCGATAGTTAGGGTTTTGTTGGTGCATTGTTGTAGCATTGAACCCTAGGTCTGCTTCTATGCCAATAGTGTGTGTGTGTGTGTGTGTGTGTGTGTGCACGCCATTGTATCTTTTTTTATTTATTAAGAATACATTTGAAGTAATTAAATATACAAGGTTAAAATCTACGTATGGTATCAGAAAAATTATTGGCTTCAGGGGGGACACTTTTTTGGTCAGTGTTTTGGCTTGCATCTATGATAATCCTTGCTGCAATGGTATATCTACACTATTTATTCTTCAGGTGAAAACAAATGGCAAGAAGTTCGAAAATAGAGATCGAAAAATTTAATGGGTAAATTTTTGAGCCGTTGAATCTTAAGATGAAAGATTTGTTGGTGGGAAAAGATCAATGAATCATTGTGGATGTAGGTACTGCACCTACAGGAACATCAAAAAAATTCTGGGAAAAGTTGGATTGGAAGGTGAAGACCATAATCTGGTTTTGTCTCCTAGATTCAATATTATTGAATGTGTCAGGGGAACCTACGACAAAGGATTTATGGAGTAAGTTAGGGAGTTTCTATCGGTCTAAGTCCCTGGTAAACAAAATTTTCCTGCCAAAGAATTGTATAACCTAAGGATGAAATATGGAGACTTGGCGATAGAGCAGCTGAATCCTTTAAATATAAGGTTAAGTCGGTTATTATCTATTGATATTAAGATTTCTGATGATCAACAAAGTTACCAACTTGACGAGAACCCTACAGAGTTCTCATTTTTTAAGAGGTCATTTTTAGTGGCCCATTTCAAAAAGTGGCGCTACTTGTGGAACCATTTTTTTGGCGACTAAAATTATGAGTTTCTTGAAATTGTGGGAAATCATGGCCTTTATGACCATAGCCATTGCGATGAATTGACCAGTCAATTGAAAATCGATGCTGCTAGTAGCAACGATTTTTTTTTTCAAGTGAAAATTAAGACCTGATTGGAACCGTGGCCTTGACCATTGATACCATCTAAAAAAAGACTAAAATCAATTCCCAAATTAGAAATATGAAAACTTGTTTATTAATTAAATATTTATTTGTTTTATAATTTACATTAAAAATTGAAAAAACAGCTCGCAAACAATTTTTTTTTAAGAAAAAGGAAAAATAATACATTTAAAAAAAATTGTATCGAGTAATATTTAATTGAAAATTTTAAAAATAAATAAAAAAAACAACATAATTTTTTTAAAAAACACACTTTAAAATGGAAATGATAAAAATAGA
>ML793430.1:132468-158359 GCA_009831015.1 Picea engelmannii | reverse complement strand
AGCAAGATTTTGTGGGCCATTTGAGATCCTGGAAAGGATTGGGCCAGTTGCATACATGCTTTCATTACCTGCATCTATGACTGTACATAATGTGTTTCATGTTTCACTGCTTAAGAAATATGTACCTGATGCTAATCATGTTAACGATTGGAATGTGATTCAGGTGGAACCAGAAGGTGTCTTGCAAGTGCATCCCGTGTGCATATTGGACAGGAAAAGAAAACAACTCCGGAATTGAGCTATAGAGCTTGTAAAGGTCCAGTGGACCTGGTACGGTCCTGAGGACGTGACATGGGAGCATGCAGATGCTATGTGGGCAGAGTACCCGCATCTTTTTGAAAATTTTGAAAGGCTTACAGAGAAAATGTAAGTTGCATTGAGGACAGTGCAGAAATAAGGGGAGGGGGATTGTAGTGTCCCCAAGGCTAAGCCCTGTTGTAAATCATGTTCTGAAAGGAATTGTAGTTATATTTTATAGGCTGGTGAGCCAAGTTTTTATAAGTTGGTGGCTTATGTGTTTGTTAGGCTAGGGAGCCTAAGTGTTGAAGGCCAAGAGCCTGTTGTTGTATATGTAATCACGTAGAACAGATTAATAAAAAAATTTAAACATCGCCAGGTGCAGACCGACCATGATGAATGAGTGAAGGGGGACTAAGCTTCCACAGAGAAGGCAAGGGATTAGGGGCTGGAAGGTGGGAAAAGGGGATAAGTGTTAAGCCTAGGGGGCTTTAGCCTTGGGAATAATATTTTAATATTATTCTAAAAAGGCGTGAGAATTTCATGTTTTATCTTAAGTTCCTAACCATGAGGAAGGTGATGCGTGTTGGGTAAACGCATGCAGTTTCCAGGGCGACAAGTGTCAGCCCCAACCCATGCAAATAAAATGGCGAAGATGAGACTTGATGGGGGTTCTCCTCCATACCACTCAAAGGCCTGAGTGCATACGACCTCTGAGTGGTATGACGGATCCAACCTCTGCAGAAAAACCTCGTACATATTCTGAACTGAAAAAACCTGTGTTCGTCTGGAGAATCCATGTGTATCCTTTATCTGAGATCGAGCCTGTGCACGGGGTCTCTATCCCAAAGTCATGATCGTGAGTCATTCCACCATTGTTGAGCCTATAGAAAAGTCGTGTCAATTTTCCCTGTTGATTGTTGTGGCCATGTAGTGCTGGATTGCGTGTGGCTTGTTGGCCAATGGAGCAGCACCCTCTCCAGGAGAGAGAGTGTATAGAGGAAGGAGAGAACTCCTGGAAGGAACCTTGTAGCTGCCACAAAGCCCAGAGACTTCTAGTCCGACCTGTTACTGTAACCCAAGGAAAGGGGAGGTTAGCAGCCGAAGGACTGTCTAGGTGACAGAGAAGGTGTATACTACTGGGGTGGAATAGGCATGTGGGGAATGAGGGTCTGTGGGCAGTGAGCGTGAGAGGTTCCTAGCAGAGAATCCCATCCTTGTGGTTGTGTGTTGTTTCCCTGTAACCTCAACCTAGCCTAGGATTCCTTGTCTTGGGGTGGAGTTTATTCCCAACTCGGGGGTGACCCACTGTTAAGCTTATGAGCAGTGCGGTCTAAGGCTAGGAGGTTCATGGAAGGCATGCACTTGGTTGGTGGAATCTACCACTGTTCAAAGATAAGTACCAGATGATTCTTTAATTATGTTTTTGTATCTCTATGTATTATAATCATCATGTATTCTACTGTGTATATGAATTGATGTTAAATAGTATTGATTGTTGATTATGGCAGTAAATCGTATGATTACTCTGTGTTGAATGTGTTTAACTTGTTTTGAATGCATGTGATTAATTGTGAGTGAGAATGTTGTTATTCCGTGTAGTATCACCTACATAGTAGTGAGTGAAAAGTGGTGCTACACATATGGGCCAAGAACTAGTGAAAATTTGGGCATATTCACTGTTACAAACTATGGTTTGAGCGAATTCAGGGGAAAATAATGGACAACCAGAAAAAATTCCTCAAATTCATGTGAAAATTTGAGATTTACTTACCTATAAAATGTCTAAGATGTTTAATGGAATCAATCAGACCGATTGCAAAGTTAGATTCGACCTGTAAGGTCATGTTTCACATTTTAATGGTTGGTGCAACATTGGGCAGAGTTTAACAAATAAACCGTTGAGATCGCATTTGATCTCAAGATCAACGAATCGGATTCATTTTAATAAATTTAATAAATTATAATGTTTTCTAAGTTTGGAAAGGTTACTAGTTCAACGATCAAGATTCATTTTCAATGGTTGTGAAAATGAGTCATATAGACGATATGCATTCATTATCATTTGTTGGCAGGTTGGAGCATTATCGATGGAAGCTATCATTTTTGAGTTGGATATTCATGGCCCAAATTCACCTGGGATTTGGTTGAAATTTCTAAGTGTTGAAGTTCACCAAGAAAAACCTCATATGTTCTATGGTTGGATCGACAAGTTTGGTGAAGAGTTGACTCAACCAAAATAAATATTCGATTTCCAATAACCGATGATTGAGGATCAACAAGATTTGGTTAAATTTTCATGCATACAAAATAAATCTTTGATCGTTGATGGTCGATGGTCAGTTGTCAGAAGGATTAGTATGATGTTCAACCCTTCCAAGAGAAACTATCAATGGTTGATGAAGGAAGGAGGAGGATGTTGTGTTATGCCACGTCAAAAACAATGTGTCATGCCACATAAGACAATTTGATGCCTCAAGATGATGTGTAATTCCATGTCATCATCTATGTGTCATTCCATGTTACCATAGTTTCCAAGTCAGACAAGAGATGGTCGATATTCGATGGTCGGGGTTTGGAAAAATTGTAACTAAGCTAGTCTTCAAAGGAATTCTCTGATGAACGATCGTCGATGATCGAGGATCGAAAAGATTCATGGAAACTTTTGTTTAGCAAAGAAAAGTGGTCGATGGTCGATGATCATGCATTAGGGAGGTCGGTGAGAAAGTTTGGTTTACAAAAAAAAGTCGTTGATCGTTGATCCTTGATAGAGAGTATATGAACAATCTAAATTTATTTTGATTTCATATCAATGGTGTAGATTAAAGGGTTTTTATAATAGGAAAATAGTCAAATTTCTGTGATTTGTTTTGGTTTTTGAAGGTCATGAACTTGCGGGGCGATTTTGAGGCCCTAAACGACATTTTTAGGCAATCAAAACCCATAGAATAGAGTGTGCCAAGCTAAAATCTCCATCTTTGCAACTAAAATAAAAGAACCCTGAGAGATCTATCCAATGAGCTACTCGAGGTGAAAAACATAGCTCATATGAGAAATATACAACATAAATAGTAAAGGTAAAATTTTGACACCAGTTTACTTTCATAGGGCATAACTCCTTACTCAAAAGTTTGTTTTAGGCACAATGGTAGTGCATGGAAATCTTATGAACCATAGAAGACATCCATGGAGCCAGATTTGGGATCTGTGTATGTAATAATGTGCACGAAGATAAATAAGACACATGTAGCATACAAGGATAAATTGGGAAAACCAATCAAAACTACTTCAGACAATAACTTTCAACTCAGAGCTTGGATCTAAACAAACGAATAGTTTTTGGAAATTCCTTGAGGAGGAGAAGATATAAATTCACCCATAATTTTGAATTGCACACTAAAATTTTCTCAGAAAGTAATAAAGTGGAAATTGCAACATGAGAATGTTGTAACTTTCCAATCATAACTCAGAATGAGGCATGAGCATAGCCATTGGAGAGATATTTTGGAGAAGAACGTTTTTAAGGAATTTTTATTTTGACTTGGTGAATTTTGTTCTTCATAATTTATGTGATGAATAACCTGTAATCTAATTAATAAATATTTTGCAATATATTTAATTCTAATAGAAATTATTGCATGCACATTCTTGCATAATTAGAGATACAGTAAAGAACACTTTAGTTCCTATATGATAACTAGAGATATGAAGGATCCACAAGGGTCTTATAGACACACAGAAGAGATCATAGGTATGCATGTCAACATGGGAAATGTTGAGACAAATTATAATGGAAGAAGAGATTGGAAGGAGCCTGTAACTATGAGAATCATGCAAAGAGAAGTGCAGAGCTGTAGGAAAAATAATGAAAAGATCATGAAAGATCAATATGAGATACTACAAATCCTAAATATGATACAAAATTAAGTCAACAAATATTTGGTCACAAAGAAGGAAGTTAGTGCAAGGCAAGTGGAAGTATTTAGATATCATGATAGGAGGGATGATCATAAATGATTTAGACAGTAAAGGAGTGCTAGTAGGCATCATCATAATCATTCGTAGGGTAGTTGAATAGAAGATAATATGCATGTTCATGTTCAAAAAGCATCTCAAGTATTTCTAATGTCTGACATCAAAGGAGAATACATGGGTTAGATATCTTGCAAGGGGAGCTGAGGAAGCTCAAGCCATCATCTTTTTATGCAGAGAACAAGAAATGAGAAGATGGAGAAGCCTGGTTGTTGGGAATGAGGAAATATTTCCAGTTACATGATTACACATCAAATACAAAAGAATTAATTTCATCCTACCAGATTCAAGGAAATGCATATAATTGGTGGGATAAGATGAAGAAGGTTAAGCACCTTCATGAGAAGAAAATTTATTGGAAGTAGTTCAAGAAATATTTTCAACAGTAGTACTTTTTGGAACAATATTATGACCGGAATATTAAATATTTATTTGAAATCAAACTTTGGAACATGACCCTGGATGAATATGAAAGGAAATTCTTGGAACTTCACAGGTATGTGAGTTTTATCAAAGATGAGAAGGTCAAAATTCATATGTTTCTGAGTGGAATGCCATCCTTCTACAAGGATAAAATTTATTTTGACAATCCCAGGAATTTAGAGGAAGCCATAAGAAAGGCTAAGTATTTGTATGAGAAGAACAAAGGAAGAGCAACTTTCCAAAATGCCTGGGATGAAAAGAAGAAAGGAAATATGGATCAAAGGAAGAAATGGTTCAAGGCACCTTTAATTAAGAATAGATATCAAGCATATCAACTAGGGTATCCATATCAAGGTTATTAGAAGATGACATATTCTTTTGGAAGGAGGCCAAGACAACAACCCATAAAGTGTTGGGTATGTTAAGTAGATCACATGAATAAGGATTTTCCTCATAGGGGAGATCAAATTAAGACTATGCATAACATCAAGAAAGAAGAGATAATGGATGACATGGAAAGAAGCAATCCAAGGATCTATGCAACCTTGGACAATAGACAAACATATTATCAATCCCACATGATTGAAGTGGAAAGTAAGATTGATAATCAACCCATAGCTATTTTTATTTATTTTGTAGCTATTAATAGCTATATAGTTCAAAATCTAGTTGAAATATTTAAATTGAAGAAATGTAAGCATGAAAAGTATTGGTTAGTTCAACTAGCTACTAGAACCAAAAGAAGAATAAATGAGCTTGTTAAAGAATACTCTATAAACATGAATGGAATCAAAACTAAGTCATATTTGAACAACATATCACTTGGGTCTTCTGAATTCCTAATTCGTATGGATTTGATAGAAAAACATTGTGTTGTATTAGATTGTTATAAAAAGGCATTTACACGTCTTGATGAGGAAGGAAATTCAAAGACAATGTAAGGTATTCCAAGGCCTATATGTTTCTAAGATATTTCAGCATTGCAACTGAAAATAAGATTTAGAAAAGGGTGTCGGATATATGCATCCCATATGGAAGAGCCAATGAAGGATGGTGAGACAAGTCCTTAAGACTATCCCTTCTTGAAAAAGTATGAATATAAGTTTGGGTAGTTTCTAGGATTGCCACCATAGAGGGATATATATTTCTCTATTGACTTAAGTCCTGGAGATTCCTGAGTGTCTAAAAATCCCTATGGAATGAGCACACTAGAGCTAATGCAGTTGCAAGTGCAGCTAGAAGAATTTTTTATGAAGAGGTACATACACCCAAGTGTTTCTCCTTGTGGATATCGATTTAGTTTTTTCAAGAAAAGCGATGGAACGTTCAGGTTATGTATTGACTCCAGACAACTAAACATGGTTATAGTAAAGAATAAATATCCTTTTCCAATGATTGATGATATTTTTGTTCAGCTGAAAGGAGAAAATATATTCTCCAATATTGAGGTCAAGATATCATCAAGTGAGAATCATAGAAGAAGACACTAGAAAAATAACCTTTAGGACAAGGTATGGACACTATGAATTTGTAGTGGTTCATTTTGAGTTGACATATGCACCCACTACATTTATGTGTCTAATGAATGGGGTGTTCAAATATTTTCTAGACAAGTTTGTCATTGTATTATCGGATGATATTCTTATATATTCCATGACAGAGGAGGAGCATGAGAAACATTTGAGGATGGTGCTACAAGTGTTGAGAGAGCAACAATTGTATGCCAAATTGACTAAATGCACCTTTTATCAAAATCATATCCATTATTTGGGTCACATTGTTTTAGAAGATGGAATAGAAATGGACTCAAAAAATATTGAAGAATTCAAAATGTTGTCAGTGCCAACAAACATTTCAGAGGTTAGATCGGTTATGGGTCTAGTTGGTTCCTACAGGAGATTCATTACAATATTCTCCAAGATTTCACACCTGAAACACATCGGAACCCTAAGTACCTTTTTAAGGGATCAGACATAATAATTCATCTTTTCTCAATCATATTGAATCATCTTCCCAATATCTCTGTCATATTCCTCTCGTCAAGAGCTTTCCAATGACTATTACCATTCTCAAATCTAAGCTCTAGATTGGCAGTTATGATTTTTCAAATTTCTTCAGGAATAATTTGTCAAAGTCCATGTGGCACCCACATGGGTTCACCTCATTTGTACCATCCCACCTAGCATGGACTCGACAAAGGTTGTCATCATTTAGTGATGACATGGCCACTGGAGGGGAGGTTACATGGAATGTTCCCTGCACCTTTGCGATCACCAGGCCTTTGACCCTTCATCCTTCCTGTCTATGTCTAAAAAATTCTCGGAGTCTCGAAGTCTCGAAGTTCCCTAGAACTCCTGCATATATGGTGGAGATAAATCCACCATTAAATCCAACTACTTAGATTCTCCCTCATTTGACACACATGCTTAAGGGATTTTGATGTTCGATGCTCCAGCACTAAACGCCCTTTTCTCTAATTGCATATCTTTCGGAGTCTCGAGACCTCAGAATCCTACCACGTGGCTCCAGCCTTCGGCCCTATTAGAGTATACGTTCTAACACCCTAATCCTCCCAGAGTTCCGAACTCCCAAATTGTCGGAGTCCCATTATCCATTAGGTTAAGAAACTACGTACCAGGGGGTGACATGCATAAAATAATAGAGAAGACATGTTTCCCTATCAATGGGAGACATGTGTCACGTTTCAATTGGCATATAATATATGTAAAAATCATGAATCGGGATGATAAGTGGCATTCCAAACATGGTTCCATGTCACCCTAGGTGACGTCAATGTGCCACATCACTTTGAACTGAAAACCTCCAAGAGCCTCTAACCTCTCCTACCTATGAAATCGACCGGACTTACCAACTTCGAACTGTCGCCAAAAACCTCCCAATACACTTTTATCCCATGGTCAAGACATGTCCACATAGCTCTAGAGGCTACACTACTAAGTCTTATCCAAAATTTGGTTAAGGCCATGAGCATGAGCCCATGGTTACTTAGACGATTGGCTTGAAGGAAGCGCCTTCCATTCACAATACTCAAGTTTTCAAACAGGGAAATGAAATTCGAGGGATTGACTGGACCCAAATGGTCTTATAGAGTTTATCCCAACTCTTTACTTGTGGGATTGATCTCTGAGCAGTCCCTTTGAGGAATTCTTTAACCAATACAAAGGCTAAAGATTTATGTCCCAAATTCATTTAGAGCCCCATTATTGATAATTTTCCTTTTCTAGGTAGAAGTAAGCACAGAACCATGGACAGGGGACAATGATCAAAATCTACCTCAACATATTGGGTCAGCTAGACCACTAGAGTCACAATTATCTAACATCCAAACAAGATACAATAATATACCATCACCCCTATATATCAAGGATGTATTTGTATAGAGAAAATATAAGCATACAATCATAAGTTTTAAATTTAAGTCTAGAGAGTCTATGGAATAATTATCTATTACAGTCGATCACCAACCAACTGACTATGGGTGTTCGCCTTTCCACCCAACCATAGGCTGAAAGGCATTCATTCTTAGCGCTCTGGCCATCCCCATTCCAAGACATGATATCACTAGGGAAATTTTTCAATTTCTCAGAGATCCTTTCTCTATCACATCCTCTACGAGTTTTATCAGATGCTCCCTCAGCATCAAGCTCACGACCCTCTTCTTAGGTCATGTTTTCTGAAAAATCTTCGATATCCTTTCTCATGTTCTCTCCCTTTAACCAGAACAAATTAATCGTTTAGTTATTTTCTTTTAGATGGAGAGCCTCTCGTGATCTTCCTCTTTATGAATGGTATATTTCTTCTCTTGCACTCCCTCTCTATTTCTCCCTAGGAAGGTTCTAGACCTGTCTCGTTCCTTCATTCAGAAGAAACTCAGGTCAGTCTAGGCCTGCAGGAAAACTGCACTATGTGGTACTTCTTGCTGACATTTTTATGTCTCCTCATCCAGACTCTCCATGCTTCCATTCATGGGGGTAGTTGATTGTTCAACCACCAGTCCTTATTTCATTAACTGATTTTTCCTTGGGATTAGGATGAGACTTATTATTTCCACAAAGAGAATTTGAGATATTTTGACATAATGAACCCTCTCTATAGTTTCCTTCCTCTTTCCTCTAGTGATATCATGACCAATACTTCAAGTATTCACCCCCACAGTATTTTTTTTGAAATATATACAATAATACATTTACATTGTTCACATTCCATAACATGGTGATCATAATTAATGTTTGATTAAAATTTGGGGGAAACAGGCATATTACAATCCCCTCCCCTTTAAAAGGGAACATCGTCCTCGATTTTCTTTCTTAGTAACACTTGTCATGACTTTGTAATTTAGCTACTTCAGAAATATTCATCCTCTTTTTTGGTTAGGCCCTTTCCAAACCCTTGGCCTTTGTTACCTTCCTTCAAAAATATTGGAAGATAAGCATATTAATCACAATTTTATGCAAAAATGTTTTATTGTTCTGCAAAATTCAAGAGGAAAAATTTCATAAACTAGCACAATACTTATCTGTGCAGTTCGTGGATTTGAATCCATATGGATGTCTTGTTACCTTAGATCACTATTTTTCCTTGACATACCCATTGTGTGCATGATCCCAATCAATAGTTTATAAGAATTATCATAGTCTCCTCTTCCTTTCGGTCACTCACCCTCCAGGCCCCAACTCAGGCATCCCCTTCTCTATTATACAGTCCCTCAATCAATCCATCTTTACTTTACAATTATTTCTTTCACATGAAGAGTTATAAAGACTTCATTAATCCTTACAGTCGAGGCTTCCCTCCATCTTGTGTTACCACAAGACAACGTATTCTAGGGCAATCATGGCTTACCATAGGGTCCTCCTGTCTCAAAAATATCATTTTTCATGCTTTCCATCTCGATAGCCTTCACCTTTCCTTCCTAGATATAAATTTTTCATCTCACACGTATCACAAGTATACAGAAATTATGAGATATTATCATCAATTTCAAATTCATAATTTTCTGGCAAATTTGTCACCCATAAATTTCCAAATTGCACATTTATTTTCAGATTTGTTCCACACAGGAACCCTATTCACAAGTATGGGACTTTCCTTCCTAGAACATTTTAGCTCACCAGGAATTTGGTCTTCCTTATGGGCTTACAACACTACCATATCCAAGACCCTTTTCTTGCTGCAATTTCAACATTTCTCACCAAACAAATTGTTAGTTTTCATGCACATTGTATTTTCAAAACTATGCATACTAATAGTCCAAGTCATTTTCACCTTTTCAAGGGTACAAAACAAAAGGAAATATCATTATTTATGTATGTATCCTTTCAACATACCAAATTTTCCAAATGCAATTCAAATATAAGTTGACTTTAATCAGTGTGCCAATATTCATGGACACATCCATACCCATTATACTCTTACGTTGGGTTCAAGTTTTCCATACTTATGACAAGCACCTTTCTATGGTGTGTTGAAGCTCAACCAACCTTTTCACCATTGTTTTAATCATTCTCACTCACTCTTACAGTGGGACTATGCTTCCCACTACAGGTTGATCATGATCCCAAATCATCACATATGAAACTAAAACTTTCTCTTGAATGCACCCAAGCATTTTTCCTTCATTAGTAACCAGGATGCCAACACTCATGGCCACCCAAAATTATATTTTCTTTAACACCTCTACAATTCAAGTAGTTTCTTGGAAGGTCCTCCTCTCTTAATGGGCAATCCATTGTCTACCCTCTTATGCAATTCCTCAATGCATTCCATGCAGTGTGCTAACTATTAGCACCTCTATTCCCAATCTCCTTAGATTGGTCATTGTACCCATGGTACTCCTTACTCATGCATTTTCCTGTAAGGATGATAACTCATCCTTGAATGGCATAGACTTCCTCTCTCTATTATTCGGGTTATTTTCCTGAATCATACCCTACTTGGGTATCAATGGCATCCAAAAACCACTCAACTTCAATTATATATCATTGAAATAATGAAATATTTCATAGGGGATTCTTACCCAATCCCTTCATACCTTATGCCTTATAGGAATGGAAACTTTTATACATGTTCGACATTTCAGCACCCTCTCTGATATTTCCTCATAAGTGGTTCTTTATGGGGACTTTTAAAGTCCCTTCAACAAATTTCAACAACAACCTTCTCATATTCATCCTCTGCTTGAGGTTCCATCATTGGTAACTGTCTTTCCCAACAGTTTCAATTTATTTTCTACACATGACATGTATCACAAATACATTAGTCATCATGTAAAATAAATATGCATGTATCATAGCATTCAAATAAATAAAACATTTTCATATATGTCCCAGCATATGTTTATGTACTTCTTCACACTATTCCTAATGTTTTCATGAGTGCAACACAAACAATTCTCAATTGTTTCTACAGTCATACAACCATCATCATTATGGTGTCAAAACATTTAATTTCATCAACACACCAATTTCTCATCCCATAGAAAACATAATATACATCAAGAAAGGAGTTAAGGGCTCTTCCCTTTTCCAACTCCTTCTACACATCCTGTGACTTTCAGTCCATCTGAGTTATTCAAATGCCTCAGTGTCTTTACTTAACACGGCTCAACCAATCCTATTCATTTAAACATACTCATTGGTTTATTTTACTTTTACCATTTGTACTTGTTTTCATAGTTGTTCTTTTAAGGACTACAACTATGTTAAGGAATTCATATTTTTTAAGATGAGAAAAGTATTCCTCCTTTTCCTTTTCTTTTCTTTTGCAATTTACTTCTTATTGTGATCTACATGTTCTTTTCCTTGAGAATTCTTAGTTAGGTTCACCTCAACCTTCTTGGAAAATCAAAATGCTACAACAACCAATAACAAACCTTTTGTTCACAATGAATCACGAACCTGTGCATTCTGCACATTACCGTTCAATTATCAGAATGGTCAACATTCATTTGCTAGTCTTCCACTCATACATTTTGTTTTAGAATGTAATCCAAGATTCTTATATATATATATATATATATATATATATATATATATATATATATATATATATATATACTTTCAACCCACTTCCCAATTCTCAGTAGTCATTAAGGTTGTGACTTTGTTCTCCTGACAGAGTCTTCACACAGTTCCTCCACAGAAAACTCCTTTGGCATACAACTTCCTTATTGCATATCCATACTATATTTGATGGCCTCAACCTTGACTTAGCTTCATCTATTTATCAAATATTCCATAATGAATATAAACATGCACCTTTGTTATACATCCAACTTATTTATCCACACATATTCCTTGTTTTGTAAACTTACATCCATGATGTACTTAACCACATGCATAATCATAAGCTTATTTGTAACAACCATAGGTATATTTCACAACTCATATATATATTTACTTTAAAAATCATTCATTCATATCTATTTGGTCTTAATATTAGTCCTTATATCAAGCAACCTTACGATGCATTACAATTACATCCATGCAGTCAGGCATAAATAAACACAACTAAACATTCATCATGCAAGATCATTACTTGCACCTTGTCCATGTCACTCATACACATGGACATATCAGACTTCCAGATCCTCCTCCCAAGGATCTTTCTACCATTTTTATGGGAAGTCTCATAGAGACACTCAACACTGAGCTTCCCTCTTAGTTGAGAGCTTGCAGTCATATTATTATTTTAAGCATGTGTACACATATTTGTATATATGTAGGTGCATTGCTTGCACCTTTTTACCCCATTCATTCACATTGATATTTTAGTTTTAATATTAGTTTTCTTTAGTGAGAGATTAAATTCAATCATATGACTTGTCTCACAGTCATAACTCATATTGATGTTGCCCTCTATGCATGGAAATAACCAACAAGGGTCACCTTTTACCTTTCTACTACAAAAAACTTCCATAATTCAAAATTCCTATGGGTAGTTATTGTATCACTCAAGGTAGTAAGATAACCACTTCTAGTCTCTTCTTCATGCCTCAATTCATTCTTGGTCAACAATTCTCTACAAGGGAATGTTTTCCTAAACTCCCTCTTATAGATATCTGAGTATACCAAGCCATACCCATATGGATACCATCAACCTATGGATGTCAATATGATCAACTAGTCATCGAAAGGTATTTTGAAACCTCCTTAATCAGACCTTGCATTGGTCTCTCATTAATCCTTACAATCCTATCTTATTAAGGTAATAGGCTGCAACATTATCAACATTTCATTCTTGCTATTAAATCCTACTGACATAAGGTCATTTTGATCTAAAAGGTCCATTAGTAGACCATACCTTACAGCACACCATAGGTTATAACATGCCTAATTTGCATGTTCAATATTTTTCCATGTGCATTCTAGGATATCCTTTTTCACCAATCATTTCACCTATGTATGCAGTGCAGATATATTCCATTTGCTTACATCTTTGCATTATTATGAATATACATGCCATTGATTTAACATGGCTATACATTCCATTAGCACAACCATGAGATTTTAAACTTGCTTGTGTCACCTCATTTCTTCCATGAGGGTTGTCCTCAACCCATAAGACTCATTTTATTTTACAAAGAGATATTACCCTAGTAGGAAGTTTTTCAGTTATAACGGGTCAAGTAGGTTGATCTCACCTATTCCAATGAGGCCTCTAGACATGGAGGATTGTTCTCCCAATTCCAAATCCTTCATTTAATCAACACTTTTAATTAATAGAGGCTTCACAAGCCCACTTTTTAGGAAATTCCTGCCACCTATTCAGTCCATTTTCCTTGTGGACTCAAGTACTTCTTAAAACAGGTTTATGCCATTTGCATACAAGTTTTATTATTAATTCCCCTCAACATAATCCCAATTTTGTAGGATTGGCTATCATTTCTCCAAAAGAAGTGATAGGCTTATTTTGCCACAATCTAGAATGATTCAATCTTGTTGGGTAAAATCCCAACTGAATTTTAATATGCATCCTTCTCCTTAAGGAACTTATGCATATAATATATGTATGGAAATAATACTCTCAACATGCTTATATTAGCCTTGGTAAACTAGTCTTTTGACTATTCCCCAGCCCATCCATGTCTTTGTTTGAATCATGCTCTACTAGATAGGATAAGGCAGGGTTCCCTCTCCCTTAAAGTTCTCTAAGAAATAAAAATAATCACTATCCTCTTTCGTAAGCCCAATCAGTCCAAGTGTTGTTTCCCGCTTTGATACCACTTTGTAACACATATGACCCCTAAGTACCTTTTTAAGGGATGGGGCATAAGAATTTTTATTTTCTCAATCATCTTGAATCATCTTCCCGATATCTTCGTCATCTTCTGCTCGTCAAGAGATTTCCAACGAATGTTACCATGCTCAAATCCGAGCTCTAGATTGACAGTTATTCCCTTCCGAAGTTATTTAGGAATCATCGGTCAAGGGCCATGTGGCACCCACGTGGGTTCACTTCTTTCGTACCATCCCACCTGGAATGTAATCTACCAAGGTTGTCATCCTTTAGCGATGACATGGCCACTAGAGGGGTGGTTATAGGGAATGTTCCCTGTGCCTTTGCGATCATTGGGAATTTGACCGTTCATCCTTCCTGTCCATGTCTGAAACATTCTCGGAGTCCCGAAGTCCCAGATTTCCCTAGAACTCCTGCATCTATGGTGGAGATAAATCCATTGTTAAATCCAATGACAAAGATCACCCTCATTCGACACATAGGATTAGGGGATTTCGGTGTTCGACACTTTGGCACTAAACACCCTTTTCTCTACTCGCATATCCATCGGAGTCCGAAGACCCCAAAATATTTCCACGTGGCTCTAGCCCTTAGCCCTATTGGAGCATACGTTCTAACACCTTAAGCCTCCCAGAGTTTTGAACTCTCGAGTCCCAAAGCTTCCTCGGATCGACGATCCTCGTCGGTTTGTGAATTCGGTGAACGACATTACTCGCAAAGGGAACAACAATTGCAACCCCGGGAACAATAGTTGTTACATTCGAATGAACGACACTACCCATAAAGGGAACAAAAATCGCAACAAAGGGAACGATAGTTGTTACGTTCGAATGAACGACATTACCTGCAAAGGGAACAAAAATCGCAACAAAGGGAATGACAATTGTTACGTTCGAATGAATGGAATTAACCGCAAATGGCTTGCATGAATAATTGTTTTTCTAGCGAATCTAGGATTGATTAGTCATCAACTAAATTCATTTCACAATTTTACAGGTGGGTTCATTCAATGATCATGGGGGGTAACATATATCAGATTGTTTACGGTGTCATGCATTCATTTCTATTTACTATAGTCACATCCGCGCATTGTTTTAGTGCAATCGTCTGACTTTTACTGCGAAACATGACATATTCATCTCCTGTATAAAAATAAGGTTTATATTCAATGGATTTTTCAAAGTTCAACAAGAGCAATTTGGATTTTGAATTTGAAAGATATGTAACAATTATAAATAAAGAACACAAAAGAGTGCTAATTATATTCTCATTACAGTCATATTTTAACCCCTTTCTAGTCTTTGTTCTCCAAAGCTCTTTATAGTGACTTCCCTAGAAAGTAAAAACTTAAAAAACTCAATCAAATCTTCAAAGAAAAATATATACAGTATGTACAGTGATGGAAAAACAACAATTTCATGGAGCTGAAGCTGCTGGGTTACCTTCTCATCCATCTAAAATATGAAGAGTAGGATCATTACTTACTTCTTGGAAAAATGATTCTTTTGAAAGCTGTTGATGGTAGAGCCGTAGCGGATGTCCATTTACTAGAAAAGGAGAACCAGACCCGTCGATGGTAACTAAAGTGATATTTCCATTATCATGGACTTCCTTGATTTCATATGGTCCAAGCCACCTTGTTTTCAACTTCCCAGGGAAATCCTGAAATCTGGAATCATAAAGAAGCGCCCAATCACCTTTCTGAAATGATTTATTCTTGATATGCATGTCGTTCCACCTAGATCTCTACTACTGAATAACAGTGGTGCATTGAAGGGAAAACAAGCATGCTTCATATAACTCATTGAGTTGTTGTAAGTGTTGCATGTGTGCTTCTGTAAGATCCAGTCCAATTTCCTGGTCCATTTTTAGAGTCTTGATCTCAAATTCAATTGGAAAGATTGGCTTTTTTCCAAATACTAGGTGATGAGGAGAGTATCTAGTAGTTTTATGCCATGTTGTGTGATAGGACCATAAGGCATTTGGAAGCTCAGCTACCCAATTTTGACGGTTTGTTGAGACTGTTTTTGTCAAGATTTCCTCCAAGATTTTATTGGCACTTTCCACTTGTCCATTTTCCTAGGGGTGGTATGGGGAGGTAACCCTATGTTTAATGTGATAATTGCGCAGAGTGGTCGAGATTTTATGTGTTGTAAATTGCAACCCTACATGCGTGATTACTTCCTTGGGTAATCCATAGCGTACAAATAGTTCAAAAATAAATTTAATGACTACTTCCTCAGTTGCGTTTGGCAAAGCTACTACTTCTACCCACTTGGTCATATAGTCTGTTGGAACTTATATATAATATTTTTGGTTTGATTTTGGGTTAAAGGGGCCAACAAAATCTAGTTCCTATCTCTCAAAAGGTTCCACCACCACTTGTGGTTGTAGGGGCATTTCATTAGCCTAGCCTGGTCGGCCCATCCTATGACAACTATCATAGGCCTGGACATACTTCTTTGCATCTTTAAATATCGAGGGCCAATAATAACACATCTGTAAAACCTTATGCCCAGTCATGCGGTCTGCAAAGTGTCTGCCACAGGGCTCATCATGACACGCCTTCAAGACATCATGAATTTCATCCTCTCTGATACATCTTCAGATCTGAAGATCAAAACCTCTGTGGAAAATATATCCATCAATATAGGTGAGCCGTGCACTATGTTGAACAATTAATTTATTTTCTCTTGATGACAGGTGTGCTGAAAATTTCCCAACTACTAGATAATTCATCACATCAGCATACCAAGGCATATTAATAGTCACAATGAACAAATGTTCATATGGAAATTGGTCTTCAACTATCAAAGAGTTATCTGTCTTGGGAATACAAGACAAAAAATCTGCAACAAGATTTTCTCTTCCCTGTCGATCCTTAATGGTAATGTTGAATTCTTGCAACAACAACAACCAGTGAGTAACCCATCCATTAGTAATTGTTTTTTTGGCTAAATATCTAATGGCAGAGTGATCAGTAAACAGAAACACTGGATATCCTGTTATGTAATGTTGAAATTTATTAATAGCATGTATAACAACTAAAAATTATTTTTATTTTACTGTGTAATTTAATTCAGTAGGGGTAAGATTTTTGCTAATAAATTAAATAATGTAAGGCTTCTTGTCTTATTCATGTCCAAGGACAGTTCCTATATTGACATCCAATGCATCTGAAGAGATGTGAAATGGTAACTTCCAGTTTGGTCCTTTCAGAACCGGTGCTATTGAAATTAACCTTTTAAGCTCTGCAAATGCAACATCACACTTATCAGACCACTAAAATTCCACATAAACAGTTAAATCATGTAAAGGTGTCGCTATTCTTGAAAACTTTTCTCTAAATCTGCCATAGTATCCTGCACAACCAAGGAAACTGCATACCTCGGTCTGTGTACGGGGTGTAGGTAATTTAAGGATTACCTCTATCTCTGTTGGGTCTACCTTGATTCCATTTGCAGAAACATAGTGTCCTAGTACCACACCTCCAGTCATCATCATATGAAATTTATCATGACTCAAACATATCCTAGTAGCAATGCATTTCTCCAGTACCTTCTCTAGATTTCTTAAATCCTGATCAAAGTTAGTGCCATAAGGGGTAAAATCGTCCATGTAAACTTCGAGTCATTCATTAATTAAATAAAAAAATATGCTCAAAATAGCTCTTTGGAATGTAGCCGGAGCATTAAATAACCCAAAGGGAAATAATCGATATGTGAAGGTACCCCAAGGAAATGTAAATGTAGTTTTATCTCAGTCTTTCGGAGCAATATGAATCTGATTATAACTTCTAAAGCCATCTAGGAAAGAGAAAAATTGCTTCCCTGCTAAAGTATCAAGGACCTGATCTATAAAAGGTAGGGAAAAATGGTCCTTTTGGGTAGCTTTATTGAGTTCTTTGTAGTCTACACAGATTATCCACTTACTGTTCTTTTTGGGGACGATTACCAGTGGGGAGACCCACTGGCTATCTGAAATAGGATATATGAAATCTACATCCAACAGTTTCTGTAATTCTTCTTTGACAATGTCCCTGAGATGAGGGTTTAATCTTCGTTGGGGTTGTCGGATGGGTCAGGTATCTTTTTCTATATAGATATGATGTGTACATAGTTGGGGATCGATGCCCTTCATGTCATAGTATTCCCGGGAAAAATTCTGTTGGTATTTAGAAAGGATCTGGATTAATGTTTGCTATTGTTGGTCATTCAAATTGGTGTTAATATTCAGAAATCTTGTTGGTGCAATTTCAACTGCAATGTTGTTATGGACATAAGTAGTGGGAATGTGTTGCTCCATCAATTCTTCCAAAGGATCTCCCTGTTCTTCATTATCTAAAATGCCTTTTAGCATTTGACATGTTGGGTTACCTAT
The DNA here is from genome assembly GCA_009831015.1 of Picea engelmannii. Lineage (NCBI taxonomy): Eukaryota > Viridiplantae > Streptophyta > Pinopsida > Pinales > Pinaceae > Picea > Picea engelmannii. Next base: position 140,029 of record ML793430.1, on the reverse strand, counting down.
AACTGTTGGGATGTTAATGAAGTTGTTGATCACATCATCTTCTAGTTGTTTTTTGAGCCCAAGATCTTCTTCTAGTGTGAGAGGAGGGCGTATGTTTTCTTTTGGATATCTAGGTGGTTGCAACTACTGGTGTATGACAGAAAAACTTGGTTTAGCTGGAGTATACAAGACAAGGTTCTTTATAGCACTTCCTCTAGAAATTTTCATGTTTCCTATGTGACATCCTATGTATGCATCTGTTGTTGCTAGCCACAGTCTCCCTAATATTGACAGGTGTCCATCTAGTCTACTTCTTGGGTTAATAACTAGAAAATCGGTTGGGTATTCCCAATATTCTACCAACAAGGTTGTGTCATGTAATGTGCCTATTGGTTTAGCCACCAATCTATCATCCAATTCTAACAGAGTTGAAGTTGGTTTGTAGGAGGTGATACCCAAGACATTACAGGTCTCTGTGGTCAAAATATTGATGGCTACCCCCAAATCCACTAGTGTATTTGGGAAAGAGCAGCCCTGTATTTGAATTGTTACCACAGGACTTACTAGGTCTGCATATTTGACTTGCTCCTGTTTTCCTAGAATAAGATCGGATAAGGTTCCTACCACATGAATAGTTGACGGATTCTTAGTTTTCCTTCCAGTCTTTTTCCCACATAATTCTTTAATTGTTTTCTCATAAATAGTAATAGCTTGTAAATCCCGTAGGAACGAGATTTTAATACATATATTTTTTAGTTCCCCGACGATATCAAAATTGGGCTATACAGTTGGTTTAGCTACCATTATCCTTTTAGGAAACGAGGGGGAAGAAATTATATCTTTATCAGGATTTTGTTGCTCGACTGTGTTTTCTCGCTGCTCTGCTTCTTCTGTTATAACCACAGTTGATGGTTTTATTGTTGGTTGTCTATCATTATTGTTCTCCTATTATTGATGAATGCTACTTTCCTTAGAAGAAACTACATGCCTCGACCTTAACTGAAGCTCGTTGCATCCTACAGAGTTTGTTTCACCTTCCAAATTATCGACAATTTGCACGAGATGAACTGGTTTGTTATTAGGATTCAGGTTGGGTTGCGCTGGTAGTTGGGGGCGTATTTGAGGTTGGGGATTTTGGGGAAATTGAAGTGGAGGTTGTAAAGTGGGATGAGCTTGAGAAACCATTCCCATAGGTTGATTGGTCAGTCCCATGGGGCATTTCCAGTTTTGAGTCTAATTGGGGGCTTGGGCAACTGTGTTAGTCCACTATGAAGGATAGGGACTATTATTTGAATTTTGCAAAAACATGGTAGAGTACTGCAAGTTAGGCCAAGTAAGAGTGCTAACCGGTTTATTTGGCCAAGGTGTAGTAGGATATTGTTGGGACTTCTAGGTGGGGTTAACAAATGGTTGGACCTGCCATGTATTTCCAGGATTATGTTGTTGATTATATTGTCTAGGAAATAAAGAAGAAGGATATTGTAGCATGCTTGGGGGATGAGCCTGCGATTGACGATGCTGAGCCATCAGATATATTGGTTCTATTTCCTCTTCTGCTTCTTTAAAGACAACCTTTAGTCCTAGAAGTGATGGAAATTTTTCTGTCGCATGGTCTTTGGCATAGATAGCACATGTTTGAACCATGTCCAAGGGACATTCCCTTGGAATATGTTTCTTCCTACACCATGCAAAAAATATAGCCAATGACTATTTTGCTTCCTCTTTTCTCTGTTTAGCCTGCAAAACATCCAATTGCATAGTCAGAGTACCCAAAATGTCATTTTTCAAATTTTCCAAAAGATTACCAATTTCTACTCGGGTGACACTCCCACTAGTAATGTTGCTACTTCTAGTGATGGGACCTGGTATTCCCGATCTGGTTCATGTACTACAGCACGAACACCTGATACACAATTGGACAATTTCATCATACATTTCTTGATAAATATTTCGTTTTCCCATCAAATTTAACGTCTCTACCCACTCATCCTTCATACCTTTTATTAGAGTGGCTTTAAGTACATCACTTGGTAGTGTATCGTAAGGTGATCTTTGCAGGTTATATTGAAATATTTCAATATATTCTTCTAGTGTTTCATTTTCTTTCGCAACCATTTTAAATATTTCATCCTTTAAATCCCTGGTTCTACAATAGTCTTGATATTTTGTAAGGAAGGCTTATTTCATTTTGTCCCATGAATTTATAGTTCCTCCCCCTAGTCACATAAACCATCGTAAATCTTCTCCTTTCAAAGTGGGAGGAAAGAGATTTACTTTTTGGGGTTCGGAGGTAGTCATAGCCTCTACACAGAACATCAAACTTGAATAAGAATGTGTCAGGGTCCTCTGAGATCAATCCATTGAAGGTTGGAAGATGTTGTAGTGGAATGGATTTCATTGGGGCATTAGAAATCAGATCAACTATAGGATATTCCAAAGTGGTAGTCTGGGTCTAGGGTCGCAGTTGGTTTTGTTGTGCCATTTGGTCAAAAATGTGCTAATAAGCTTTAGGGATCTCTTGGTTTGGGTGTTATACTCGGGGTGTTCCACGCTACCTATATCTGGGATTTCAGGTGTTCCTTCTCCTGCCATAATCACAGGAGATCCAAGTTTTGGTGGTTATGGGTTTTCCTTAGCAACTCCACTAGTCTCCCCTTCTCCTTTTCTCAAATTACAAGAATTTCCCTCGCCTAAAGGACTGAAAAGTGGAGTGTGTGTACTTTGGAAACTCCGTTCAGTTCCTTCATTTCTGCTATGAACCTCAGCGTGAGTTGCAATTGGTGAATTTTATGCTTGGGGGACTCGGGTAGAACCTTTTTGAGGTCCAATCGAGGCTTGAGATTCAACCTTTTAGATAATTTCATCTATAAAAGTGCTCCTTCTAGGGGCCACCGACTCCTGGGATTTTGTTGTTTTCGGTAAGAGTTTTTGTTTTTTAGGTTCTTTATTCTTAGTCATACACACTGACACAACTTATATGCACCTATGTAACCTCTATGCATCAGCTGAAAGTAGGCATTGGCACAAGCATTTTACTTGTTTTTTGTGTAGATTCTTACCTTCCATTTTTAATACCTCATCCTTTCAGAGAAGCAACCTATACTATCCTTGACAATCTCCCTGACAACGATGCCAAAATGTTGGGCTCTAAATATTTCCTAAAAACAACCTTAGTCTGACATTAATTTTATCAACCGAGGATTCATCTTTTCTCTCAATATTGTCAGCAAAATCTATGCGGATAAGTTGTAGAGGTTTAAACCGTGTAGATAGTTCAGTTACAACAAATATGGGTTTATGTAAATTACTGTAATAACTAAGTTCTTCACACACTAACTACAAAATCCGAAACTAATAACTAAATCAACAAGAAATATATTCTGAGTAATAACACACCATGAAAAGAAGCATCAATTAATTACCAAACTCATTCATCTATCTAGGAAACAACAATTTAATCTACAAAACGCTAATGAATCAATCTCTCAAGGAACAATGATTAATTAACTTATTTGAAAGGAACAACGATCTATTGAGATTTAAGAAGGAACAAAAAATGTGAACTTAATGAAAGGAACAACAAATGCAACTTAATGGAAGAAACAACAAATGCAAACATAATGAAAATAATCAACAAGCGATAAATTGACAACAATTGGTAGTGGAACAACAATAGATAATTTCCAAATAGAATATCTACTCTCTGCGAATGGAATAACATAATCAATTCATAATAGAAACACCACATTAATGAATCTATTCTAACTATTGAAGGAAATGTCGCATCACATAATTACCACAAAATCGATAAATTATAGATAAGACAATAGCTCTTGTCGACTGGGCCCAGGGTCTTCAGAAGATACTGTTATGAAAAACTCAGTACACGGAAATGGTCATTACTTCCATAATTGATAAGTCATTTACAAATGGGTTGCTATACAGAGTATCAATAATTAAGAGATCGGAATTCTGGTACCCTCTCTCTATCGTTCACTCTTCTTTATATATTACAATAAGACAAGTGAATTAAGCTATCCTAAGGATCGAGAGATCCTTAGGATTGCTTTTACTATTTATGGGGATTTCAAGATAAAAACCAATCTTCCTTGAACCATTTTGTTCCTAATTTCTTTAATCTTCAATAGTCTATGTATTGTCATGATCTTCTCAATTATCCTCTATTAACAACAATTGTCCATTTCTGCATAGAATCAAAGGAATTCAAACCCAAAGTTTAGAATATATCTAATATTATTTAATATTATTTTCAAAATCTTTTTATTCATTTTCTTCCCTAATTACATCAAACTAAGAAAAGTCAGCAAAAAATATATCATAAACCAAAGTAACAAGGAGAATATTTATACCTTTTCTCACCCCAACGCCACCGATATCCACCTGGATCAATCCTCCATCCTTAGGAAGAAATGGTCTCCATTGCGTTGGGTTCTCGGGGGAGGGGGAAAAGCATTTTCTGAATCTGCATCTTGATGAGGTTCTTGCCTTGTTGGAGAAGTTGTGTTGCTTAGCTTGTTGAAGGTTTTCACGAACCTATGGCTGGAAGGGTTGGAAAGTTTTAACCAATATGGATACATGAGATGCCTGTGTGCAGAAGGAATCTTTACACTTTGTTTCAATATTGTCAACATTCTTCTGTTGGATAGAAGGTGTTGAGGTTTTCGTGGTTGTAGTGTCCTTTTGTTCACCTTTTGAACGGATTGTGAACAAGCTGAATTTTGTAGTATGAGATACTACCTTGCGACACTGCTTACGTGGGATGGTAGTCAGAATTACCTATGGTATCCTGTAGATATGACCTCCCAGAGTAACAATGACACTACGGGGTCAAAACTCATAAATAAGATGGTGCTTCCACATATATGGTTGTCCCAAGAGAAAATCGCAGACATCCAGTGGGTCAACATCACATAATAACTCATCCTTGAAGGGATGGATGTCGTATGAAAAATGAAACTGCTAGCTGACATGAAGATATCAACCTTGGAGAAGCCACCCAATGTTTTATGGTTACAGGTGTGGTGTTGTCGAAAATCCAAACTATTTGACGACCTCTGCTAAGATGAGGTTCTTCTGACTTCCGCTATCAACAATAAAATGTAGCGGGGTCCCCTTCACCCACATCTGTGAATGAAAACGGAGCTCCCCCTCTTCAGGATATGTTGGTTCTTCTGGTTGAATTGTTGTGGTCACAACAATAGCAGTGGGATCTATGTTGATGATCTGTCTTTTACTAGTATTTTTAGAATCATATTTTGAATCAGGGTTCGACTCCTTGTCTTTGATCTTGGCCACCAATGATTGTTTTGAGCGACATTCATCAGTGTTTTGGCAGGGGATTTTGTGGAAAACACACCATTTTCCATTGTCCTTCTTTGTATTCCCATGACCCTTCTTTTCCTATGGCTTGGACTGGCTTTCACGATGTTGTTTTCTAGGGCCATCTTTATCATATTTTGGTTGTTGTGGATTTGGAGACCCGAACTCTCATTTGTTATGGTGCTTAAACTTCTGCTCCATTTCAACAACATATCGATAAGCAGAACCGAGTGATGAGATGTCTAAAAAATCCATTTCAATTTGGATGTATCTATCTAGAGCCCCACAGTATTTCAGAACCAAATGTCGTTCAGAGTCTTTGATACCCAGCTTGGTGCGCGAGGTATGAAAGGTATTGGTGAACTCTGGAACTGCTTGACCCCTTTCTTCCCACATTGTGGTCCATTTCATGTAAGGGTCCTCATAGTTTTCAACATGGTAATACTTGAGACCCAAATTGCTATACTCAGACCTCGTCGGGGATATGCAGTGAAAAACGATCAAGCGCCTCCTGCTCTGATACCACTGATTTTGATTATTTTCAGCATGAAATGAGAGAGGAGATATAGTAAAGAAATATACAAAGATATCTCCAATATCCAATAATATAACAAAAATGTATCAGAGATACAACCATATACACAAATATGGACACATAGATACAGTAACACACAATTTTCTATTCATGAGTGAAAATATACAAAGATTGTAAAAATATAGAGTGAAAGACTCGCTAGAATGGTGGCAACTTATCTATGAGAAGAGATGTGTTCGCTAATCGCATTCTCAAGAAGATTATTTTAAAATGAGGCTCCAAAGAACTTTTTTTATCATAAATAAAATCCAAAACCCTAACCCCGGAAGATGAAAATCCAATAGTTTTGTGGACCTCGTTTTGGGTAGTTTGGTGTATCAACTTCCCGGGGGTGTAACTTTGGCATACGATCTCCATTTGAGGCTCATGATAAAATTTTTGAAAGGTATCTTAGAGGAGATTCATTTTGGGGGATGAATGATAGCCTTTGACTATAATTGGGAATATTGATCACGAAAAGCCTTCATTTAGGCCCTCAAAATGCCCACAGAAGTAAAAAACTGCTAAAAATAGTAAATTGCCAAAATTGCCAGAAAATTGTTTTGAGCCATTTGGAAAAGGTGGATGGCCACCGATATCCACCTAGATCAGTAGTGGTGGAAAAGAGACCAATATTTCATAAAATTATATGTAATAAATTGTTAGGCTACATTATCTTCCTCAAGCAATAGTATCAGATCGATATCCCAAGTTCACTTCCAATTTTTGGAAAGGGTTGTTTAAAGTGTTTGGGACCAATATAAATTTTAGTACATCATATCAACCAGAGTTAGATGGGTAGAAAAAGACAATTAATCATCTAATTGAAGATATGTTGAGAATGTATGCAATAGACAAGCCTTCTAGGTGGGAGGACTTGTAACGTCCCCTTCGTTATGTCTATGAATAGCGAAGTACAATAGGAATTTTTTTTTTTTTTCCTTTTAACAAATAAGAAATTAACAACATCACCTAATTCATATCAATGCAAAAACACGTGACATCATAACTGAAGTGACACATGATCAGAATATAACAAACTCTACAATATCATTGCGGAACGGAATTGCAAACTATAATGCCAACCAATCTCATCATATTATCACCAATAACAATAATTTGCCGAATATAAAATGCTTTATCAATTCTACCATTTCAACATCAATAACATTAAATTGCCGAAAGTAAAAATGCATTATACTTCACCAGTTAAAATCATACCGTTGCCTTTCGCTTTCCTCGGACGACGTCCCTCGCTCCGTGCCGCGTCCCGCGCTCCGTGCCGCGTCCCGCTTGCCGACCGTAGAAAGCTCACCGGTACCTCCCATCCAACGCTAGGGGTACTCTTCTTCCCCCTTAGCCCCCCGAGCCGCAAAGGGGCCACACAAGAACCAGAGATAGAATAGCGTCGCAGCTCGCCTCAACGGCTGAGCTACCACTCCAACACAGCTGAGATATACCCAACTCCTCACAAGCAACCCGTCAAGCCACAACTTGGAAGCGTAACGTTACGCTAACCCTTCATCCCCTTCTTCCTTCCTTTCCCCTCCTTTTATAGAATTTTGAGACTGACCTAAATCATAAATCATTAATTAATTAATTTTTAATGACTAACTCTCTAACAGTCTCCGCCGTCCAAGTGTCACACATGCCTCTGGTTCTCCAAAA
>ML793430.1:108673-122362 GCA_009831015.1 Picea engelmannii | reverse complement strand
TGTATATAGCAATAGTAAAACATCCTGTCATCAATCATGACGCATCATCATCAAGGTTAAGTGGTTCATCATCATAAAAATCCAGATCACTTGCGAGCAAGTGTCCCCAAAGAATAAGTTTTGTCAGTGTGCCAGAGCGGGATATTACAGGACTATATCCATTTCGTTGAGTTTGATTAGAATAATGGGTATCAAGAATCATTAAAAAGGAGTTAGTTTGAATCATTATATGGCAAAAAATGTAACACACTAGTAAGTTGGGATAACCCAGTAGACAGAGCCATAACTGGGATAGAATTGTTAAAGGAAATGGAATAACATATGGTAAAGATCAGGCGTAATTTGAAAGTTGCAAATACAAGAAAAAGAGCTGTGTCGATAAAAGAATAAAACATAGAGATTTCAACGTGGGAGAGGATGTTTTTTTAAAAGTTAAATCGAAGAGAAGCTCACTGAAATTGGGAAGTTTCCCAAAGTTGATAGTGAGAAATTGTGGGCAAGATATTAAAAAATATAGGGCCAATTTCAGACATGCTAGCATTTGTTGCATCCATGAGAATTCATAACGTCTTCCATGTGTCTTTATTAAAAGAGTATGTACCTAATCCTAATCATGTTATTGATTGGAATGTGATCTAGGTGGAACACGAAGGGGATTTCCGGGTGGAACCAGTGTGCATCCTGGACTAGAAAGTCAAAGTTCTTAGGAACAAGGACATCATATCGGTAAAGGTTCATTGGACCTACTACGGTTCTAAAGATTCTATGTGGGAGCACAAAGAAGCCATGCCAGAAGGATACCTACAAATGTTTTTAAAATTTGAAGAAAATTGAATGTATATTTGTATATAAGTGAATGAAAACTCCATTTTTTCATTTGGAGTTCCTAGATCCACAAATATGAGATTTATTGTCGAATTGATGTGTGGGTTGAGGTGAAGATAGAGTTGTATGTTCGAATTGTTGCATGAGTCATTAATTTGGGGAATTATCAAGTAATTTGATGTAATCTTTTTATATATGTCAATGTGTAAATTGTATGGTTATGTGCACTAAATATAATGTAGTTTGTAGGGGGAGAAGAATGTAGAATCCCAAATTTCAAACCCAAAACTAGCCATGTATATTGTAAATATGGTGTATGGTTGAGATCCAAAGCGATGTGATATGTAAATGATGTAAATTGAATATAATGAATAAAATGTATCGCTAGCTGCAAATGGTCATAGATAGAGATTTGGGGGATAAGTTTCCACAAGAGAGGGAAGGATTCCAAGGGGGAGAGGTTACCTATGTTTCTTAAACCCAACCCATTAATTTATAAATTTTCCTCACCATGAAGCTTTTATTTTCTGGTTGAGTGTTCTAGAGCCCAATCATTGAATTCATGTAAGAAGGTAGGTGTGAGAGTCACTTCCCATAGTTATTGACATAATGGGGGTTGAGTACAATCAAATTGGTGAAGAGTGAAATTCAAGAAAGAAAGAGAAAGAGAGGAAATTTGTACAGGGAGGAGACCAAAATTAGAGATTCATGTTTTTTCATGGAAATTTGTTTTTACATGGATTTTTCTGGCCAGCAATGTAGTGTTGAGTGTCGAATCTTCAAGGAAGTTGTTGTGGAAATGTTTGGAGTTGAAATTTCATGGAGAAAGAGGCTATGACCCTGTGAGTAATGTTCTAATAGAAATTTGTCAAGGGAAGAAAGAGTTTGGATGCTGGGAGAATTCATGTTACAGTTGTACAATTTATGAGGTCCCCACAAATAGATGTTTTGTCCAACCTATGTAGGAATACCTAGAGAGGAGTGGAAAGGCCTGAGGGACTATGATCATTAAAGGGGGAGTCCATCCCTTGGGTTTTGTAGGTTGAGGGGAAGAGAGGTGGTGGATTGTAATTAGCTGTGAGATTTTATTGTTGAGTGGGGGGAATTGACCAGCCTTAGGGACCACCCTGTCTTTTTGATTCATATCCCTAGCTTGGGGGTGAGTTGATGTTGACAACTAGAAAAAATTCTATGATTGAGAGGAATGTATGTCCTCTGCAGGGAGTTGCATACTTTCATAAGGTAAGTGCTCTTATCCAATGTATTGATTTGTGTTAAATGATGATATATATTTTTTTCATTTTACTCTGAATTATATTTGTTTAATGCTACTTGTTGTGAGTAGAATTGATGCATATGAATCTACATTTTTTGGTGGAATGATTTTATATACACTTAGTTGCTTTTTTACCAGGAAAAAAGCGTAATTTTATTCATCCGAAGAGAACCAAATTACATTATGTATGAGCCTTAAGAGCTACCCATGATGGGTAGAGAGATCCAAAAAGGAACACTAAAGCTGGTTGGAAAGCCACAAAGAAAAAATAAAAAATAAGAGCTGGAAAGATTAACCCCAAATAGACCAGAAATCTCAGATGAAGAGGTCCCACTAAGAAATAAGCCCAGAAAATAAATTCCAACATAGTCATGGTGACTGGAAGGACTAGTTTAGAGAGGTATGAAACCATCACTATGGGAGAACCAGAAGAAAACACCATCGAAGTAGACCATGACCGATAGATAAGTTCAAAAATTGCACACCCTCTCCAAGGACCTCAAAGTACCAACCATTAACACCACACACCCAAGGATAGGACCTCAAATCTCTAGTACAATGCCCGCCATAAAGGAAAATGATTGACATACACCAAAAGGAGCCAGAACTTAGCATACATAAAAGGATGAACAACCAACAAAACTAGAGAGTGGAACCACAACACCAGGAGAAGAACATAGCGGGAGATCCATACATCAAGACCCAAACATAGATTCACACACCCACGAGGAAATATTTGTCACCAGAAGGTAAAAATGTAGAAGTAAGCCCCAAGAGACCCAAGCCGAGAGAAGGAATTTAATCTATCTTCCAAAGAGAACCTAGAAGCAAGATGAACTAGGCCTTAGAGGCATACGATCCTCTCAAGAAAAAAAGAGAGGCCCAAAAGCTCCAAACCCTGGCAGAAAAATTTGAAACTCGACATTCAAACTTTGAAACCAGGAACAAGAAGCTCAAGGTATGCATCAAACCCTAACAATGACCCCAAATCTAGAGAGGGAGGTTGGATGGAGATGCCTTAAATGCCTATAGGAAAAAAGGAAGCCACACAGAGATAAAGAAGCACCTCCGACTAGCAAAGTACCCAATCTATTTAAAAGTAGATGGATCTGAGAAGAAAAGAGATGAGGTGAAATCAAAACGTCACCCAGAGAAACTCACCAGCAAAGAAAATATACACGTCCACCATAAGAAAAAATAGAGATGAAGCAGACCTGATCTGGGCGACAAACAATATTTTCACAAAATTGGAACCAAAACAAGAAAAATCGAGGCATCCAGTAAAACTGAGGATGCAAACATCAATAGGCATCACCTCCCAAAAGAAAACTCAATCTGAATACGAGCATCACGATCAGGGCAGAAAGATCCATGCCCACCACCATAGAACCACACACAACTAATGAAGAGGGCCCGATCTAAAGCTCTCATCAAATAAAAACCCTAAGGATGACTCCACAACATGGAAAAAGTGATAAGGAGATGTGCATGAAAGGATCAATGTGCAATCTCCAAGCAGGGACAGGAAACAAACTTTGTCGCAACCATCGGGAAAAACCAAAAAAAAATAGTGTGGGGACTATAGCTAGGGAAACCCTAGCTGCAACCCCGAGCCATATAAGCAGCTCCCATATATAAACTTAGTTGTTTATGTGAACATTTAAGTAATTTCATTTATATTTTTATTCAGTGTGGATAGTTGCATGAGTTAGAATGTCATGATGTGTATTATTTCTGCATTTAGAATTGGTATCATGAATTTTTATTGGGTCATTTTAGTAGTGATGTAACCCAGCTGGTGCAAGATATGTTACAAACAATGTAGAAAATTTAAGGTATCAAAACACCCTAGATACCTTATGGTATTGTATACTACTGAAATTATTTAGAATCTTGAACATGAGATCTCAACCAATGTTATTTGATGTGCTAGTTAGGTTATTGAAACTAGACCAACAATGCTTCAAAGTGGGTGACTAGTGTCTAACTATTGAGCTAGAGAACATATAATTCATCACCAAATTATCACAATGTGGGACACATGTGATCTTGTCATTTCAGCTACATGAGTCTTCCCATTCCATCAATTATTACATTTTTGAGTTATGTCAACCTAGAGCTAGGAATTGTAGCAAAAGTTGTCAATCAACGATGTGATGGATCTACCACTATGGACTATCCACCTCACAATCACCCAAGTAATAAGATAAACAATCATGTATCTATAATTAAAGGGACATGTCCAGTATGCATTGTAATGTCTCAACCCGACTATATTTTGATAGTGTTCTACTGTAGTGGAAAACCTAAAGGATCAATTAAGAAGGGGGAATACAAGTCAATAAAATAAATTTGACTATGGTTCCATCTTGTTGTGATTCATTCTGGAGAGAATCCCATAGATGATACCCTAAGAATCCACAACATCTACAGGGCCAAGTGATCCCAAGATGATGCAGTGGGATGACTACACGACTCGATTCAGGAGAGTTATGATGGCAAGTCAGTTTGGACATGAATTCTTTAATTGTTGTAATGAATAGATTGTGGAAATTGAGGAAATTCCATACAAAGGGACCAATTTCCACCATTATCCAAAGTTTTAAATACTCATTGGGTCTCATGGAACCTTCTTCATAAGAATGAATAATTTTGTGAAAAGTTTTGAAATTTTGAAAATTTGTATAATGTTTTTGTATTTTTTGGAATATGCATTTTTGTTGTTGTTGTGTAGAATAAACAATCAATATGTTTTTTCATGACATATATGTAGGAGAAACACAACTAGAAGGATGGTCCCACCTTCATCATATAGGAAGAGATCAACAATAGTCTAAAGAAGAGGAGGAGGATGATGTTGGGAACCTCTATGAGGTGTAGAGGAACACAAAGGTATTGACTATGGGTGTCCCCGTGATGTGCATGTAAGGTGTCCCTCAGAGATTGTAGTACCATGTAATGGGTGTGCATCACTATTTTTTTCATCTTTTGAGGTGAGTATCCCACACAATAGTGTGCTACAATGAGACACATGCACTCAACATGACTAGATGACAATCTCTCACTTATTGTACTACGAATGATAAGATAGTCGGTCGAAATATATTGTATCATGATGGATGTGAAGCCCAATTTTATATAAAAAAAGTGTTTTAACACTTAATTATGTAACAAACACTCTTATATACATACAAACACACACACACACATAGGTGTGTGTGTGTGAACTCATACTTATGATGTTTTAATGATGTGATTGAAAATCATGTTTGTATGTACATGCATACTTTTAAATACAATTTTTAATTAATGTGACAAATTCCAATCCAACACTTAATTAGCTAATGAATCATCCAATGCATTAGATCCACTTGGAATATGATGGTAACAAATATACTCAAACTACCTTTCAATAATTTCAACCCTCAAATATTTGTGCAATAACATGGTATTTTTTATGAGATAGGCATGATTCAACTAAGGTACCACTAGTTGGGATTTCAACTTGACCACTAACCTACAATGCCAAGATTAATATCCATGGATAAGATTCGGATGACTACACTATACTCTACAATGTTTTTGGTTGCAGGACTAAGGTGTATGCCCCCTAAACTCACCAATTCATATGTGGGATAAAAAATCACCTATGCTACAGAGTAGATGTTCTAGGTACTACTGATGACACTAACTACAAAGCCTACATAAATTGAGGTGGACATTGACATCTACAAAATAAATAATCAAGCATGATAAGCATCGAACTGAGACAAACCAAACACATAAATGAATAAAAATACACACCACACCAAACTAAAATAAATTATAAACAATGTACCATGTGTCCATGTGGCCTAGGACTATTACTTTTTTAGATAGATCCATTTGTGATTCTATGGGAGTGGATTTCCATCATACTTGACTAAATCATAGGCTCCTTTGAGCACACAATTCTCACAATGTAAGGGCCATGCCAAGGGGGTTAAAACTTACCTACACCTAACTTAGCTCGGTCTTGATCTTATACCAAAACCAAGTCACCCTCTGGAAATACACAAGGTCGAACCATTTTGTCATGTTAATATTTGAAAAACTTATTATGATTCTCATTGGTCATTGCAACTTCTCGAGGTTTTTCATCGAGACATGCCAAATAAAAGATACACTCTTCCTCGATGAAAGTATTGGGAAAGAGCTCTATGGATAGTTCCAATGATGGTATTTTTCATTCAATCGGTAGGACTACCTCCACTCCATAAATGAGTTGAAATATCATAATCCTAGCAACAATCTTAGATAAGGTTTGATAGGACCATAATTATGAAAATATCATAAGGTTATAGATAGCCTTCTACATCCCTACAATCCTCTAGATAATAGTTTTCAATACCCAATTCATGGACTCGACCTGACCATTAAAATGAGGATAATAAGATGACAAGTTCTCATAGTGAAAACATATCCTTTCACCAAATCCATCCATAATTTTGTTGCAAAAAAGGGACCCATGTTGTGTCACAATAATTTTAGGTACACCAAACTATATTATGATGTGATTGAACAAAAATAATTCCACTATGGTGCCATCATCAGAAAAATTAGGTAGCTCCTTATAACACTTAGTGAAGTAGTCAACAACCATGATGACGTAACCATGGAAATTAGCCAAGGTAGGCTCACATTTTATGAAATCAATCCCATATTTATTGAAGGTGCCAACAACAACATCATGATGTAATGGAGTAGGAAGATAATGCATTGTTTGACTGAATACTTGACACGGGTGACGCTTCTGAACCACATTCATGCAATCATTAAAGATTGTGTGCCAAAAGTGTTCCATGCACATGATATTATGGGTAGTGGAAAGCCCAAAAATATGACTGCCACATGCTCTGCTATGCTAATTATTCAAAACTATTCAACTTTGTCATGGAAAAGGAATCAATCTAAAATCAAATCTGCCCCTCAACAATAATGAGTGTCATCAATGAAGAGGTATTTTTTTCATGATGGAGTATGCATCGATGCTCATCATGGGATTGTTGAGGATAAAAACATTGGTTGTGTTGATATAACAAGGCATCCACATACCATGGATTAGACGAGTCAATGAAAAATAATGACTCATCGGGAAAGGAATCATTATCCATGATTTCTCCATCAACTCAAGAAAGTTCATACGTCAACTTAGCGAAGTCCAAATACTTATTGGATTTGGAAGTTACAAAATCCATGTCAAACTCTTGTAAGATGATGATCCACTTTGAGTATTCCCCCCCAATGATATGAATACTTAAGGTGTGTTGCATTGGGTTGGAGTATAATATGAAAGTGGTCTTATGAAAGAGTACATAATTTCAAAAACGTAGCACAAAATGAACAACTACCAAGGACAACTTTTCAACATGCAAGTATCAAATCTCTATACCAACAAGATATTTTCTAAGACAATATATCACATGTTCTTTTTGCACATTGTCCTCTTGGACAAGAACCATACGACTAGTGGATTCATAGGTTGTGGGATACAACAAGAATTCCAAACCATAATTAGGAGGGATCAACAATTAGACCCACATCAATGCCTTCTTCAAGGCATCGAATGATCGTTTTCCTTGGTCATCCCATACAAAAGGCACACTTTTATTCAACAAGTGCATAAATCCTTTTGTTATCTCTGCATAATTGAAAATTAACCTACACAAAATCTTTTCCTTCCCTTGAAAACTTTGAAGTTGGTTGATGGTATGAGGAGGAGGAAATTGAAGAATCACATAAACCTTCAAGGGATCAACCATGATCCTATACTTGGACATGATGAATCCAAATAATTTTCCAAAAACCATGCAAATGATTTACTTGTGTGGTTTAAAACATCTATTATAGTAATGACGTCAGGTAAATATGGCCTACAAGAGACTAGGATGATCCTCGTGCTACTAGACTAAGTGGACATATCATTAAATTATGCCTCTAAAACATGTTTGATGTCCTGAGAATCATATGACATGGCACACTAGAAAGTGGCCCTAATATTTTTAAGGCTAGATGTGAATTTTTGAGAAGAAAATTTATCTTAAGGAAAAATGAAGAAAATCTTCTGATGATCTTCTACCTTGATTTGAATATAATTATAGCTAGAGAAAACATCCAATAACAAAAAGATCTTAGTTCTAACACATTCATTGATGTTCTTATCAATGAATAACTTAGAAACTGATTTTGACCTATTTCTTAGCGACCAGAATGATAATGGATACCCATTTAGTTAAAGGAAATGGATAGATAAGTTCGGGATGAAGAAGTTTTTCAATCTCTACCTTGATGGAAACAACTTTATTTGGATTCACTAGATGGATATTTTCCTGAACATGCTTGGCTCAATCATATGTTTTTGTTACAAACAAATTTGTTGTATGATTTATGTATGTAATATATTTATTAACAATTGATGAAAAACCTGATACATATCTCTCATGAAGGTGTACATTATAGGCATTGAATGGTCATAAGAGTGAATAGGTGTGGTCTGTGTCTCTTCATTAATTGTTGATTAATTAGTATTTTAATTTATATTCATTATTAATTTTATATATATATATATATATATATATATATATATAATGATTCTGGTTCTAAAATGATTCTTCCTTCTTCATCAAATTAAGGTATTTCTGTTTGAATGGGTTGGGATATTTGCTTGAAGGTTATTGTCTTAGAAACACTAAATCACCTTCTTTGAACTCTCTTTCTGATCTATGATGGTATGATTCTTGTTTGATTCGATTATGGGTTATTCCTAAGTTTTCTTTTAATATTTTAAGGATTTTCTGCTCTTCATATAGTTTCTTCTTTACTTCTTGAACTTTAGTGTCAATAAAAATGAACTCCTTCCATTTTGGTGGTTCATAAACATATAAGGCTTGGAAAGGGGTGATTTTAGTGGAATTGCGATAGATAGATTTATACCACCATTCTGCTAAATGTAACCATTGGGACCACTTGTTCTATTTATTTGTCACAAAACAACAGAGGTAGGTTTCTAAATAATTATTTACAATTTATTTCTGACCATTTGTCTATGGATGGTAGGATGAGCTCATATCAAGGGATATTCCAGTTTGTTTGCAAAAAAATCTCCAAAAAAATCCCTTAAATTTAGCATCCCTATCGTTGACAATGAAATTCAAAAATCCAGGCGATTTATAAACGTTTTTTGCAAAAAAAATCAAAAATTTGTTTTATTGAGTCAATTTTCCTTACTACCATGAAATGAGCATATTTGGTTAATCTGTCAATGACAACAAAAATCTTATCCTTTCCTTCAGACATGGGAAGCCCATCATTGAAGTCCATCGATATTTCTTCCCATTTTTTGTTAGGGATGTGTATAGGATGAAGTAACCCTAGAGTAATAACATTTTCATTTTTATTTCTTTCACATATGTCACATTCAACGACAAATTTTTGAATATCCTTATTCATTCCCTTCCAATAAAAATGATTGTCATGCATTATAGTAGGTTTAAAAAAATCTTATGTGTTATGTTGTTGGAGAGCTATGTGACTCCCTTAAGACCATTCTTTTAAAATTTGAGGAAGGAATTAGATATATTCTATTCTTATACCATAAAATGTCATTTCTCCATTCAAATTTGTGATTTTGGTTCAAATTGTTGATTATTGAATAAGATTCAGGATCCTTGGCATACTTAATTTGGATTTCAACCAACCGATAAGGGATTACCACTATCGTTGAATTTGTTGTCACCTCATCACCTTTTCATGATAATCCATCAACAATTTCATTTTCCTTCCTCATTTTGTGTAATATTTCCATATCGAAGGTGGAAATTTTTTCCATCCATTTTTGTTGTTCAATGGAGAATTTTTTTTGATGTAATAGATATTGAAGACTATTTTTATCCATAGGTATCGATAATTTACTCCAAAATAGATATTATCGCCACTTATCTAATGCATGTATGATGGTGAGCATTTATTTATCATAAGTATATTTTAAGCTTTCCCTGCTATTGAGATTCCGGCTTTCAAATGTTATCGAATGGGCATTTTGTATTAACACTGCACCGATTCCAACACCTAAAGAATCACATTCTACTACAAAGGGATTTGTAAAATATGGGGTTTCTAATAGCAGTGTGGATGAAATAGCCTTTTTCAATGTCTCAAAACATTATTCCATCTTGTTATTCCATTTGAAGTATTTTTTCTTTAACAAGTTTGATAGTGGTGTTGTCAAATGAGAGTAGTTCTTAATAAATCTCTCGTAATAACCTTTTAATACTAGGAAGCCTCTTAGTTTAGAGATGTTCTTTGTTTTTTTCCATTCCATGATTTCTTTTATTTTTTTGGAATCCACCTTCATGCCTTCCTTGTATATGGCATGACCAAGGTATTCTAATTATTCCTTACCAAAAGTACACTTTGATCTTTTAGCATAAAACTAGTTTTCATCTAGGAGAGAAAGTACCTACTCCAACTGCTTAATATTCTCTTTCCATGTCTTATTGTAGACAATAATATCATAAAAAAAAATGACATGAACTTCCTTAGGTAGTTTTGAAAAATTTCATTCATATTTGATTGGAAAGTAGCAGGGGAATTGGTTAATCTGAATGGTATCACCTTGAATTCATAGTGACCATGGTGTGTTTGGAAAGCCATATTTTCCACTTTTTCTAACCTTAACTGGATCTGATAATACCATGATATTAGATATAATTTTGAGAATTATTTGGCTCCAGGGAGTTTGTCCAACATCTCATCTATAAATAGCATAGGAAACTTGTCTTTTAGAGTTATTTTGTTTAGGCCTCAATAGTCTATGCATAGTCTAAACGATCCATCTTTTTTTTGAACTAACACAACTAAGGATGCATACGGGATCATACTCATTGTAATAAACACACACTTTATATAAATCTTGAATTAGTGTTTCTATCTCTACTTTATGGTGGTGAGGATATTGGCATGGTCTGATATTAACCAACGTTGAGTCTAGTTTTACCTTGATCATATGTTCTATCTTTCTTTCTGGTGGTAACTTCATAGGTAAGTCTTGGAATACCATGTCATATTTTTGGATTGATGTTTCAATCTATGCGTGTTGAGAAGGGACCACTTTTGATTCTAATATCTCCGTCTGGTGGCATTGTGAAATGTAATATGGTGCACCTTTTCGAATTAGTTTCTCCATTTGTCGAGAAGATACAATTTTGGTGGGGAGTGGCTGAAATCAATAAAATTTATATTTTCTTCCTTCCCATTTGAATTTTCTAATTTTTTTTGGGTGGTTTTCCGAATAGGTCCCTAGTGTTTGTAACCATGGAACTCCCAAAAAATGTTTACTCCTCCTAGGGGTACTGTGTATAACTGAGATACCAATTCATAGTATTTTATTTGTATCTTGACCTTGTGACACTTTTTGACTCCATCAATTATTTTTCCATCTGCTACCTTCACTCCTATATTTGCAGATGGATACACAAAAAAATTTAATCTTTTGGCAACATTTATATCTATAAAATTATCGGTGCTCCATGTGTCTATGATTATGGTGACATTCTCGTTTTTCACATTCTCCTTTAGTTTCAATGTTTGTGGTTTTGTTATCCCTGTTATTATAGCGAGGGATATATTAGGCATGTCCTCTTCAAGATCTATATTTTGAATATAATTTTCTTCCTTATCTTCATCTAAGTCATTTCTAGATGTGTTTGATTCCTTCTCCGCTTCACAAGAATATAACTTTTTATTGTTGCATTTGTGCCCTGGTGACCATTTGTATTCACAATATCTGCATTTGTTTACCCATTTCTTATTTGACTCATATTCCCTTAAGAAGTGGGTGGTACATACTTGTTAGACTTGTCTGTAGGGTATTTTGATCTTTTATTTAAATATTTATTTGATCTTTCTGGGCCTATGAATGATGACTTATTGAACTTTTTTTTCTATTCAATTAGATTTTCTGCATGTCAAGCATCATCAAGAGATTTTAAATTCCATAGCTTAAGTTCACTATAGATGTAATATTTCAACCCATAAATATACATTTTTAGTAGTTGTTCATATGTGAATCTGCTTTTCCTTTTTTCCATCACTTCCCATTCATGTGTGTAGTCATTCACACTTCCCTTTTGTTCGAGAAGCATGGATTTGTTATATAATTCATCATCTTCTTCATCATGGAACCTTTTTAATAACACAATTGTGAAGTTGTGCCAATGTAATGAACGAGTGTCACATTTCCTGGACCACCACAAAAACCAATCGTAAGCATCTCCTTCCAAGTTGTTGGAGGCTTTCATTACCTTTTCTCATTCACCTAGTAGGGGATTTGATTCGAAGATACCCTCCATTTTATTAAGTCAAACGATGGATCCTCTATGATCTTTACTTTCATATTTTGGTATCTCTTTTTTAATTTTTTGATGATCTCTCTTTTGAAACCTCGGGTTATACATTCCTCCTGAGAAATTTGTTTCTGGTTCTTCTTGATTTCTCTAATCACTTTCATTTTGTGATTCTAGATTCTCTGGTGGTTTTCGTAAGGCTAAGGGTTCTGCACATAATTGGTCCACTCGTCTGGTTAATTGATCAATTCTTAAGATATGTTAATTAAGCATTCTTGTATTTTTGTCTTTTTCAATACCCCTCGTTGTTAATAAGATTTTCCATCATTCTTTAGACGTGATTATTAATGTGTCAATTTTGTCTTGTTTTTGTAATAATTTATTGATTTTTTCCATTAATGTTGTTTGTCCTTCACTAAATTCCTTCTAATGCTTCTCGATGTTACCGAGACCATACATTATGTTGTTGACTTCGTTTTTTATGATGGGTAATCTCTTCATGTAATTGTTCATTCTTTTTCTTACTTGCTTCGATATATATATATATATATATATAAACTTTTAATTTATATATTGTGTATATAAAGTTATTTTATTTATTTAATTAATAAGTTTCCTTTTTTAGAATTGATCAACTTAAAAATTAAAAAATAAATTTTGAGGGGGCATGAATTTATAAAAGGGTACGAATGAATTTAAAAAATGATTGTTGAAAAAGGGTATGGTGGTGTACAAATAGCAATGGAGGATGAGTCATAAGTATGGACAACAATAGATAGGGCACGAGTCGAAAGGTACAATCAACAATGTAGAGGGAAGCGAGTCATATTACAAATGGAATGTGCAGATGTGGTGGATAGGGAAGCAAATTTCTATAGTGGAAAATATAGACTAGACGAACGCAATGGAAGGGGCGTACAAAGGATTGTGTGGTGTTTTTGCTGATATATATCGTTGTGCAACTATCGTTGTATGGATAATATGAATTTCTCTTCTCTGATACCATTGTTACAAATATATGTTAAGAACCAAATATCAATATAGCATAGAAAAACCTCAGAAGAAGTACTCAACGCCTTGAAAAAGAGATAATTTCAGATAATAAGCCTCTTCAAGGGGGCAACTTCCTTTTACCCCACTTAAATGTTCAAGTACAAGATGATTCAAAATGAAAATGTCTCCTTGGTATATATAGGAGACTAGGAG